>JANAVB010006455.1:0-42126 GCA_029216955.1 Iris pallida | reverse complement strand
AGTGATGAAAGTGATGAGATTGATGAAAGTGATCAGATTAAATGCCAGCCACAACTACATGTCAGCCACAACTACATGTCACAACTACATGTCACCGCAATCTTCCTCTCCTCCCCCAAGTCCCCCCTCCTTCCTTTGTTCTGAATCTTCTTTATCTAAATTTAACTTTTCCTTCTCTTGCTCTTTCTTCCCAAAACATTGTTTTTTTTTTCCCTGCATAAGCAAGAGTAACAGCGCTTCTGGAACAACCCCAATATTAAAACAATTTATAGTCCATCATCCACAATTCACTAATTTAGGGAAGAGGAAGGAGAAGAGTTCTCGGCAGTGAAATAAAGTGAGAGAGAAATGAAAGGATCAGGAGGATACAACAGTAAAAATGGCGACTACAACCCCTACAGCAGCAGCAGCGGCAAGCCATCCCCATTGTTCTCCTTCCCCAAGCTCATGGTCTCCTTCCTCCTCCTCATCTCCCTCGTCTACTTCCTCTACACCATCACCTCCGAGTTCCCCTACACCCACCGCCGGGCTCCCGCTCCGCCCTCCGCATCTCCCGCATCGTCTCCGAGACCTTCCGCCTCTCCCTTCCCGACGCCCGCTGGTTCGTCATGGGCGACGTCGACACCGTCTTCCTCCCCGACAACCTCCTCCGCGTCCTCTCCCGCCTCGACCACACCCAAATCGTTTTTGGGCGGACTTTTGGGGAAGGGTATTTTCGTCTAACTTTTATTTCTTTACTTAATAACACACACGGATTGCCACGTCACCCAAAATCAAACAGCGTCTTGACGGAAAGGAGGTTTTACCAATTCGAGATCTTTAGGGGTATTTTGCAAATTAGCCCATTATTTAGGGAGGTTTTACAAAATATCCCTAAAAAGAAAATGGAAGTTGAATTGTGAATTTTTTTATCGTCTCGATTGGTTCGCATATTTGGGGGAATAAAGTAGCCTAAATCCAAATTTGGGACCACTTCACGTGTTTGGTTGGAAGATTTTCAGACGAGATTTACTATAAAATGGCATGAATATTAAAAGTTTCTGCCACAAAATCCTCATTTTGAAATTAGAGTTTTTTTTCCCCTTTCGAAGTGGAGTGCGGAAGCGAGAAATCCTCATCCCCACTCTACGCATTTGGTTGGAGGATCATTTCCTCTTTACTTTAATATTTTTCAAATCATAACGACTACGAAAAGTTACACTTCCCAACTTACTTCGACAACCATCTAAACCAAACTTTAGGATTCTCCACTTTTATCATCTACTTCTTCAAAGCAACCAACGAATGATTTTTTTCACTTCGTCGTACTTCATAACAATGTGTACCCAAAATGTTGATTGCCGAATTTCTTACTGTCACACTTTACAGAACCATATAGCCCCTAATAGGGATAGAGTCATAGAGGGCATCATTTGGCATGATAATAAGTTTGATTATAGCTTTAGATTCGAGTTACAGAAAGACTCTAAAAGAAGACTGGGTGTACAACTATGTGCAACTTCTCGATCCTTCAAAATCCTGCATTATCGCGAGCCTTCTTACGCTAGGAGTATTAATTCTTCTAGGCTTTTTCTAAGGGCACCGCTCATTTTACTGGGAGCGTTATTTTACTAGGGGACAGCACAAGTTTGAGAAACTTTTACTGGGGACGTCCCGAAAATTGCTTGAGGCTATCCAAAACTTAGGGTTTTCCCTCCTCTTTCCTCCTCCTTCCTCCATCCGCCGCCTCCCTCCTCCTCCGCCTCCAGCCTCCGCCTCCGCCTCCAGCCGCCGCCCCCTCCTCCCTCCGCCTCCTCCTCCAGTCCCTCCTCTCCTCCGCCTCCAGCCTCCGCCTCCCTCCTCTCCTCCGCCTCCAGCCGCCGCCTCCTCCTCCGCCTTCGCCTCCAGCCGCCGCCTCCAGCCTCCGCCTCCAGCCCCCGCCTCCCTCCTCTCCTCCGGCATCCAGACCTTCGGTGAGAATTGGGTTCTGGTGCAGCAGCATCTCCAAGGACTGCCAACTTGCTGGCAGTCCGACTGCCACTAAGTTGGCAGTCCTAACATATGTTAGGACTGCCACCCTGCTGGCAGTCCTAATATGTTAGGACTGCCAGCAGGGTGGCAGTCCTAACATATGTTAGGACTGCCAGCAGGGTGGCAGTCCTAGGACTGATTGCTGAAAATAAATTGGGTAGCCCCAAGTAAAAAATTTGATGGCAAACTTGTAATTTTTTCAAAAAATTTTGGGATAGCCCCAAGTAAATGATGTGGTGCCCTTAGAAAAAGCCTTCTTCTACTGTGCATAGGCCCATTTGGATTACAGCTCCATTTGGTGCTAAACACAATAATAAAGTCAAGGTGTTTGAGCAAACACCCATTGCCCAAATTACAATTCGATCGAACTCGAGTGACTCTTGTGGTTATCAAGGAGAGATGTAAGATCTTGGCTGAGTGGCGGAAGATCAATGTATCAAGCGGTTAGGAACGCTGTATGACCCAAACTGGAGTTGGCCAATGAGGTGCGATATTGAATTGGACCCATATACCTTAAAAAAGAATTTTCATGTAAGACCTGAACCAATCCCAATTATCTACACCTCATGATCCCATCACCGGGACTAAATTACCAACTCTATTGTCACCCCCTTTTGAGCGCTCAACCGGAAACGAGATACGATCCAACACAAGCCACGGAGACGTATTATTCTTTCCATTTATAAAAATGGTAGAAGTTGAGGACATTGGACCCAAAAGGCATGCAATGCAACGTGTACAAAGTCCGGTGCGTAATGTCGGACATCTCAAAATAAAAAAAAAACAAACAAACTAGGCTTTATAGGTTTTACTTCAGTAGATGTCCGGATAAGTAAAATGAGCCTCAAGGATTACATGGGGTAGGCCAAAACGAATGTTAATTGATTTTTAAAAAAGGATATGATTTCTGTTATATGGCCTTAACAAAGCCGATTTAGCCAAATGAAAGAAGAGGCTACAAGCAGCCAGCAGACCGCAAGTTGTTGTAGTAGTGGTACTCCCAACTCAGGTTGGGAAGAGATCAAGCAAAAAAAAAAAAAAGAAGAACTGGTTTCCCAGAGTATAGCTTGTAGCAGACAAACTAGGATCAAATGGGAACTAATAGAAAACTTACTCTTGTCGCATGAACAACCAGCAGCATTGCTTCTACGACTTCGAATTGTACTACTCAATCAGAATAGGCAAGAGCCTTGTTAGCAAGTCTGGCAAACGAAAAAAAAAATCGGGACGACAAAAATTGGCCCAGCACAAATAAAATACATTCAAAATCCGGTCAAATATTCAAAAATGTAAATATTGAGATTAGCAACTTCATATTCTTAAATATGTTGTCAAATTTTGTTAATTAAACATGTTTCCACCACGCTTTTTGTGTCAAAATTTTCAATAATTTATACGGAACACGTTTGAAACTTGAATCTGTCAAAAGTACACAAGTATCTAGTTTCTGAAAGATACGGAAAAAATTCACATATAATACGAGTTTTACTCAGGCGATTGCATAGCAAAGTATAAGCAAGCCATGGCCCATGCATCCTTCATAATCCTATATTACATAGCAGCACTGTAACCTGAACAGAAAATTGGTTTATACCAAGCATAGGGAGCCGAACATTTCACGGAAAGCATACAACAAGCACCACCAAACATTACTACAGCAAAAGCTTAATGAAACATCACAGAAATCTATTAGAAACTAAGTCTTGATCATGTATTTGCTTCTTCGTCACGACTGCCTTTACTGTCAGCAGATTAGCAGCTAAGGCCCAAGTCCAACGCCAATGTCCTCTACTTGCGATTGTCAACTTTCTTTTAAAAAAAAAAATTGTTGTAGTTGTCACAAACTTGCCCATCTTCAAGTTCAAGCCCCTCTCTAGCTAGTCACTACTTTTCCTCTTGTTTTTCTTCTTCACCTGGATCTTGCACGAGTCGTCTGCTTTCAGAGCCTCTCCTGCGAGCTCATTCGTCTTGGAAGCCCGCGACGCATTTTGAGTGCCGGGGCTACTCTTGGTTATCGCCTCATTGCAGCCGTCTGCCTCTTCTTCCTTCTCTTCTCCAAGTGAGACCTCTGTCGTTCGGTTCTCTTCTACAGCTCCATTCGGCTCGGAGGGGCAGGGCGACTTCGCAGCAGGAAGGGGATCTTTCTTACCTCTGAATACGCCCCAGAGGTAGTATTCTCCATGAAATTCTAAAATTCAAGAAACAGTAAGCTATATTAGACAGATGCTAAACATGAGTTGGTCATGAGCTTTATCCTTATCCGCCTTATCACTTTGTAAACGAGATTCAATGTAGTTGTTATCTTAGTCTATCTCAACATATTTAATATATTAGTTGATACTTGTATATTTTCACTTTGTTATCTTAGTAGTAGTTGATACTTGTAGATTTTCTTCTCTCTCATTAGTTTAATTATAGGATGTGACCACATAAATATAAGTATTCTTTTGGTGGTTGCTCATTCAAGAGAACATACAAATTTGTCTTCTAAATTCAATATGGTATAGACGTCCAAACTCCCCCAAGCAATATGGTTGATTCCTCTCTTCCTCTCAAGGTTCGGTAATCGATCCCACGACTGTCATTGTTTCTCATGTCCTCTCCGGTGATAAGTATAACACCTGGTTTCACGTCTTCACCATGGTATTACGTCCAAGAATAAGCTTGTTTTTGTCGATGATTCATTCTCCATACCGATGGATGACTTGGGCTCGTTGCAATGATCTTGTTAGCAGTATAAGCTTGGTTTTGTTGATGATTCTTCTCCAAACCGATGGTTGACGTGGGCTCGTTGTAATGATTTTGTTAGCAGTTGGATCGTAAACTCTGTGTTTGGAGATATCCATACAAGCATATTGTACGTCGACACCGCTTGTGAAATATTGAAGGATCTCCATGAACGCTTCTCACAATCCAACGTTCCCAAGATTTACCAGTTGAAGCAAGAAATCTCTTCCCTGAAACAAGAGAACTCTATGATATCTGTTTATTTTACTCAATTGAAATCACTTTGCGATGAATTAATTTCTATTACTACTACTTCTTCTTGTATTTGTAGGAATGGGCCGGTTGAGCGACTCCATCAGAATCGAGCCATAGAGTTCCTCCAAGGACTTCATGATCGATTCATTGTAATCCGAAGTCAAATACTCCTGATGGAGTTGTTCCCCACTACAACCCGAATCTACTCTTTGGTTTGACAAAGAAAAAAAGCAGCAAGAAGACAACAATGTTGTAGATTTGGCGTTGAGTCCCCTGTCCTTTATGTTCCGAATCAAGTCCAACGTCGCTCTACAAATGCTTCATCCTCCAATAAAAGGCAATGCCCCTTTTGCAACTATTGCAATCGTCATAGCCACACAAGGCCACATGCTATAAAATTTATGATTTATTCTTTAAAATCCAGAACATTACAGCTAGAACGTGGCTGAACCCTAAGTCTACCTTGACTACTCCATCTGGTGCCCTTTAAGCCATGTCCTTTACACCCGAGCAATATGTCAAAATCTTTAGTTTATTGGCTTCGACCTCCGGAAGAATCCTTTGTTCCTACTGCGAATTTAGCAGGTATGATTTTTTTCTCTCCACCACTTGGTTTATAGATTCTGGTGCATCTACTCATATTTTTTTTCATATCATTATTTAATTCATATACTCCTGACCTAATAATTTTCTTCTGCAATTACTCAATGAATCTCGTATCTCAGTTCTCCATATGGTTCAATTAATTTTTCATCAAAGCTTAAATTAGAGAATGTTTTTCACATTCCTTCCTTTAAGTTTAATTTATTATCCATCTCTCATAACTCGATCTAATGGTTTTGAAGTTCTTTTCTTATCTTCGCAGTGTTTGTTTCAGGACCGACTGACGAAGAGGGTGATTGGTCAAGGCGATCAATGGGATGGTCTTTATTTCTTAGGTTCTGCTTTTAGGTTGTTCTTCATTAGGCCAAAATAAATTTGACCTATGACATTGGAGCATAGGTCACCCATCTTTGTCGCATTTTAAATTTCTAGCTAGAAATTTCCATTCAATTAAGTCGTCTTTTGGTTGTCCATGTGGTATGCCCACTACCAAAACAATCTCGTCTAGTTTTTAATAAAAGTTCTTCATTAAGTACTAAACATTTCAACTCATCCATTGTGACATTTGGGGACCATTTTCAGAGTTCTCTCAAAGTGGTGCTCGTTTTTACTAACTATTGTTGATAATTTTACAGGATGCACATGGATATATCTCATAAAAGTTAAATCTGAAACAAACAATTGTTAATTTATTTCTTACATATGGTAGAATGTGAATTCCACTCCAATCTCTCAAATATTTTCTGGTAGTGGTGCTCTTTCTTCCACAACTCTAGAAAATACGATCCAATAAATCTATCTAAAACTTTTAATCTTGCTTATATAAAAATGAAATTATTCACCAACGTAGTTGCGTTGCTACCCCACAACAAAATGGTGTTGTGGAGAGAAAACATCATCATCTCCTCGATGTTACGTGTCTTATGTTTTCAAACAAACTTGCCATTAAAACTTTAGGGTGAATGTGTTATGACAACTACATTTCTAATAAATAAAATGCCAAACTCCACTCTTGGCTCATAAACACAACAAATGCTTTTTGGTGTCTCTCCATCTTATTTTTCTTTAAGAGTTTCTGGGTTTCTTTGTTTTACTCAAAACACTAATATTAAAAATAAATTTGACCCTCGTGTCACCCAGAAATTTTGTTGGTTTCGATACTGTCAAAAATAATTTCATATTTACAATATCCAATCTCACAAAATTTATTCCTTGATGTCATCTTCCCACGAGACAGTATTTTGATATGCCCTTTAGTTCCCCTACTTCCGGTGTTCATAATACACTATTCAAAGATGATGGTTCTTTCCACTATCCTAATACTTCATGTGATGTTACTCCTCACATCACACAAGTGGACTCTAACATTTTCTCATCACCATCGTCTCATGAGGTTCCACCTTAACTCTCTCATGAAGGTCCACGTGATACATCACCATCTCATGAAGCTACACGTGATGTACTGTCACCTCTAAAGCTCCACGTGATGAGGTTACTAAACCACCTCTGCCCTTAGCTCCAATACCAACACAACCACACCAAGGCCACATGCTACAAAATTTATGGTTTATCCTTTAAAATCCAACAACGTTACAGCTAGAACGTGGCCCAACCCTAAGTCTACCTTGACTGCTCCATCTGGTGCCCTTCAAGCCATGTCCTTTACACCCGAGCAATATGTCAAAATCCTCAGTTTATTGGCTTTGGATCCTCCGAAAGGACCTCTGTTCCTACTGCAAACTTAGCATGTATGATTTTTCCTCTCTCCAACAGCTTGGATTATAGATTCCATACATCTAATCATATTTGTTTTTTCTTATCATTATTTAATTCTTATAGACTTATACCATGCACGTAATAATTTTCTTGTCCAATTACCCGATGGATCTCATCCCTCATTTCTCAATATTGGTTCAATTTAATTTTTCATCAAAACTTAAATTAGAGAATGTTTTTCATATTCCTTCCTTTAGTTTAATTTATTATCCATCTCTCAAATTAATCTAATGATTTTGAAGTTATTTTCTTGTATTCACAGTGTTTGTTTTAGGACCGACTGAGGAAGAAGTGATTGGTCGGGATGATCAACGGGATGGTCTTATTTCTTAGGTTCTACTTTTACGTGTTCTTCATTAGGCCAAAATAAATTTGACCTATGGCATTGGCACCTGGGTCACCCATCTTTGTCGCGTTTTAAATTTCTATCTAGGATTTTTTTCAATTAAGTCGACTTTTGGTTGTCCGTGGATACATGCCCATTGCCAAAACAATGTCTAGTTTTTAATACAAGTTTTTCATTAAGTACTAAACTCTTCAATTGATCCATTGTGAAATTTGGGGACCATTTTTCAAAGCCCTCTCATAGTGGTGCTCGTTCTTTTTCTAACTATTGTTGATGATTTTACATGATGCACATGGACATATCTCATAAAAGTTAAATCTGAAACAAAAAAAATTGTCAATTTATTTCTTACATATGGTGGAATGTGAAGTCCAATCCAATATCTCAAATATTTTCTGGGAGTGGCGCTCTTTCTCCCACAACTCTAGAAAATACGATAAATCTATCTAAAACCTTTTAATCTTGGTTTCAGGAATTATTCACCAACGTAGTTGTGTTGCTACAAATGGTGTCATAGAGAGAAAACATTATCATCTCCTCGATGTTACCCGTGCCTTATGTTTTCAAGCACGTTTGCCACTAAAATTTTAGGGTGAATGTGTCATGACAGCTACATTTCTAATCAATAAAATGCCAATTCCACTCTTGGCTCATAAGTCATCATACTAAATGCTTTTTGGTGTCCCTCCATTTTATTTATTTAAGAGTTTTTGGGTGTCTTTGTTTTGCTCGAAACACTAATATTAAAATTAAATTTGACCCTCATGTCAACCCAGGAATTTTTGTTGGTTTCCATATGGTCAAGAATGATTTCGTATTTACGATATCCAATCTCACAAAATTTTATATTTTTCGTGATGTCATCTTCCACGAGATAGTATTTATGACATGCCCTTTAGTTCCCCTCCTTCCGGAGTTCATATTACATATTACACTATTGGAAATTATGGTTCTTTCCATTATCCTAATACTTCACGAGATGTTATACCTCACATCACACAAGTGGACTCTTAACATTTTCTGATCACCATTGTCTCATGAGGACCTCCACTCTCTCATGAATGTCCACATGATACATCACCAATCTCCTAAAGACACGTGATGTACCGCCACCTCATGAAGTTCCACGTGATGAGGTTACTCAACCACCTCCGTCCTTGCTCCTATACCATCACAGGAAGCAAGGCGTTCGACCCATACCAAACGGCCCCGTCCCATTTAAAAGATTATATTTGCTCAACAACTTCACATGTCACTCAATACCCGCTCGTACAATTTCATTCACTCCAAAAATTTTCTACTTATAGTGTTACCTAATATTAATTTCTTCGATGAGCCCTCCTCTTTCACAAATGCTATGAAATCCATGCTTGGCGAGATGCAATGGACAACACTTGGTCTTTATCTCATCTACCACCTGGTAAGCAATCAATTGAATGTAAATGGATCTACAAAATTAAATGGTTCCATAGAATGCTATAAAGTACGCTTTGTTCCGAAAGGATATATACAAGTTAAAGGAATAGATTATCATGATACTTTCGCATCAATGGCCAAACTCATCACCATTTGAGTTCTCTTCGTTGCTGCTATCTGGTCTCTACTTGAAGCAGTACGACGCGTATACCATGACTAAGTAATCTTTATTTGATCTTTATATCACTTTTTTTTCTTAATTTCTAAAGGAAGTATCAAATATGCATCTAGTTCTGTTGGAAATATTCCTAAAGAATGCAATCATGAAAATTGCATAACTAAAAACAAGAACAGAGAGTAGAGGATTCAAGGCACGTTACAGAACGTATATTGTCCTTAGAATAAATTTTGCTAAGTATGAGTATTGAACTCTAGTCCCTCATCGGGTAGAATAAGAGAGGTGACTCATCTCCCATATATAAGTAATCTCTATTATCAATAAATAACTATTATTTCCTCACATGGTATTAGGGCCAAAACCCTAACCCTAGCCGTCACCCTCTTCTCTCTCTCCCTTCTCACCCCCCAACCTGAGACCCGCATGTCACGTCCCGACCCGCCGAATTTTCGTCCTCGCATCGATTCAGCCGAATCGATCGTCCTCGCTGGAAGAAAATTTCTTTAAATGGTATCTCAAATCACAACATTTCGCAGCATAAAAAAGCAATCATATTAAGTTATACAGAGTATACGAAACAATCTCTTTATTGAATAAGCAGCAATTACAAAGACTCTCAATAGCCTAATTGAATATGCCAAATTAGCTTACAACACACATGATCTCTCTAACCCACAAAGGATCTCGTCGTTCCATACATCATGTCTTATATATCCCGACTGCATCATCATGTTGCAAGTCCAAGCGCCAACGCGGATCGCACGCTCGAAACTCTAAGGAACTCATGCCCCAGGACATCCAAGCGAAGCTCCGCCACGATTAAATCATTCCCTGCATCTTGCAAGCAATCTAGTGAGAGATCAGTACTAATCATCTTGTGTACTGGTGAGACCCACTCGTCTAAACCAACATTAAATAATCTTGTGAATCATGCATCTTATTAGTAGTCTTTCTGTTATTGCCTTATGATTGATTACATGGCAATGAAAGCAGTAAAGCATGTAACACATATGTACAATGTTATATTTGATTCACGTGATTAAGTAGGCAACATAGATATAACTTGTTATTTCGTGACGACTTCTTATCAACTCAACGCACTCACCCTTGCATCGTTGCAAGGTGAATGCCTATTATCCTTCCTTGTCATATTAAATGTGATATTTATATAGGATCTGTGTACATGGACCATTCAGCCCACCGACCCCTATCTATATGAAGGTCACTGGCATTTTCGAGCCATAAAGGACTATATCTCGATACAATGGGCCGTTATCCTTCGCATGGGTAGCAAGTCCAGCGAAGGTCCCACACATCCGTATTATGACCGCCCTTTCAGCCTGGGTAGCAAATCTACTGGAGGTCTCGTAATACCATGCTTACTAGCACCACTTTCGACATAGGTAGAAACGATCCCGGTGCCCCGGCACATATCGTTCAAGGAAAGCCATCAACACCCGTGCACGAGCTATTCCACTTTGTCCGTGACCATGCAATACGCATCTTACTCATACAATATAAATATCCGAGTCTGAAACTCGGAACTCATATCGTCTCATTACATTACCAATCTTCCATCTCATGTTTCCATACTTCGATTCGTTGTTCCGTAGCACCATGCCTCAACTCAATATTTCAAAGCGGCGATCATAGGTCCCAAACGCACCGAGGCACTAAGTCCTTTTGCATAATCAACAGTTCCGTGGCATTTGTGCCACAACTGTTCACTTTGCATCCGAAGTCATATTTCATAAGTCGCGTGCACATATGCACGCTTCGATATAGTTATTTAATGTTCTCCGAACCCGTGCATTTGATGCAATCATCGATAAAGTATTTCAATGTTCTATGACTTAAAGTTCATTGTTATCTGATTCGTGCATTTGATGCACACCTCGATACGATCCTTTCAATATTCTAAGACTTATATTCATTCCCTGCAACTCGTACACTTGAGGCACGCCTCGATAGTGTATTCAATGTTCTACGGCTCGTGCACTAAGGCACTCGCCTCAATATAGTCTTTCAATGTTCTAGCCCTCTAACTTGTACACAGAGGCATAATTCGATAGATATTCTACGACCCATGCCCTGTGGCGTCGATATAGTGATTCGATGTTATATGGCTCGTGCACTAAGGCACTCGCGATGTAGCAACTCGATGTTCTATTTCAATTCGTGCACTTGATGCACGTTTCGTCTCAATGTTCAATCGTAGTGTTCGACACGCATTACGATTTCTCTCACTCGAGTCACGTCCGTTGTAAGCCTCCTGGATTTTAGGATTATTTTTAATTTCTTTTATGAATTATTTTCAATAAATAATTTTATATAATTAGTTTTGACCATTAATGTACTTTTTTGTAACTTTGATTTTTGGAGTGCCAGAGATGTCAATCTCTCGAAACTTTCTTCATGAGTTTTGTAGTAGATAAGTTTATCTTCATTTTAATATATCATGTCCCACGCAAATTTGTTCCCTTGCATTCTATTTACATCGCACAACTTTTTGGTCAATTTAGGCCATTGGACCATAAATCGTAAAATTTAACTAAACTTTCAATTTAAATCCGGGACTCGACATCGATCCAACCTAATCAACCCAATATATGGTTTTGACATATTTTGAGTCTACTACGCACATGCCAAGGGTGTGCCACTCAATTGAGTTTCTTATGCTATTTATTTTTAAATGGCACACAAGACCCAGTTAATAAACTCTTGGGATATATTTCGGTTCGATAAACCATACCATCTCTAAACTAGGTCGACGAGCCTTGGTAGAGTCTATGTAGGTTGCCAAGGCCTAGTGGAGTCATTCTGAATTTATTTCGAGATGTTTTACAGCGAAATAGTTTTTGGGCTCGGATGTTTAGCATTAAGCCCCGGGGCTCGATAGATTATTAGGCTTGTGATCCAAAGTATGGGCCAAACTAATATATGAATAAAAAGGAGTTTAAAATAGAGTTTTAGAAATAAGAAATAAGAATAAAATAGATTTAAATGGGAAGTTTAGTCTTAGATTAAAATTGTAGTTATAAATTACTAGAAATAGATAAGATTAATAGATTCAAATAAAATATTTCAGAATATTTTTCTAAGGGACAATTGTGTCTTTTGACATAGATTCTCATGATTTTGGACTTGACATCTACAACAATCCAGGCAAGTACACTACGATTTGGATTTCTACTTTATAATTATGTCTTGCATTTCCTTCATATTGGACACTTGATTATTACACCAGTCATTGATTGTACATATTGTCCTTTTGTTGTACCTATTGTTTCTATTTGATTATTGGTGGTATTGGGAGAAATACATAGTTTGCATGTGATCAATCTCCGTAGCGTAATATTGTTGATAGCTTAAACACACATTGAGCACGTGTTTAAACCGTACCTCACTCTATTGTACTATTGTACTCCCTAGCCGATCACAAGTAAATTATGATTTCAATCACTTTTTCATTTTATTGTGTTTCCATTTTTTGAGTTATAATGTCATTATTCATATACATGCTAGTTTCCAGTATTGTTGCATTACAGTTTATTTGGTATTCATTCATATCGTAGGGTTGTACTTTACTCCTTCCTTATTGGATTTGTTGCAGGTGAGTTTGATGCTGACCTTTATAGCTACTATGGTCCCGCAGAGGACATGTGGTGGAGCCAGCTACTGATCAGAAAATCTAGAATGTAGTAGTATCACTAGTATGATTGTGTTGTTTGATGTTGTATCGTGTAGTTGGATGGTTGTAATAATAGCTTATGAGTCACTTTATCTTTTACCAGATTTCTCCGGATATTCATTGTAAAAGTGTACTCCTAAAGCATAGTGGAACTGTGTGATGAATGTGATGAATGTACGCGAAAGATGTTGATGAGAGATTGATCTCGTATTATTGACGACTATGGAGGTCTATACAGCTAACTATTGCTGTCAACGACAGCGTAGGCTAGACGTGTCCAACTCGTATCTAGTTATCTGGGAGCGGAACGTGACATCCAATAAAAGGCTCCACGTTCCTAACAACAATTTCTATGTGACCCCAAATTTTGGCTTGAAAGAACCCAATAATGCACGGCACAATTGGGAGGACTTTGTTAATGGTCCTGACATGGGGAAAGCTACTATTGGAGACATTATGTGACAGGTTCCTCGGCATAAGCATGGAACAATACTTATAAATTATAACTGTGCAATTCCGTCATTTTTTATGGATTTTCTGATAACTGTGTTTTGTGTTTACTTTGGAGTTCATCTGTCAGATAGAGTTAATGAAAGGATTGGTTTTCATTAGGCTAAAGACCAAGCTATTTAACGTGAGATACACGACAGTAAAGACAAAAGTGGACAACTACACAGTAGCTAGCATGTGACATCACTAAGACATGACAATATAATATCATTAAAGCATTATACTGACAATCATGACTACATAATTGATATTGATAATTGTTAATCATTGAAGAAAAATTGCTTGCTTTATCATTTTCATTCTTTTCACTTGAACTGGGATTTGAAAAACTGGATTAACATTCTAAAGTTCAAGTGTAAGTCCAGTCTATAGTTTCATAAACTTTTTCCTCTTTCCAAACATCTAAACCCAACACAATGCAAATTATCACATATCTTGTTTCACTAGATACTAACAGCAATGAAACGGATCAAACACAAATTACGATGATTCTCGTGAAGGTTTACTTACTAGAATAGGAACTTACTTTGGTGATTTTCTGGCAAAATGGTAGATGAGAAGACAAGTAGATCAATTTTACCAAACACAAACTTCAAGACAAGATCCTTGTTCACGACTTCATCCAAAAGCTGATTAACCACTGCTGCAACCCTACTATGCAAACACAATTAGACTCGACTCTATATGATTAAGAACTTTCAAACAGTTTTACCTTGCACTTTCAGGGAAGAAATATAGGGCTATGCTGTCATCAGTTGGAGGTGCAATCTTAAAACTATTTGGCCAAGCGTCAAGCCTTGGGAACTCCTCCATGTAAAGAACTGGTGGCAATAGTCTTGAGGTATTAAACACTTTTTCACATGCTTTACTTGAGATGTGCCCATACAAGGGACCATATTCTCCATTCTCAATTTGAAAGCATCCCCTGTTAGTTATGACAAAAAAGAAGAAAAAGGTGAAGACACAAAGCTAAATGATTGCTCCAACATTGAGAGTTCTAGCTTCCAGCACAAAAAATTGCATGATATCATAAATTGAATGACCATACTAAGCTACTGTGTTCTTCTAGACGATACTAACCTCCAAGCATGATGAACAATGGGTTGTGCAGCTTGGTAAAAGGGTTGATTCATGATTGATTGGATGTCATTTGTTTCTGCCTCTTGACGGCCCGATGTCTTTGTGGAAACAATCTGCAACCTCCTATCAGTGACTTCATCAGGATCACTTAATTCGGTGTTGGAAGAACAGGTGCAACCGACGGCAAAGAGGGTGATGGCTCAGCTGGTAGACTTGTGGCTTTCATGGGTACATTTTGGCCAACACAATCTGACTGGAGTTGTTCTAATTTGTTGTCATCAGCCAAAATCAATCTGCACATTTCAAATTTTTACCCTCGGTACACACTGAAGATGTGTGTCCATAATCCTCATCCTCACCCTACACAAACCAACAGAACAACCGGCTCCCTTTAATATCTATCATCATATTTAAAAAGAAGGGATTTCTAAAACAACACCAAATCTCCTTACCGCCAGATTTGGTGAATCACTGGTAGGGCCACACAGTTTTTGATGTAAAACTGTTATATCAGAACTAGGTATCTGTTGGTAGTGATCCTCTGGTCTTGGACTGCCGTCAGAACAGCTAAGCTGCCGTTCTCTATGCTCCAGATTATCCTTGTCTTCGTCATTTAAATGAAGCTTCTCGGTTAGAACTGTCTTCGGAGATCCATTCAAGCATTGCTCACACAAGCGATGAACATCTTCATCCCTATGTGGAAGTTTCTCTAGACAATATCTAAGAAGATTTGACACAAGCAGCAGCATGTTGAAAATATGAAGTTAAAAGAAGGTAAGATAAACCTACATCGAACCAAACAAAGACTGAAAGCATACCGGTGCTCAGGAAAATTGCTGCATTTGATGCAGTAAGCAAGTAGATCTGCAAAACCAATGTGCCCACATGTTTGACATACAGTATCCTGCAAAAGGGCAAAATTCCTATAATTGGCACTCACAGGAATGCAAACATTTATACGACTGATATGCAGCACATAAGATTTTGCAGTATATACATACAAGCAAATACTATTAAAGAAAAAGGTCAGTTGATAAACTAAAACAAATAATATGAAAAATATTTTAGTTAGAAGTCTCAAAGCTAAAGATGGTGCGAAAAACATGTTATCATACCCAAGTATTATTGTATAACTAGAAGATTGCAGTAGTAGTTAGAGTATTTTCAAATGTTGATGGTTTGCTTATTGTCAGAAGGGCAGAGGAGTATGAGATGCATGTATTCCCATAATCTCATGAAGTAGATGGTCACTGGAGGTTCAATATCTAAATCCATAAATCACATTAGATAATAAACTTGAGTTAAAGGAGTGGAGACATCTTCAGAAGGTCAGGAATCTATGTCGTATTTATGCAAGAAACTTGCAGAAAGTCTGGCCTTAAACTTTGGGCAAAATAACTTACAAGTTATGTTAGATAGATAAAAAGTGATAGTGTGACCTTGCTAAAACACTACACCATATCTCTCTCTCTCTCTCTCTCTCTCTCTCTCTCTCTTTGTGTGTGTGTATATATATATATATATTTTTTTTTCTCTCTCTCTCTTTGTGTGTGTGTGTGTATATATATATATATATATATATATATATTGTGCGGTGCAGATTGATAGGCAGGGGATGGAGGACTACTGGGTCTGGGTGGATATGGAGAAAGGCACATTCAAGTTCCAAATAACAGTGAACTAGATTAGGACCTACCATGAGGAGGTCGATTGAACGCAGGTGGTATGGACGAAAGAGGCGGTAAAGTTTTTCATGCCTCTACAAAATGATCAGAAACAGACTCCTTACGAGGGACAAGCTTGCCATGTTCGGGATTCCCTGCGAGGATATGAAGTGTTGCTTATGTGGTAAGGAGGATGAATCTAGGGATCATTTGTTTTTCGCGTGTGACTTCGCTTGGGACATATGGCACGACCAGAGAACTAGGTTTGGGCTCACGGCTACGCAGAGCAGAGATCTTTTCTCGGTTATATATGAAGTTAAAGCATAGAAAGGTAGTGAAACGAGTGATTACCGTCGTCTACGTCTTAGCTTTGGGACGGTTGTTTGGCATGTGTGGAGGGAACAAAATCAGTGTGTTTTTTAGAGTCTCGCCCTCAGTAAGTTAGTTGTACAAAGAAATATACAAGCTGACAAAGATATACTAGACCCCAAATAACCTTTTTTGTAATCGGGGCTAGATCATTGCTGCAATCTTTGTGTTTATCTATAAATTTACCTTCTTCGAAAAAAATATATATATATTCAACAAGCATTGTTCTAGGTGGTCAAGTCATGGGGACATAATAACTCAAAAAAACGTGTTGGAGGTTCGAATCCCTAACCTTAGACACAATATGCACTTAAATATTGAAGGGGGAAGAACCACAAAATTCAGGTAGCGATTGATTGATAATCGGATATGGAGGAGCAGTCTATCCGAATACGGGATCATGGCACCAATGTTCATCACGAGTAGAGCGTACGATGGAGATCGACCCAAGTGGCGACAAATTGAGAAATGATGCATCAAACGCAATATCGATGATCGAATGCAGAGATTGAGAACCGAGTAGGGAGGCAGGGCCCCAATGACAGCGGATCGTAGAAAGACGCATCAGACACAATCATTGAGGATTGGCATGCATAGATTAAAACCCAACTGAACTGGGGAGAGAGGACGATATAATAAGCTACGAGCTTAACCCAGGTCATAGACGTAGCTGGCTTAAAGTTGGCGTGGAACTTTTCAGAGGTCCTTATCGGCCAAATGGACACGTCTGAAGGGCGCTAACTTATGGGTGCACTGAGCCAATAACAATTACTCGATTATCTATAAGTCTATACTACTGTAAAGAGGTCCAAACGTATTTTTGGTTTGACCCATGGATTGAACACAAGAATTTAGTTAGTAGTCTAGGCTGGCAAACCTATGCAGTGACGAGAAGGAATGAACAGGCTAGTAGTCTGATCGTTAACGGTGAATGGCGCTTAGCAGACCACTCGATGGGGAGGCTGTTGGCGGATATCAACAGAATTAGTATTGATCAGAGTAGAGGGGAGGAAGCATGGATATGGGACAATACTACATCGAAAAAGTTCGAATTTAAGGCAGCATACGATCAGCTTCGGCCGTAGTTCCAGCGGATTCCCCAAGCTGAGTTTATTTGGATGAGATGTGTCTCGAGTAAAATGCAACTTCACATGTATATAGCATTAAAAGGGAGACTTCTTACCCTGGACAGACTAGCCAGGTTTGGGATTCAAATAAATGGACATGGATGTATGCTGTGTAGCCAAGGTGATGAAACATTTAACCATTTATTGTTTATATGTTCATTTACATGCGACATTTGGACAGTGCAAAGAAACAATATACAAATTCTAATTTCCATATCGAGGGATATCAGTGCCCAAATAGCTTTCATCTCCAATCAACGAGCCCGTGGAGCTTTGTGGTTCAAAAACGCTCGAGTCAGGTTGACGGCGATACCTTAGCACATTTGGCATGAAAAGAATCAGCGAATTTATGACGACTTGAGCACGTCGCAAGTGGGTATCCCGCACAACATAGAGTTTGATGTACAGAGTATGATATAATAAGAGTGGATGTTCTGAGAAAGATTTTTAATAGGGACAGGATGTAATTTGTTATTCGAATTAATAAAATTACATTTTCCATATATATATATATATATATATATATATATATATATATATATATATATTCAGAGAGAGAGAGAGAGAGAGGACTTCGTCTAGCATGACATTAAAGCTTGATGCTTTCTGGAGGATGTTGGTTTGAGTCATGAAAACGTCTCCATATATATCCATATATATATGGGGTAATAGTTGCGACATCTTGACCCTTCCCGGACCCGGACGCCCTGTTTAGTATCTATATTTAATTATTTATGCATACTCTTAGAATGACAAGGTTTCCCAAAATGCTAGTGTGACCTTGCCAAAAACACTTCAACATGGGTACAAAATGCAAAAGGCATGTTACATTCTCATATCTCAATTATATATGCCACAAATGTAACCTTGCCAAATTTCCTTCAGTTCCTTTGAACCAAGGCATGGGTGGACCATGCCCGACATGCGAGTTAAAGAAGTATCAAATCAGATACTAATACAAACATGGTCCTCCAAAGAAGTACCATTCAATCTAAACAACAATAACTCCATTATCCCAAAACTTTTTGGCTGGCTTAAGTGAATCCTTCTCTTCTCTTTTACCATCCGAAAAGAAGAAGGTGCAAAAAGTTTCCTTAGAAAGGATAATGCTTCATTTGTAAAAAAATTAATTATGGAAACACTCCTCCGGAAGAGCGTTTATGCATCCAACATGTATCTGAATTCTGACATTATATTCTTCACTCGCATGTACATGATATCCTTGACTCGCATGTCAGACATGGTTCGCCCCTGGCTAGGTTCTAAAGGGACCCAAAACATGGTTGAAATGACTTTAATATGGTTACTCTTACCAAATTTAATCGAGATATGAGAAAGTAAAATTTCTTTGTAGTAGATCCTACCTGAAAATATTTGGAAATTAGCAACATTTTTTTTAAAATTGTGGCTCTTATACCAAGTTTTTATATGGTAATAGGTATAGAAGATGTAGAAAGAAAAATATGGTTTTTACTCTTAAATTTGTAGGGAATAACTCATTGGAGAAAACCAAGATACTCTCAATAAGAGGGGTTTTCTAATGAGTCAATATTACAAGAGAAAATTTATCAAATGCCCAAAAACTGCAAAAGTTTTATGAAAAACTCACCGCAAAATAACATTTTATCGCGTGCCCAGAATTAGCGAAAATATATAAAAGGGTGCGGAATGACCTTTTTGCCCTTCTAATTTATTGAAAACACCCACGAAACCTACTCTTCAAAAAAAAAGTTTCAATTCTTCCTCTTCTTCCATACGCTGCACACTTTTAAATCTAGATTTTCTTCTCCAAAGTCTTCAAACCTTACTTCAAAAACTCGTTAGTGACTCTCCATTCGCAATCTTCACACCATGTCGTCATCATCAGTTTCTACTTCATCATCATCAGCAGCATCAACTGGAATCCCAGTTAGAGAAGAGAGAGCTGATGTAAAGAGAATTAAGAGAGTTGCATATAAGTCAAAGGCTGGTAAGCAAAAAAAAGGGATAACTTTAAGTTATGTTCATTCTCCGTGTTAAAATCACGAAGAAATGTCATTTTCCGTGTTAAATTGACGGAGAATTGCCATTCTCCGTGTTAAAATGACGGAGAATGGCCTTTTCCCGTGTTAAAATGCAGGAGAATAGTCATTCTCCGTGTTAAAATGCAGAAGAATTGTCATTCTCCGTGGTAAAATCACGGAGAATGGTCATTCTCCATGTTAAAATACAGGAGAATAGCCATTCTCCGTGTTAAATGACGGAGAATGGCTATTTCCCGTATTAAAATGCAGAAAAATAGTTATCCCCCGTGTTAAAATCACGAAAAATTGTCATTCTCCTCGTTAAATTGACGAAAAATTGTCATTCTCCGTGTTAAATGATCTTAACACGGAGAATGGCCATTCTCCGTAATTTTAACACGGAAAATGGCCATTCTCCGTGATTCTAACACGGAGAATGGTCATTCTACGTGATTTTACAATGGAGAATGGCCATTCTCCATTGTTTTAACACGGAGAATAACTATTCTCCTACATGTTAACACGGGAATGGCCATTCTCTGTGATTTTACAACGGGGATGGCCATTCTCCGTGATTTTAACACGGAGAATGGTCATTATCCTGCATTCTAATACAGGGAATGACAATTCTATATGATATTACAACGGAGAATAGCCATTCTCCGTAATTTTAACACGGAACTCTCACCTTATTTTAAGATCTACAGAAAAAGAAGATCTTCTCTCCACAATTGACCTAATCGCCGGAAAACTTCAAATCTCTCCACGAAGATGATGATGATGAGCAATGATCGGAGTTCGACTGAAGAAAAGCATAGTGAACTACGAACGATCTTTGCGATATCTACTGAAGATGAGAGCAATGAAATTCAGATCTCTCGTGAAGAAGAAGAAGACGAAAATCGCAATCCAAATCTGAGTTTGTGAATTCAAATACATATATATGACCAAATTTGTGCGAAGGGGTAGTTATGGTATTATCAAAATGACAATTTTGTAAATACAGAGCATCTAAAGGGAATCTTGAAATATTTAACGTGAAAATACATAATTTTGGAAATTTCATAAAACCTACCCTGCGGGTGGGTTTTTCATAACACCCACCCCGAAAATGGGTATTTCAGCAATTTCCAGTTGTTTAATATGCTAATATTTTCTTGTATATGAAATACTCAAAGTAGAAATTTGGTCTCCTCTACCAATATAAATGACTACCCAAAATCTCAACTGTGTGCAATTTTCTTTTCTTTATATACAACTCTTATTTTGATAGAAGGATATAACCATAGATATAGATATAAAGTGTATAACATCTAGGCTAATTTGCCTAAAATTGTTGTTAATATGTAAGCGTAATTACCACGGAAAGAATTAGGAGTAAGCAAGAAAAATGGATGAATTAAAGGTAATAAATTGTTAAATAATAGTACTTAGTATTTAGCTAATAAATATTAACAAAATTTATAACTAACAAGTATTTAGCTTAGTACTAATGTAGAAAGTGGTGGAGTCCAGTCTAGATTTGGTAATAACATACTTGTGGAATCCAAATCTTATTAAATATTTGATTTGATTTGATTTGGATGTCCATAATTGTTGTTGTGCTATTTTAGATATAATAGGATTCTTATTTTAGAAAATCTTATTATAATCTAAAATAGGATAATTGATGGGGTATTTTAGGTGTAATAGGATTCTTATTTGAGGGCTTCCTAATTAAGAAATCATATTATGACCTAAAATAGAATTTTTTTTCATCATATATATATGGGATGAGGGTGGAGGCACAAAGAATAAGCACAAAGCACAAAAGTAGAGATTCGGGGTACTTGTCCACAAGAAAATCTAAGAGAAAGTCCGTACTTTGCTCTTAGGACTTTGTCATCCAAGACAGAAGGAAGAGATCTAATCGAGGAGTCGTCAACTTCGGTTAGGTAGATTGCTACGGGTTGGTGAGTGATCTCAACTGCAATGTTTTGTTTTTCTTCTTGAGAGTGGTGAGGGGGTTGAACCTATCAGGGCAAAGGATTCAACGTGAGTTCTGTCAATATTGTAATTTCATCTGAGTTATTAAAGGTTGGGATTTGTCCAGGTGACGTACGTCACCGCCATATACTTATCTTCATCTTGTGCTTGGTGTCCGTTAGACGGGAGTTAGTTTTGGTCATGTGGGTTGGCAAACGCTTCCGCACGCGCCCAACAATTGGTATCAGAGCGAAGGTTCGGTTCGTTCTGGTCTGATATCCAACAATTTGTATCAGAGCTTTGGATGTTCTGCCAACCATGTCTACGGAACAGATGAACACTCGTATGATCACCCTCACAGGAGAAAACTGGGCGATTTGGAAGCCAAGATATTACAAAGATGACAGGCACAATATGAAAAGTCAATAATGGAAATATAGTCTTGACCAAGGTTCAGAGTATTGGTGCTATACAAGTATATGTATTGGTCGTATGTATCGGTTTTGACATGTCCAGCCCAATATTGTATGATACCGAAGTATGGGCTCTATTTCTCGATCAATTTAGCAAAGAAAAAAAATAAAAGAGAAAAGTACGACTACACCAGTGTCTAATCATTTAGTCTTGCCGAATATTAACATGCTACAATGTTATCAAAACTGTAAAGATTAGTATTTATGGAAGTTGAATTTTGTAAATTCGCCACATACATCCATCTTAATATTATTTTATTTAGAACTAATTATTACAGAGATACTTTGTCTAAAGAAAAAGTAAATAAACATAACCTAACGTGTGTGAATGATTCAACAATCTTGTATATTATTCAATTCAAACCCAACGATAAACAACAAAAAATACATAAGATCATTACTATATGTATCAAATATTTTTCTAGTTTTTTTTTGGTAATTAATTGTTATTATTTTTCTTTATGAAACCAACAAGTCCGGAACTCCAAACCAAAACACTGCTGAAAGTGCCAATACCAGTATCATAAGAAGGGTTCGAAACCGATTTGAATAGCGATATTGTGATCTTTGCTCTTGAGTCAATCTATAAAGTTAGATTGAAGCTTTGACTAAGGTTCAAAGATCGACCATATCTAACAAGATAACATTAAAATCTCAGAAGACTAATCATAGAATACCGCAATTGGTCTGACTAAATATTATAACTTAACCATTAAACTTTGCACGACAGAAAGTAATGATCCGTAATTTCCAACACTCCACATCAAGTTGTACATGTAAAAACCTGTACAACTTGAAGATTGTAAACTTTTTTACTCTTTACACCCCACCTAAAGTTTGAGTATGGTTGGTCAGATGTATAGAACTTCACCATTCTCACAGTGACCAGTTGCGCTGTTTTGTTTTATAATCTATTCATACTTAATTTAAAAGCATGTTGAATATTGGTTTAAAATAAAAAATACAACCAAATTCTTTTTTCTTCACAATAAAATACAACGATTTCTTCTGTCAATTTTCATTAGGTGGACTCAGTATTCAGCTTTTATGATGTTTGAGTCAATATATCGACTGGTCAAAAGCTATAGTTTGAGTCATTAGGTCCAGTTGTGAAAACTCGGGTTCACGGTACGCTTTAAGATGGTACAGGTTCAGGAACGGAGTATGCTAATTGTCTTTATTTCGGTAGATAGGGTGTACAGTGAGTTGGTCCAACGGTTTAAAATCCTTAGTGGGATGAGACTGGTTACATGTTCAAATTTGACTAGATAATTTTGTCATATATTGAAAGAATACCTTATATAAACATATGAAAAGTCAAACTCATTACTTTACATTATTCAATAAGATTACTTACATTCAGTAAGACGTAAAACTTGGCTTTTCTTACTCATACATCAACTTGGAACACAACACTCTGGATAAAATGATACAATGGTGCCAAACCAAAACATGTAAATATACTATAAAATAAAATGAAATAACAAACAACTTAGAACCTTCATACATAATACCAAAAGCATCACAAAATCTCATAAGGTCATTCTCTTCTTTGCATGAGCAACTTGTAAAAGAGAGAGGTGGCTCATAAGCAATGAAGAAACAACAATGGTATCGAACTACAAAGTTAAATTTCATGAAAAATGCATAGCTATAGAACCCCAATTGACAAGGAATCTCCAGTTTTTTCCAACTTATTTTGTATTGCAAGAATCTCTTGCAAAAACACTTTTATATTGAGATTTCAGCGGTTACTTCAGATTTGCCAAATTTAGTGATCCGGGTCAAGTACCATAGTGATCTGGATCGGAAATATACCCCGCACAAGAACGTTCGTATCCAGTACGTTAGGTGTACCCGATGACTATAGTTAAATAATATAAATATATAAACCCTCCCTCTAGCTTTAGAGTTTTGGTGCAGTGCAAGAACTTCAACATGGTATCAGAGCAATCCAAGTTTGAATCCTCTAACACATATCTTAAGTAGATTTTACAAAAATTATGCCCGCTTGTAAATCTAGCTCTCTACCCAAAATGTGCATTCGATCTACAGAGGCGTGTTAGAATAATATAAACATATAACTCTCAACCCTCAATATTGATCTAGAGTTTTGATGAAATAACAAGGACTTTGATAGAACATGTAATGAAACCTACTCAAATCCTCTAGAATTAGCCGGCAACAACATAACTTGTAGTCAGCTAATAGAACTAGAAAACCGATTATCCGACTGGTTTTCTGGTTTGGTTTTTTTGTGTGAAAAGAAGAATATTGACGAGTGAGAGAGTCTTAGGGTAGGGTTTCTCAGTGTTCTAAAAATCGCCCTACGCGGCCGACTAGGCGCTAGGCCCTAGGCTGAACCGAAAATCCATGTTCGACGGGTTTGTGCGATTGTGCGGCCCTATTCGGACTTGTTCGACGCCTAGGCGGGGTTGTTCGGCTGCGAATTTTAAGTTTTTTTATTTTTTTATTTATTTTTTTAATGCTTAGTTGTATTGTGGATATGTTATTTGGATTTTAAGATTTGATTTGAATTTAGAACATTGAAATTTCAACTTTGTAATATGAATTTCAAATTCAATTCAAATTTCAAATTTCAAGTTTCATATTTCAAATTCAAAAAAATTATGAATTGTAGTGTAGATTTAGAGCATGTTTGGATTTCAAACTTCAAATTTGTATTATGGATTTCAAATTTTTAAAAAATCATGTTCGGCGCCTAGGCGGCCCTCCGCCACACCGAATTCACATAGCGGATTTTAGAACACTGGAATTTCTCACAAATTTTTGGAGTAAAATCTTTTACATATTGATGCTTCCCTTCACCCTTTTATGTGGAGAGGATTAGAATTGCTTGGCAATTGCGTTTGATCAAATTTAATCACATAAAAACAGAATTCAAGTATGGTTTGGTCACATCAGCTATAGCTATTTGCGGGATTCTATCCTAAGAAAAATAGGATTAATTAAATCCACATATATTGAGTTAAGTCATTGATTCATATTCTAGCACAAACTTAACTACAAACCTACTTTTTTGGCAACTCGAGTGTCACCGGAATGGTCGGGAACCAATTGACAGGACCGTAGCATCTGCAGTTGGCTGCACCGAAGCAAGGAGTCTTCCGAGGCTAGCGGGTCCAAAACCACTCACGTGCCGACACGGCCACACCCGAGATTGTTGCACGCTGTCTGAATCATACTATCGCAAGGGACCGCAAGGCTTGACCCACAGGGGATACGAATCGGATCAGCTTCGCATCTGCCCCAGGTGTCCGCCGAGCACGATAATTACAAACCTAATAGTATTAACTCAATCAATTAACAATGTACCGAGTCTAACTCAAACCTATTAACCAACTCTTGGTTTCTTTAAACCAAATCCATGTTCTTTGGTTGGATTGACTTTATCATGTGTGACACCTTATACTCAATATCATGATGTCAATAGGTCCAACTCCGTACTTGGCCGGTTAACCCCAATCGGATAATTGATCTGTTGACCGATAGGATTCCCGAATCTAAAAGCATTTTTGGAATTC
The DNA here is from genome assembly GCA_029216955.1 of Iris pallida. Classification (NCBI taxonomy): domain Eukaryota; kingdom Viridiplantae; phylum Streptophyta; class Magnoliopsida; order Asparagales; family Iridaceae; genus Iris; species Iris pallida. The sequence continues at coordinate 16,388 of JANAVB010006455.1, read as the reverse complement.
ATCCTACAAGGATTAACACCTAGCAGCGTGATATGTTTATCTATATGATGTGAGGGTGTAGTTGCACACACTAACAACATGCCTATTTACAGTAACCGTGCAATACAATATATTTTTCAAGCAACGTCCCGATATAATATTTTTCAAGCAATGTCCCGATATAATGTCAAATCCACAAGTATAAGTGTTATGTATCAAGACCGAGCATTAATGTGTCAGTCAATGAACAATAGAATCACGTTCTACTTTTATCACGCCTTGACCAAAGACTAAAGTGTAACAACATAAGGTCACATAGTATATTACCTCTTATTGCTCACTCATCATCTCTATCCCTATGAACAATTTGCTACGCCTTAATGACTTACTTCGGCGATCTATGGTTAAAATCACAGGATAGTCTCTCCTTCACATACGCTAGGAGTAACAAATCCCTTGTTGCTTACTCAAAATCTCCATGTCAATGCACTCGTTATCGCATTAGCCAAGAGAACTTGGTAAATCCCTTCACCAAGGGCCTTAAGCTCTAGTTGGTTGACGACACAACAAACAAAATGGGCTTGAACAAAATTTGAGGTACTTACAAAATAATAAGAATATTGGGATTGGAACCTTGACCTCTTATACCACTAGGACAACATACCCATTTGTTATATATTAATAGAGAATCACCCTATTTGAAGTACATATGAGTTTGTTCTCGAGTGAAACTAAACGTGGAACCTTGACCTCTTATACCACTAGGACAATAATTTTCTACATGTTTCAATATGTTATTTCAGTGTTTCCTTACAGTCACTATGTTCATGCATTGTGATAGATGTCTCTTCTTACTTGAATCTTCTCGCATGAGGCGAAGATATAGGATGATACATAATGGACTAGACCTTGAGTTAAGTATCATGACTATAGCCTCCCCCATTCACACAAATATCTCAACTTTGCCTATGTTGGCCTGTTAAAGTCTATATGCAAGTCTGGTTTTGATGTATGCTCTTAGAGTGTTTAGTGGACCCGTAAAAGATGGCCATGTATCCATCTACATAAACATAGATGATTTCTTTGCTTTGAGAATTTTAATCTCTGCCAATTTAGGGCTAACTGCACATGGTCCTACGCCACTATGACATGGGATAAAACCCGAGGTCTTACTACTGCATGATGTAGTGTCATGTCATTATAGCATGAGGTCCAAGCCTCTTGCAGTTATGCACTAGTTATGCACTACGACCATGAGTCATACAACTCTCTCTGAGGTGCACCCCCCCCCCCCCCCCCCCCCCCCCCCAATTAAATGTATAGTTCTAAAGGTCAAATCCCCTCGTTGTGCCATACTACCCATGCTTCATGTTACGTACCAAGCACTATCAATGCTCAAGGACTCATTAAAGCGTAAAGCCTCATTTACACATGAGTTGTTCTTTTAAATGCAAAAGTAGTTCATGATTGTCCACATGGACCAATCAAATACCTTTGTATCAGTATTCTACTATGTTGCACAAATACAGGCTCGACATTGTAAAGATACGGAGACACAGACATGACACCTATTTTGGTGTGTCTTAGTGTATTTTGGAGTGCCCAGGTTGTATCGAATATGTGTCTGACACAACACGGCCTACATTTTCTTCTTAGGTATTGCAATGATCCCTGTTGATGACGTATTTTGCACTTTCACTTGTCAGACACAAAGTAGGTGCCCCTTGTTCGCCACTATGATCAACTCGTGGCCGCTTCACAATTGTGTGGCACCAGAAGATAAAGAGCCGGACGTAACGATAAGCTGAATAGGTTTTGTTCCTGGGCTAACTGAAGTTTGATGAGTATAAATTCATAAATGGTGGTCATTACACCAGTTTTATGAGTATGTCCCAATTCATAACTAGTAATAGCCTCTCTCTCTCTCTCCTTCGAACAATATCGGATCCATTAACTTGTGAAAAAAACGTGTCCGACTGCATGCTGCAGTGACATTGCAGTCTTGCAGAGAACTATAAATTAAGCAACGTTCGGAAGTTCGAATCCTGGATGTGTGAATCGACGAAAGAAGGGTAGAATCTCGCTTTCCCTTAACGGCGTCGACGACAGCTTCAGGAATTCCCTAACGGTTGCCAGCAGTTTCTAGAACCCATTCCAACAACGAATATATAGGAAGAGACCACAAAAATAGGCAAAAATCTTTGACTAAATCCCAAGAAAGGGTTGGAGACCAAGTCACCAGCATTGCTCCCGTCTCAAGATTGAGACATGCATCCGGATACTACAACAAAATGTGGCCGTGTCGTATCCGACACACGGACACGCATCGGACACTCCAAAATAGACACTACCACACGCCGCCGAAACGGGCTCCGCGTCCGTGTCGCCGTGTCTTCAACGTGTCGTGTCGGTGTCCGTGCAGCATAGCGTGGCGATACCATATGGACGGACAAGCCAGACACTAACCCCACCACCACCATCACTCTCCATTAAAATCGACGACATACCATATGGGTCGCCGGCTACGACCGACACGTCGGAGCGCCGCCGCCGGAGCAAGAAGCCGAGGCTTTTCAGGCCAATTCGAGGAGGAAGAAAGGTATGGGGGCCTCCTCTGGTGTAAACCGAGAAATCATTTTTCTTATACAACGTTTTGCAGAAAACGCCCTCTTTAAAAACATATGTTATTGTTTTATTTTCTATATAGCACCCTGGATCTTTAGGATGTTTTCAGAAAAACTAGTTATGATCTATATTCATAACCCTAGGGCGTTGGTACGCGGAATACTATATAGCCGAAAATTTTATATTTCAGGAAATTAAATTTCAAGTAATTAAATTTTCTGAAAAATTACATTCCCATGTTTGGTGACTATATAAATATTCTCCAAAAAGATAAAAAATAATAAAAATAAACTAAAAATAAAAAATAAAAAATCCAAAAACGATAAAAGACAACAAAAAACGACAAAAAACGGATAAAAATGACAAAAAAGAGATAAAATAGACGAAAAACGATAAAAAAAAATAACAAAAAGCAACAAAAACCGACAAAAAATACTAAAAATGACAAAAGACAAAAACGACAAAAATCGGTAAAACGATAAAAACAACAAAAACGACAAAAAACAACAAAAATCGACAAAAACTACTAAAATGATAAAAAAACGACAAAAGGCAACAAAAAAGACAAAAATCAGTAAAAATGACAAAAAAGAGATAAAAAAAGACAAAATGCAACAAAACAACAAAAGGCAACAAAAACGACAGAAAATGACAAAAAACGACAAAAAAGGATAAAAAGCGACAAAAAGGAGAAAAAACGACAAAAACTGATAAAAACGACAAAAAGAGACAAAATAACAAAAATGACAAAAAATGACAAAAAACAACAAAAACGACAAAAAGACAAAACGGATAAAAACCGGTAAAAATCGACAAAAAAGACAAAAAAACAACAACAAACAACAAAAAATGATAAAAACGAAAAAAAAAAGAGACAAAAACGACAAAAAATGACAAAAAGAAACAAAAATAGACAAAAACTACTAAAAATGACAAAAAACAGGTAAAAACGACAAAAAGTGACAAAAAAGAGAGAAAAAAAAAGGACAAAAAAGACAAAAAAAAACCAAAAATGATAAACAAAAAACAACAACAAAAACTAAAAAGCGACAAAAAAGAACAAAAAGTTGATGGAAAAAGACAAAAATGACAAAAAAAAGCGAAAAAAAAACGACAAAAACAAAAAAAGGACAAAAAACGAAAAAAAAAACGTTCAAAAATGATCAAAAAAATTAGAAAAAAGTTTAAACAAGTTTTTTTTTGTCCGGGCAAAAAAAAAATCCACCTATTCTTAAGGGATAGGATTCCCACGTTTTATGCGTAAACTATTTATCCGGATACTTTTAATTTCCGGAAATAAAATTTTAATAGCCCAAACAAACATGATAATAGATTCCCATCCTAAGTTGATCTCTTTTTTTCACTAAGTAATTGTCTTATAAGTGTCATTTACTCCATTTCACTTATAAGTGTACTTATAAAATATATATTTTATTTGTAAGTGATTTTTTTTTACTTATAAGTGATTTTTTTTTACTTATAAGTAATTTTTCTGTTCTTTTTTTGGCAGTTATAAGTGCTATTTTACTATTATGCCCTCTCGTATAAAACATGATAATAGATGACAATCAAAAAATATGCAGGCTACAATATTTTACTAAATATCAAAATATTTTGTTCAACACAAATACACACATAATGTGTTCCAATTCGAAATTCGTCTAACACAAAATTATATTTTCAGAAAGGTTACCTCGAGACGATTCTAACAAAAAAAATAGAAGCGATTCGGACGTCAGAGCTAGAAGATATGGTCCCGCGAAGTCACGATAGATGCTGAAAAACGAGGCTATATTTTGGACGAATTTTGGGACTGTTTTTTACGAAAAAGAGAGGAGATTTTTGATTGTTAAGAAGGAAAAGGAGAGACCAATGGATGATTATGTTTATATATAAGAAAAGCATCTCTATTAGAAATTGGACAGGCGAATTTTTTTTTTACATAGACATAATGGACTTTTCGTATGCAATAAATGCTTCAACAATCCAATAAGTAAAAAAAATTACTTATGAATTTGAAGCCACTTATAAGTAAAAATCACTTATAAGTGAAAATCACGAACGCACTTATTGGGACCATATTCACTTATAAGTGAGGCCCCTCAGAATAAGTGAAAAATAAAAGAACACCCCCTAAAACTATAATTGATTGGCCTTTCTTTCATGAAAAATATTTTCATCACAAATCTTTGACCCATGTATAGCATTTGATAGCTTATATATTTCATGGATTTATTTTCCAAAAAAGTCACGTGAGCCTATTTTCCTCCAGAACGGTGGAAAATAAAACTTGTCCAATCTGTAAGAATTAAATTCCACAAAAATTATTTAAATTTTTACAAGAAGATAATTGCAATCAAACAACACTATTATAAAAATAAATAAATAAAAATTATAAATTTTTTTCCTAGTATAATAGTTTTGAGGAATTAATTTGTTTCCACCTAGAAGAAAATTATTTTTAAATATTATGATAATCGTGATGTCACGGGGAATAAAATATTTGGACAACAGTCTAGATCTCTTATTGTTTGCTAAGACCATCTCCAATGGGGGTTTCTATCTTCCCTATTTCTATGGAAGAAATCCATTTTAGAAAAAACTTCTTCCAATAGTGATTTCTATCACCATTTCTATCCTAGGTGGCAATGATGTAGGATAGAAACTTTCTAAGAGGGTTTCTACATGTAGAAACTCTCATAGAAATTCTCCTATCTCTCATGACAATTATTATTGGGCCCCACACCATTAAATTGGTCCTTTTACTATGTGACACATAGGATAGAAATGGAGAACCATTGGAGAGTATTTTTGTATGTATACAATTTCTATGTAAAAACTCTTCCAACTAGGATAGAAATCTCCTAAAAGTACAATGCCAAGTAGGATAAGAACTCAATTTTAGAAATCACCATTGGAGATGGTCTAATAGACGTAATCTATGAAAGAGAAGAAAATATATTTTACGTCCAGTCACGTTAGGCTGAAAAAAATTTCGATCGAACAACAGACCATAACAAAATTAAAAAGAAAAAAGAAACGAAAAAAATACTAGAAGAAAAGAAGAGAAAGAAACTAAGAAAACTATGGAACAAAATGTATTTTAGTGTTCTTGAGCAAGAACGAAATGACTTTTAGGAACAAAAAACGATGTGAAAAAATAAAGTTATTCATCCCTCCAAAATCTCTCTCTAAACTATTTTTTTTTTATTTCTTATGTGACAACTGACATAGCTATTGACGTGACAGCTGACATGACAAATTTTAAAATTAAAATTACAATAATGCTAAGTTTACTACCAAATTCTTACAACCTTTTTACAATCTCACTCACCAACCCCTTACACATGGGTCCCACTGGATCCCACCACCCCTCACACCCCTCTGCTACATGGGCTCCACCCGACCCCACCACTTACTCCTCTCCTCCAATCGAAACCCGACACGTGGCGGGAGTAAAGGGGTTGTAAGAATTTGGTTGTAGGCATAGCATTGCTCTTAAAATTAACATTAAAACTAATATTTATATTAAAATTAGTATTAACATTAAAATTAATATTTACATTAAAATTATTATTAATATTAACATAAAAATAAATAATTAAATTTTTTGATTAAAATTTGTCATATCATTTGTCATATTAGATGACACTAATATTAGAGCAATGCTATGCCTACAACCAAATTCTTACAACCCCTTTACTCCCGCCACGTGTCGAGTTTCGATTGGAGAAGAGGAGTAAGTGGTGGGGTCGGGTGGAGCCCATGTAGCAGGGGGGGTGTGAGGGGTGGTGGGATCCAGTGGGACCCATGTGTAAGGAGTTGGTGAGTGAAGTTGTAAAAAGTTTGTAAATATTTGGTAGTAAACTTAGCATTTTCCATAATATTATTACATGTTAGCCACAAAAGGAGAAATAGATTGGAAGAATAATTTGGAAGGATGGATAACATTACACGATGTGTAATTGTTTGTAAGCCGTTGGAAAATTGTCAATAGTATAATTAGTGTATCGACGAAAATTTAGAGAACTTTTTTGGGATGCGTTGATATTGCTACTTTCGTAAGCATGACAAGCTTTTAGAGGTGATCTCCCATTTCATACATTAGTTATTCGAAAAATAAACTTGTTTCTCTCTCTCTTTGCTTGCAACCTATTCATCCCACGTTTGAGATTATTTCAAGTGGCTGTGGTGCTCGGATGAAGGATTTATATTCTAAGGAATCAATTTTTCAGACAGGAATATGAATCTTTGTTTGTTTAGTTTTTCATAAATATTTTTTCATTAATATTATTATCTAAATTTAATTGATATTATTGAGAGTATTACCGTCAAAATATCCACCCAACATTTCTAGAAAAACAAATACTTTTTCAGGGGGGGACTTAGAAATTATTTTCTTACATACGTGGGAATCTAAAGCTATCCATATTATCTCTCAGTTCTCAATTTCACACTTATCCAACATATATAAGAAATTAAAAATATATTTTCAAGCCTCTAAAACTTAAACCAAATCCTACAAAGAGCCTTAACAACTTTGTTCAATGACGTTTCAAAATTTTAAGGTTCAATCAACTTTGTAGTAAGCTTTTTGTAAGGTGCATTGTATAGCTTATGATTGTACAATACATGGAAAGTATTTAACCTCTTCAATATATAGTCCAACGCATTGAAAGGATATGATACATCGAAAGGAAGAGTTATGGTGTGTTTGGAAGCTTTTTTGAGGAGGAAAGTAAAATTTGAGGAAAAGAAAAGTGGGAGAAAGTAAAATAAAAGTAAAGTTAATTTTTTTCTTTTCTTGTTTAGATGTCCACAAAAGTAGGAGAAGATATTTTTTTCTTTGGATAAATATATAATTAGTATTTACTTTTTGCTTTTCTCAAATCATAATTTATACTTACCTTTTTTAGGGGTAGTTGAATAAATTTTTTGAAAATCCTCTCATCTTTTTTCATCTTTTTCTCCCAATTGTGAGAGAAATGTTTTTAGTAGGGCTCACATTGTTTTTTCCATCAAATTTTCCTCTACCTTTCTAAACTCCACAAATTTCAATTTTTCTTTCAAAAATCCTAGAGGAACTCATGAGTTCTTAATTTTAGAGACTCGGTCATCAATAGTCGTTGGATTATATACATCTCGGCCTTGATTTTTTTTCAAGGTCCTAAACAGAAAAAATCAAGGGCCTCAATTCAAAAATAATACCAGGTGTCATGACCACATTATATGTTCCTATTTGAGTTTCTGTAGTTGGACTGTTTTTCTCTAACTTTTTCTTCCTTCCATTTTCTCCATTTTTCAAACAATATAGTTCATACGCTACTTAAGGGCCTGCTCTGAGTTTTGAAGGACCTAACGCAAACTAATAGCATTGTGGCCTAATACCCAAAAAATATATTTAAAATAATAATAATAATAAACAAAGACAAAATTTTATCAAAATAATTGTCATGTTCTGATTCGTCGAATCGTTCGTCCTTGCATTGATTCTAGACGAATCGATCGTCCTCGTTGGGCGTGATGTCGTGCAAGTCTAAATTAGACTTGTACAAAGCAAGAACATGCATTTGATAATTCTTTTGAGACAACAAGTTAAAATTAGACAGTGCAGAGAGTTGAAGACGCAAGTTGAAAGAAAATAAAGTTTTCATTAATGAAACTTACAAACGATGTGCAAGGTCATTTTACATTACATATGTTGTTGCAGCTACATTCTTTGAAACACAAAGGAAAAATATTTGACAAACTGCCATGAAATAATCTTTGTCGGTCCATACATTCATGCCCCTTCATACATTGAAACTAAAAGCCTTAGAGATGAATTGGCTTCAAAATAGGAGAGCTTCGAGATGCGACCTTTTCTTCAGTCTTTAGTATAGTCTCGTGCTCCCGCACCTGGGGAGTTGGGAACTAGTACAGTTGGGAATTGAGCGGGACGAACCCACTCGTCTAAATCGATACTGCTTATTAAGGATTTACATGTATCGAAGTTGTCTTATATTTAGAACTAGATGGTTTGCAGTTCATATCGATGGCATAACTTAAGTAGTAAACAACAATACTTTTTGATATTTGTAACCACGGTCGTGCTCGTTCCCTGCATAAATAGATATAATACTTACCACTTACACAAGACAATAGGTGAGCATGCAATCTATCTTATATGCAGTCATTGGTGATATTGATACCATAAAGGACGATTACGTAGCATTGCGACGAGCCCTATCAGCCCGGGTTGCAAGTTCGACTGGAGGTCTCATAATGCCTTGTGCTGAAGTACGATTTCATAATTTCCTCCTATTTATCAAGAGCCACTCCTTATTCTCTTAGGGTGGGGTAGCGGTTATGAGGTGTTAATAGAGGATCGGTTATGTGCGATTATAAGAGTCCAATTTTGAGCGATTTTTAAGTAGTGGTTTTTAAACCAGTCCAATCCATGCTTGATAATTCACTAAGGAGCGGTTCCGAAAGTTTTTTACACGAATAAAATTAAATAGGGAAAGGTATTAGTAGTTATAGTTATATATATTTTTGTGAGGATATAAATGGAATAAAATAATAAAATTCCTCAAAATCCACCGATTTGGGATGTTTGTAAAGCCACCCAAAATTATATTACATCGATTTTGGAAGGTTTTTGAGCTGGCCAAAACAAGTGCCTCAAATAATTAATAAGCATGGATTTTCATAAACTATCGGTTCAAAATCATTCCAGAACCGGTGAAAATACCGTCAACTTTTTTCCCCTCTTCTTTTCATATCCACTCATACACTTTCTGGGAGGCATGATGACCAATTCATTCAAATAAATTTTCTTTGTAAAATTACCATTTAACTTAGCTCCAATTACACGGTGACATTCCTGTAAAAAATGAATCTCTGATCAACCATTAATTAATTTATAGGGAAAACTTATACTAAAATTTAAAAAGAAATGTTATCCTACAAAGGCATAAACAATTGATTTCTTTGTTTCACAAAAAATAAAAACTTTCTAGTTTTTAGGGTTATTTAATAATACGTTCTCATATAGTATTTGATATTATTATTTTAGTATTATACTACAGTATTTAGTGATAACCCCATAATAAGGATAGTTTTTAATTCTTTCCCATAACCCCCATAATAATCAACCAATCAATTCATGCAGAAAAGTTGCGAGAATTACTTCTTCCTAAATTAAATATCTTTATTTTTTGGTTTCAATTTCAAGTTTAAAAAAATGATGAAACATATTTTAATATATAAATGGGTGAACTTGAAGAATATGCCTAAATGGGTGAACTTGAAGAATTAAGACCACACTCTAAGCGACAATGGTTTCTACAACTGGAAAGCGAGAATCAAAGAAATTTGAAAATGTTGGAGTGGGTGGGGTTTCCAACCTATGTGGAGAAGATTCCGGAGTGCGACGAGCGCCGTCCGATGTCGGAGAAGCTCGGAAAGTAGGCGACGGAGTTGCTGCTGCTGCTGCTGGAGCTGCTGGAAGCAGGGGATCCGAGTTCGGGCCGAACTCGGTCCCAGGCCGAGTTCTGGCCGAACTCGGTCTGGCCGTTCCAGGGTTTGACCAGTAGGTGCTGGTTGCCCCACACAGAGTTCTGGCCGAACTCTGTGTCGTCGGGGGCTGAAGCGGGATTCTGGATGAGTTTTCATCATTGGATCTAATCCAACGGTCCAGGTTGGCTGCGGGATTAGGGAGTTATATTGGGATTTCCCAACCCTAATTCATAGTGCAACGCATTGGACAACACAAGTTCGAGAGAGTAAGGAGGCAAGAGTGCCATTACAACTTCGGAGAAGAAGACGGAGGATTGAAGGTCGCCATTCGAAGGAGATCGTGTTCGGGTAATCTCTACTCGTCGTTCTCGCTCTTCGTAGCCTTGTAATCATTGTTCTTATCTCTGAGTGTTGTGGGGATCCGATTTGGATCGGGAGGAGTTTGTAGAGGGTGTAATTCTTCTATTCCATTAGTGGAGGCTTCTCAGGGTTGGACTCCGATCGTCCCGTGATTTTTTTCCGCAAGGGTTTCCACGTCAAAAATTCTCTGTGTCTGCGTGGATTGTTTTTATGTGATTGTTTTTGGGTTCGTGCGTTGTATTGCTCGGTCCTCTCGCAGGTACTCTCCGGTTTGGGGAAAGGTTTCCGCGTTTCTTTCCCAACAGAGTGGTATCAGAGCTTTGGGTTCAAAGGGTGTCAGGAGTTGACAAAGGAACCAGAGAGGAGAGATGGACGCGAAGCCGGTGCGCATGGTGAATCTGAACGACACAAACTATCATTATTGGCGGAGCAAGATGAAGGATTTGTTGTTCGTCAAGAAGCTGCATCTGTCCGTATTTGCATCCAAGAAGCCCAGTGATAAATCCGAGGAGGACTGGAAATTCGAGCATATACAGGTGTGCGGATACATCAGGCAGTTCGTTGACGAGAACGTGTACAACCACGTTGCCAATATTGAGTACGCGAAGACGTTATGGGATAAGCTGGAATCTTTGTACGCGAAGAAGACCGGGGTAAACAAGTTGTTCCTGATCCGGACGATGATGGGTCTGCGGTACAAAGATGGGGCGTCTATTACGGATCACTTGAGTGATTTCCAGGGCGTGGTTGACCAGCTATCTTCTATGGGAGTCAAGTTCGACGACGAAGTTCAGGGACTGTGGCTGCTGTGTACATTGCCAGACTCGTGGGAGACCGTACGAGTATCTATGATCGCTTCTGCTCCAGAGGGCGTGGTCAGTCTGGAGTTTGCCAAGAGCGGGGTGTTGAATGAAGAGATGCGGAGACGTTCTCAGGGCACTTCATCCACATCCCACCACTCAGAGGCACTTGTTTCAGAGAGCCGCGGAAGGGGCAAAAGCAGGGGTCCAGGTGGTGGCAGAGACAAGAGCAGGGAGAAGTCCAAGGGTCGTTACGAGGACTCAGAGTGTTACCATTGCGGTAAGAAGGGCCATATCAAGCGGAATTGTTTCGCTTGGAAGAGAGAGAAGAAGGGCGACAAGGGGAAGCAAGAAGAGAACACTACAGCGGCGGCCTCGGTGCATGGAGGCGATGTGATCATCGTAGGTGATGAGGTCATTACTAATCTCGCCTGCGATGACAATTCTTGGCTGGTGGACTCAGGGGCTTCAGCATATGTATCTCACAATAGGGCACTGTTTGCCACTTACACGACAGGCGACTGCGGCGTGTTGAAGATGGGCAACGGAGATGTGTCGAAGGCGGTTGCCGTTGGAGATGTGCATTTGAGAACGAAGACAGGTGCGGTTCTTGTTCTCAAGGATGTTCGTCATGTCCTGATATCCGTTTCAACCTGGTGTCGGTTGGAAGGTTGGATGACGAGGGATTCTTCAGTCTCTTCGGGAACAGTCAGTGGAAGCTTTCCAGAGGTTCGATGGTGATTGCCAGAGGAAGCAAGAAGTCCGGTCTCTACTATATGGAGGGGAGCGCAGAGGGGGCACAGGAGGTGAACGCAGTCAGTGATGCGTCTACCGAGTTGTGGCACAGGCGGCTCGACCATATCAGCGAGAAGGGGATGAGCTACTTGGTGAACAGGAAAGTGATTCCGGGGCTCAAGTCTACAAAGTTAGAGAAATGCACGCACTGTTTAGCTGGAAAGCAAAATAGGGTGTCTTTCCAAAGTCACCCAAGTTCGAGGAAGCCGGCGTTGCTCGAGTTGATTCACTCGGATGTCTGCGGTCCTATGAAGGTAAAATCTCTTGGTGGTGCTTCTTACTTTGTGACTTTTATTGATGACTGTTCCATGAAGGTTTGGGTCTATGCCTTAAGACCAAGGATCAGGTGCTGCCTACTTTTAAGGAGTTTCAGGCCTCCGTTGAAAGGGAGACGGGCAAGAAGTTGTTGTGTGTTCGGTCCGACAATGGCGGCGAATACATCGGTCCCTTTGATGCGTATTGCAGAGAGTAAGGGATAGGACACCAGAAGACTCTGCCAAAGACACCTCAGCTCAATGGTGTAGCAGAGCGCATGAACAGGACACTGATGGAGAGGGTGCGGTGTGAGACCCGTCTCACTGTATCAGTATTTTATACGGATACATGTTTATTTGAGCCGTATTTCGTATTTATCGATTTGCGTGATATTTTAAATTTTTCCTAAGTGTAGGATTTTCATGACTTGGTTTAACTTGGACTTGGTTTTATTTGGTTCGGTTCCACTTTGACTTGGTTTGGTCTAGTTGGTTTCTCATGAGCTGAGGTGTATGGCTTAGATTGAGTGGAGAGGAATGAATGGTGGAGATCACTTGAGCTTGTTATATAAGCCACTTTTCTCTCTCCCTCCTCATTCACCCTCATTCATTTCTTTTCCACCAAACCCTAGCCATTGGAGAGAGGCAAGTACACCTTGCCGAATGTTGGACGATTTCAATTTCGTTTGTTCCATTCTCTTCCTTGTTATATTCTAAGCATCTTTAGAACTTGAAATTTTCGGTTTTATCGAGTGGATTGTTGTAGATCTAGCTTTGTGGTATTTTCGGTTTTCCTGGGTTTTGATCTGTCAAACCTGCATATTTTTGCTAGTTGATGGTTCCATGTTGTAGAGAATTTTGTTCTACCCCATTTTGACCTATGGAAGTTCGAATTTGGACTCTGGATGACGATTTTATGGAGCTTGGAAGTATGGCTTCATGGTGTTTTCCTTCTCTGAAGTGAGGAGAAGAACAGTACTTGACCACATGACTATTTCATGCGGCAAGTGGTTTTTCTAGCCGCATGGCCTTGCAATCATTAATTTCATGCATGCATTAAATATTTGCTTGATAAGTGCTTGCTTGCATGCAACAGTTAGTGGCCGCATAGGCCTATGGATATTTATTATTTATTATAAAATGGCTTGCTCTTAAATATTACTTACTTTTAATATTTCCTTGCCTGCATGCAATCCACAGTAGCTAGCCGCATATGAAACAATGAGCCGCATGGAGACTAAGCATTAGAAATAATGCATTAGCACACGATGTATATTTTGCTTGAAACACTAAGCCTGGCCGCATTGAACAATTCCATGTATTGCCATGCATTTAATGTATTGCCATGCATTAAATAAAAGCATTAAGCATTGCATTTCAATTGCTTGCATCAGCAAGCTTTCCCTGGAAACAAATAATGTGAGCCGCATAGGCTACTGTAGATTCAATACTTAATGCATTTTTTGTCCCCACCTTTATACTTATTAGTATTTTGTCCTTATATGTTTTTGTCCTTATGTGCATTTGTGCTTGGAAGCACACAGCCGCATAGGCTTAAGTAACTTAAATGCCTTTTTTGCATTTAGACCCTTTAATACTTAATGCTTTATCCCTAAGGCCTTGTATTCTAAGGTGTTTTTTTTTGTACTGTGCTTTAAGGCTTAATGCACTTAAGTCCTTAGTAATTAATATTTTAGGCTTTAATGAATTGGTTTAAGCCTTGAAAAAAGTGGTGAGCCGCATAAGACTCTGATGGTTGAATGCATTTTTGCATTTAAGACCCTACTTTATTATTTAATGCTTTAAATGCCCTTCCTTGGTATCAACCGCATGGCCATTTTTAGTATTTATTTATTTGGTTGTACTTTCATGCAAGCAAATGTGAGAGTGAGCCGCATGGACATTTACAGCATTAATAATTGCTTGATGCAGAGCCGCATGGCCTTTGGCCATTAAATATATTATTATTACTTGCATGTTGTATTTTTGCATAAAATCTAATGTGAGCCGCATAGGTTCCCTTCCCCCACTATCTAATATTTTGGCCACGTGAGCCACTCTTTTACTGGCAGTCATCATTTTATTGTTTGGCCACGTGCCCCTTTTTCTATTGTCTTGCTTGCAAAGTGGAAGCTTGCATTCATTGCGGGTCCCACTCTCTTTGTCTTTTCTGATTGCGGAAATGTTTCTTGCTGGCATTTAATTTTGGAGCCGCATGGCCTCCCACCCATTCTTGGCCGCATGGCCCCTTTTGTTATTTTCGGGCCGTATGGGTGGCCTCCCACTCTCTATGATCGCATATTTGTTCTCCCACTTTTGGACCGCATGGGTCCCACTTTGATTGTTTAAATATTTTATTTGCCTGAATTGTGGTCAGAATTTCTTCCCACTCCCAACATGAAAATTGTAGAGTTTCTCCTTGGCTTCAAGAATATATATATTATTAATATATTATTATTTAATTGTGCAAGTTTTTTCCTTCTTTGATAAATGACATGACACGACGGTGACCCGTAGTGGTGCACTCTTGAAATGAACTTGACATGATATTCTTGACATGATATTCTTGACTTGATAATTGACAGTGATAACTTGACATGATATGCTTGACCTGATTCTTGATAGTGACCCGCCGTGGTGCACTCTTGACATGATAACTTGAAATGATAAATAAGAATGACTTGATAGTGGCTCGTCGTGGCGCACTCTTGATAAGTAATAATGATAATGATAGTGGCCCGTCGTGACGCACTCCTGACAAGAATTAATTAGTATCCTGACACCGTGGGTGATTGTGTTTGTACAAATAAACCCGTCTCGTCTTGCATCATGTCTAGGACATGAATCCCTGGTTTCCCACGGTCAGGGATTCATACTGAAATCGACTAAGGCTAATTACTAGAATAATCCAGTAGTTCATGGAGAGACTTTCCCAGTTACCTGTTGCCCCTTTGATCCCGGCCTTATATATATATATATATATATATATATATATATATATATATATATATATATATATATATATATATACATGGGATTTGTTGCTATCTGTCGAGATGAGCGCACTTCCAGCCCGCCGTCGAGTGTGCTACCTTAGGACACATGTATCTTACTACAGTGTGTCTGCTATAACATGCTATCTTTTCCTTTTCTTTGCTGGGGTCATTCAGGTAGTAACAAACGGGTAATTGGACTTGGAAGAATCTCATTGCATCTTGCTAGTAACTAGGCCTGTGATAATCCTAGTTAGTTAAAGTATCAAGCCGTACTTATTGCTTGGCCGTGATTGATTGAATGGAGTCTAACTCAGTCTAGTCTTGACTTGATCCTGCACGAGATTGTCACATGACCTGATTGTTCATATTCGCCCTGTCCTGTACATGATCGTTACATGTCCTGATTTCTTATTTTATCCTGCCGATAAATGGTGGGAGAAACCAAGTTCTGTTCAGACGAAGGGTTACAACCCCGGTCCTTGTTTGGTTTACGGGTTGTAACCTGGTTATCTGAATAGTCCCATGGTTATCTCATCGTATATCACCTGCCCAGTTCTATTTATTTAACATGTTCTCCAGTTTACTTACTGTCTTCCTATGTTCGGGATAAGTGCATTGGTACTGCACGAATCTCGATCCTCCCTTACTTATTGCTTGTGTTTGCTATGTTGCTGGTTTAAGTTCATAGTTCGGCCTCCTTTGGTACTTGCTATTTGGGGTCTGACCCCACTGGTTTGCATGACCAGGTTCTAATAGAAGAGCCCAAAGGATCTACCGCAACATCTACTCGACGGTGACCAGCCGGAGCACCAGAGTGCCTCAGTGGGTTTCTTCTTCATTCTCTCACTGATATGTAAATTCTCCTCTTGTAACGTTTAGCCCCGAGCATTTAGCTCGTGTTTGGTATTTTCTTGATATTGTAGCCTACGGGCATAAAATGATATGTGTATTCTAGACTATAGCTAGTCCTTATCATGTACGACTAATATTCTAGCTAGTCCTCAGTTCTATGGTACTGGCTTCATGATCATTCATGTATATGGTTCGGGACGCCTTACTATTGTATGTATGATGATCGT
>JANAVB010006454.1:0-94648 GCA_029216955.1 Iris pallida | reverse complement strand
CTCTAGCCTCTTAATTAAATTCCGAGGACGAAATTCTTTTAAGGTGGGTAGAGTTGTAACACCCATATTTTGAATACGTATTTTGTCAAGCTTGCATGTATTTCAGACCTGTATTTATTTTTTGGATTTTGGCATATACTTGTAATTAGCTTGACTTGCAGATGTTGGTTCTCGTGATTGGGTTTTACCTGGCTTGGTTTATTTTGTGGAGGAGAATTGGTTTGATTTGGTTTGGTTTGGTTTAACATGCATTGGAGCACTTTAACCTACACTCCACCCTCAACACAACACAACCCACCCTCATTAAAACTCCACCTACTTTTCTCTCTCCTCCATAATTCTTATTTATTTCTCCATCTTCTTCTTTCCTTCCTCTACACAACACCTCCACCCATAGGCAAGTGCACCTTGCCACCACATGCGAACCATATTTTATTTGTTCATTAGCTAGATTAGGCCATGGTGATCAACATTTGAACTTGACATTTTGTGATTTGGAGTTTCCATTGTTCTAGATCTAGGTTTTAACTATTTTCGGATTTATATGGTTTTGATCTATTTGGGTTGGATTTTTGTGGGTTTTGATGCTTCCATGTGGAAGAGAATTCAATTTTACTCAAGTTAGACCTTTGAAAATCTAGATTTGGCTTTGATTTGACAAAAATATAAAGAATTGAAGTTTTGGAGTTCTTGGAGTTCTTCTCGGGTTGGAAGAGCAGAACTCTCGGCCTGCGCTCTTTAGCGCAAGGCCGATTGCGCAGCTCACCCTTTGGTGAACTGCGCATCCCTCGGCCAGTGTATTGCGCTGAGCTGAACTGCGCTGGTGCTTCTTAGCCCAGCGTTCCCTTCTCCTTGCGCGCTTGACCCATGCGCAGTCTGTTCCTGTGCAATCCACCCCCGCGCAGTTCATTCATGTGTCGTCTGTTCCTGCGCAATCCACCCCTGCGCAGTTCATTCCTACACAATCTGTTCCTGCGCAATCCACCCTGCGCAATCCACTCCTGCACACTTGGCACATGTGCCATCTGCCCCTGTGCCCTGTGACCCTGCGCAGCTGACACCCTGCGCATTCTAACCCCCTGACCCCTTGCACAAACCATTGGCTCTTGGAGTTTTGATCTTATTTCTTTTAGCTTGGCTTTTCTATAGCCATGTATATTGATATTTTATTAGATATTTTACGCCCATTTTATATCCTTCCGTCTTTTGTCATGAACTTGATTTTGTTTAATATGTTTGGAATGAATATTGTATATGGCTTGGTATGACAAGGAACTAGCATAACACAACAGTGACCCATAGTGGTGCACTCCTGACATGACCAACCTGACATGATAGTGGCCCGTCGTGGCGCACTCCTGACAAGTACCCTGACATGATTTATCTTGATAACTTGATAGTGGCCCGTGGCGGCGCTCTCCTGACTTGACTTGTAACTTGTAACTTGACTAGTATAATCGACTTGACACCGTGGGTGTTCCTGCTGCTTGTTTGTGCAATCTACTTGTCTTGTCTTGCATCATGTCTAGGACGTGACTCCCTGGTTCCCACGGTCAGGGATTCATACTGAACATGGATTAGGCTAATGACTAGATCTAACTATAGTTCATGGAGAATTCCAGTCACAGGCAATCTTGTTATCTGGGCGCTCTTAATTGGACTTGTAGCTTGCCGACGAGTAGAGCACATTTCCAGCACACTGTCATGTGTTGTACCCTCTAAGTCACCTAAGGGTATATCGTCTCCGGGGCGATGTACCCAACCATACTCTCAACCCGCGGAAGGATAATTGGATGGTCTGCAGGGCTTGGGACTGGGAAATTCTCATTGCATCTTGTTAGTAATTAAGGCTTGTGATAACCCTAGTTAGTTAAGCAGTAAGCCGTAGTAATTGTTTGGCCGCTTGTGAAAGGATGGAGTCCAGCCTTGTCTAGTCCCGGTACCTGACAACTCTTGTACATGCTTGTTTTACTTATCTCTACAATAAATGGGTAGAGACTGAGGGCTGTTCAGGCGAATGGTTACAACCTCGGTCCTTGTCTGGTTTAAGGGTTGCAACTTGGCTCCCGGAATGGTCCCACGTCACTAGTCGTTTATTGCCCTGTTGCACTCTTTATTTACTTGTACTTTTCTTTTATTTTCTTATGTTCTGATATGCTGGCTTTTGTTCTTATTTTGTGGCCTCCTTTGTGGCACTTGCTCTTTCTGGGGTTTGACCCAGCTGGTTTTGTGTGGCCAGATTTCAGAGCAGCACCCGAGGATCTACCGAACCTCCAGCCCAATGGTGGCGACTAGAAGGAATCCGGGCTACGAGTGGGTTTTCTATTTTGTTTCGCTCACTCTATTGTAAAGTTATTCTTTTGAGGCGTTTAGCCGACGAGCACCTGTTAGCTCGATGCACTTTTACTTACTGTCTGCCTACGGGCTGTAAACATGATTAACAAATCCTAGGGTTGATCATGTATGACTTAACTCTTGCTAGTCTTAGCATTTTGTACGACTAGCTTCATGATCAGCTGATATGTAATATTTGGGACGCCTTTATTGTATATTTGGTGGTCAAACATTTGATTATATTATTTGCTTGAGATTGAGACAGTAGGCTTGACCTTAAGAGACTGTTGGCTTGTAGTAAACCTTCATATCTAGACAGCCGTGACCGTATAGCGAGATGGACTTTATTTCAATATACGTAGCTGGCTATGTTCGCCCCCGCTCTCCAGTATTCTGGTTCTGGGGCATGACACGGAGTGATCCAATACATGGCTAGGATCTGCCACGTACCGTCTCAGCTGCGACATATGGAACACGTTATGCACTCCCTCGAGCGTAGACGAGATGTCTAGTCGATAGGCTACTGCACCGACCCTTCCAAGGATAGTAAAAGGCCAAATATAGCGTGGGCTAAGCTTCCTGCCCCGGCTAAAGAGAAGCGTGCCCCTTGTCTGAGAAATCTTTAGGAACACCATATCACCAGCCTAGACATAAAACAAAACTCAACATACAAATCAAACAAACAATCACAAACAAGCACAAAAAAAACTGAAACTAACCTCGAACTCTAACAGTCTCTAGTGGCTACCGGTCCAATGCCGCTGCCTATCCTGAGCCACCCGAAGTCTATCTCTGATTAGTCTAACCTTCTCCGCTGAATCTACCACCATCTCGGGCTAAGCAATACCCTCTCGCCAACATCATCCCATGATAAAGGAGTGTGACATCTCCGTCCGTATAGAGCCTCAAATGGTGACATCTCTATACTAGCCTGGTAGATGTTGTTGTAAGCAAACTCTACCAGGTGAAGATGATCCTCCCAAGAACCCCGAAAGTCTAGCACACACGTACGAAGCATATATTTAAGAGTCTGGATGGTCCACTCCGACTGTCCGTCTGTCTGGACATGATAAGCGGTACTGAATTTGAGCTAGGTGCCTAAACTAGTATGCAAACGCCTCCAGAAATGGAAAGTGAAACGACAATCCCGATCCGAGACTATGCTCACCGGAACTCCATGTAATCTGACTATCTGACGCACGTACAGTTCTGCCAGCTTCTCCGTAGACAAACCCACCTTGAAAGGCAAGAAGTGGGCTGATTTGGTCAATCTATCAACGATGACCCATATCGCGTCTTTCCCTCCAGGAGATCGCGGAAGTCCGGACACAAAGTCCATGGTGATGTGCTCCCACTTCCACTCTGGAATGGGTAGTGGCTGTAGCAATCCACCTGGCCTCTGTCTCTCGGCTTTCACCTGCTGACACACCAAGCAGCGAGATACAAACTGAGCTACCTCTCACTTCATGCCATACCACCATAGGTGCTCTCTTATGTCTCTGTACATCTTGTTGGCTCCAGGATGCATAGAGTACTGAGAGCGATGTGCTTTCTGAAGAACCTTCTTCCGAAGCTCTCCACCCGGAACGCACAGTCTAGCACCGTGCCTCAGTGACCCATCTTCGGCTATAGAAAAATCGTCGAGCAAACCTTCCCGCACCTGCTTCCTGATGCTCCTCAGGGCAACATCATCATACTGCGCTGATCTGACTCTGTCCATCAACTTAGACTGAATCTGTAAGCCCCACATCTGAATCTCCATGCTCGGAACAATCACCTCGATACCCAAACTATCCAGATCGGCCAAAAGATGACGATCTGACGTCAAATACATAGCGACTAGATACCTGCTCAAGGCATCTACAACTACGTTGGCCTTCCCTGGATGGTACTGCAATGAGATATCGAAGTCCTTCATCAGCTCGAGCCACCGTCTTTGCCGTATGTTCAACTCCTTCTGGATGAACACCTACTTCAAGCTCTTGTGATCCGTAAAGATCTCAACGCGCTCTCCGTACAGGTAGTGCTTCCACAACTTTAAAGCAAAGATAACTGCGGCCAACTCCAGATCATGAGTTGGGTAGTTCTTCTCACAAAGACGTAACTGCCTAGATGAATAGGCAATCACCTTCCCATGCTGCTAAGGAACGTAAACCAAGCCCTTCCCAGAAGCGTCACTATAGATCATGAAACCACCAGTCCCAGAAGGCAACGTCAAGATAGGAGCTGAGGTCAATCTCTTCTTCAGCTCATCGAAGACAGCCTGACACTTTTTAGTCCAAACGAACTCCGCGTCCTTCCTGGTGAGTCTAGTCATCGGCTCTGCAATCCGAGAGAAGTCCTGGACGAATTTCCGGTAATAGCCTGCTAGACCCAGGAAGCTTCAAATCTCGACGACAGAACTGGGTGTAAACCAAGACTCTACTGCTAAATCTTCTTCTGGTCCACTGAGATCTCGTGCTCGATCACAACATGACCCAAGAACTCTACCTGCTCCAGAAAGAACTCACACTATGACAGCTTCCCATAGAGTTGCTCCTTCCTGAGGGTCTCTAACACAATCCGCAGGTGCTCCTCATGCTCCTCCGGCGTCTTCGAGTAGACTAAGATGTCATCTATGAAGACCACTACGAACCTGTCAAGGTATTGATGGAATACCTTGTTTATCAAGTTCATGAACATTGCTGGGGCGTTGGTCAACCCAAATGGCATAACAGTGAACTCGTACTGGCCGTACCGAGTCCGAAAAGCTGTCTTCAGAATGTCTTCCTGCTTCACCTTCAGCTGATGGTCGGAAGCTCCGCAGAATAGGCAAACGCCCAACCTCCTCCGACATACCTCTCGGGTGTGCCCCGGCTTCCCACAGTAAGCACACTGAGGAACCTGTAGCACCCAGTTTCTAAAAATAAGGGTAATTTTGAAATTTTGTAATTATAATCATTTAATAATAATATTTAAACCATATTATGATTTTTAGTTAATTTAAAACTATTTAAAACCACGACTCGTGATTTTGATGGTTGACTAGTGTAACCCTTAAATTTGCTAAGCCTAGAGACTAACCATGACCATGGGAGCCTAGTCATGTAATTAGGATGACTAATTGCAACTTTTTAGCCTAAGGATATTTTGGTCATTTTGACAATTTTGTCAAATTGTAATTATATTAATTAAATGTGTGCTAGTTAATTATTGAGACTTAACCTAGAGTTTAGCCTAATCTAGGTTAGCCTTGAGCTTAGAGTATTGATTAGGGTAACCTAGTAATGACAAGGTTAATAATATCTAGATATTCTAAGTAGGATATTTTTCTTAGGATATTTATGAAAAAGAAAGCTTTATGACTAGTTGAACCATTAGGAAGGCCTAGAATTGGGTGGAATGATCTTAGCCACTCATCTCTACCTAAACAAACCCTAATTCCCTTAGATGACCAGCCATCAAGTGCCCCCCTTCCTATAAAGGATCCTTAAGAAGGCCTTTGCCTCTTTTTACAATTTCTAGAACCCTAATTGTTCCTCCCCAAATTTTTTCCCTAATATCCAAATTAAGTCCAAATTGATCCTAATCAATTGCATCATCATCCCCAACATTAGAGGAGACTTGTGGGTGATTGCTAGCAAGGTTGGAGGACGTTTGAATCGTAGCAAATTAAGGAAGACGTCGAGTCGAGGCTCTTTTCATTGAGGTTTAACCATCAATAGGTAAAACCTATCAAACCCTAATAAATTCCAAATTTTTTTCATAGATGTATCCATTTAGGGTTCTCCTAGGTGTAGCCCAAGTTTGGTAGGAGTTTGTGTCCATTTCGTGTCCGTATCAGACACATATCGGTGTATTTAAATACGTGTTCGATAAAATGTCACATAGAAATGGATTTTGGTAATTTTCAAAAGTAATTACATGTTTGTGTAGCCCTTAGCATGCTGATCACGAATTACTAACACTGAGCTGGATTCTGTGTCGTGTCCGTGTCCAAATAGGACACGCACGCACTGTACGAGATCTCGTGCACTGTCCTGCTATTGGACACGTCGTGTGCGCTGCACACGACACGATTAGACACAAAACTTAGGGGGAAGGTCGGGGACATGACTGACACTGTGCTCATAAAATTTGGGGTGGTGTCGTGTCGTATCGAGGAAGAAAACACGTGCGTACTATTTTTATATAGACTGTGCACAGACAGAAATTGGCCATTGATACGTGTTTTGTGTCGCGCGGACACGTGTCGTGAGACCCTCGTGTCATATCGAATGGGTAGCCCTAGGGGTAGGCTACGTATAGATATGAGCACGAGATGTGTCGTGACTCGTGTCATATCCATGATGCAGTGTCCTCACTGCACGAGGCAGTCTTTACTGACTGTTTCGACTTTGTTCGAAATTTCATTTGGACACTCCGTGTCCAGTAATGTGGACACGAAATCATCCCCGTAACCTATGTACACACGTATCACACCTCTGTACACGACTGATTCTTGGTTTTGATTTGTTTTGGTGTTCGAATGTGGATTTGGGTTTAAACTACCATTTTTCCTGATACTCATGATCTGAGTTTAAATTGTTTTTTTTTACTGTTGTTAATGATTAATTTGCCATGATAAATTCATTTACACATGTTTTAGTTCACTGTCAAGATTGATTCATGATTTGTTTGATGTTAACAAGAATAGAGATTTTCGAAATTGGTTGGACTGGTAATATGAACTGTCAATTACACAAATTCTTGAGAATGTTAGGCATGTTGAAATATTTGTAAACTGGAATAAATATCAGAGATTTCAATGTTATAACTAAAATAGATGAAAACTGAGATTAAATGGAGCATGTTTGAACTGAAACATGAGAAAACCTGAGAAGTTTAACCTGAGATTTCAAATCTCAGTTTGAAGGTTCATTATGAGTTGAATTTGTTGAATGAAAAATCTGAGAAATGGAGTGTTGGTTTTGTTTTAGAAAACTGGAATTTGTTAACGTTAATTGAGTTGGGTTGATGTTAAGTTCAAAGGTTTATATATGTCAATGCACTAAAGGAAACTGAACAGAGATATTGGATTCAATGATCCAATTCGAAAACATGTTTTTCATTTGATATAAAATGAGTTGAAATGTTAATATATGTTCCCTGTTTTTACAAAAACTGAGATTGTTCATATCAAGGAAAACTGGGATTTGTTTATATCAAAGACTGAGGTTTGTTAATATAGAAAACTGGATTTGTACCTAAATATGAAAACCTGAGAGCTGAAATGAATTTCTTGAGATTACCCCATATTCATAACCTGAGATTTCCTTTATGTAAATATGAGATTACACCACTGTCTACATATCCTACACACATACACACACACACACACACACACACACACATTTTGTATTAACTTAATGTAATGAAGAGTGATGTAACCTATATTGGAAATGTAAGTTATATATATACCATGATCAATGTGATATTTGAATTGTATATAAATTGATCTATATGGGAATGTTTGTTATAGGATATGGATGGTGTCGACTTGGATTTGGCTTGTAGTGTGACATTATGTTAAATGAAAATGAATTGATATAAAGATGCAAATTGTGTATATAGGTGCAAGTATGTATGTAGGTATATAGTGCGATGTTGTATGCCATGTACATGTGACACCCTATACACTCTAATGCACATTCACCTATGACACTAAAGCATGTACACACATAATGACACTATGTGCACATTGCCTAGTATTTGGATGCCTATATGTATATACAACTTGTGTGTTGATACATGTTTAAGCTTGTTATGATATGTGCTTGCTTGATTAGATTGGTTAGGCTTAGTGAGACTTGCTTGGGTTAGACAGTTGACCAAAGTTGACCAAGAGTTGACTTTGACCTAGATTGACTTAGAAATCATATAGATTGTATCATACACTTCAATTACCTTAATTCTGAGTACTCCATAACCTGTGTTACTTTAAATAGGACTCTGGGACACCAGTTCGGATATCCATTCATATCAGTCATTCAGGGTGACAGGCGAGTACATTCTCTGATCGTTTCATACTTGTCAGGACTTATATTCTTGCTCTAGATTACTTTACTTGATACTGACACGATTGTTATCACGGATTGGTACTATATGGATCTTCTCTTGCGATGTTATCTCCATTGTGTTCAACAGATACATATTGTGATGTGCGTTTCACGAACATATTGTATTTATTGTACACCCATATTCATGTATACTCATTGTGCATCTTGTACTCTCATGATCACACGAGCTTCATGGAGAACTATTGTACAAGGTAGCGTAACTAGATTGGATCCTTGTGTATTGATTGGGGAGGGTGAGTAGGAAATGGTTATGTAATCAAATCCCATTATACGACTATTGTATATATCCATTGTACACTCACGTATGATGGAGTTACCTATTTTTATTGTATAACCTAAGCCGTTTACATAACCATATTATGCTCTAAATTACTAGTACTTACAGTTTTACTTATTCTGTATATATTTTCAGTTATAAATTCTCTTTCGTTTCTATGTACATCTTCTTACAGTTCATGTATCTTACTCTTTTGCATGCTTTATATTTTCTAACATGTTATGAACTGCGTGAGATGTATTGTGCTCGCTCCTGTCCTGACTGGACCTGTTAAAAATATTACAAATGATGATGGTGACTGCCCTACCTTCTATGGGGCATATGAGGGTGACCTTCAGGAGCCTGAGGAGCATCTAGCTAAGCAAAGGGTGCCTAGTCTAGTATTTACAGTTTTCAGTTTGTATCGGATTGTTCCGATTGTTAGTTGAGACTTAATTATATTTCAGGACTTGTATTTATTTGTGTTGAACATCTACGTTGTGTGGTGTGATAAGTCTATTTATATTCAGTTCCTTTCTTTTTCTGATTCCATATCGTGCTCTATCTTTCCTAGACTTGTGATTGAGATATAGAATTGAGATATTATTTTATACCTCTGTGCGGAGATGATATGTTTTTATCATATTGTTGTTAGACGTTAGATATTATAGACGAACTATACTGCGTTGTACCGTTGACACTGTGGCGTAGGCTGGACGTACCCACGTTCTCGTGCCCTTCCTCAGGGTGCGGGTCGTGACAGAACCTGTCTCTGTCCCTGCAGTTGATGGGCACGTGTTGGTGCCTGATGCTACTGAAACTGAGGCTGTTGTAACGGCCTCTGCTGAATGTGGGGACGCTTGGTCGGCCCCGTACTAGAACTAGCTCCCAATGAATCACCGCTCCTCTTGGGCCTAAGACTATAGTCCTCCTCTGCTATCTGAGAATCCATCAGAATTTGCTCAAAAGTCGCCTCGTGACGTCCAGATGTACGAGAACGAACAGCATGGATCAGTCCCCTCCTGAACTTGCGGGCCTTCTCTCCCTTATCCTGAACCATCCCTGGGGCGAATCGGCTCAGACGAAAGAACTCCGCTGCATACTCGTCCACCGACGAGTTCTCCTGGACTAGTCCTACAAACTGGCCCTCCAACGCGCTGAAAGCTATATCAGGATAGAACATCTCCTTGAAGAGACTCCTGAAGTCCTTCCAAGACAACCATCTTACTGATGCACGAGGATCGGTATGGTACCAGGTCAACGCAATGTCGAAGAATTGGCTCTCCGCTGCCGATACCTACAGCCTTTTCGGGATCTCTGCCAGCTCCAGGCTTCTCTCCACGTCCTCTAGCCAATCATCGGCGTAAAGGATGCCCTCGGTGCCCTTGAACTCTCGAGGGACCATCTTCTTGAAGTCCAGCACTGTACCAGGCCTCGACTGCTGCTAATGCAGCTCCTGGACCGGAGCGCCCTGAACCGGAGTCACAGCTACCTTCTCGAATGCTGCCATAGCCAACTGATGAGCATCTCCATGCTCTGCCTCAAAGCCTCTGTCTGACGCTGTGACGCCTCAGCCTGTGCTCGTTGTACCTCCATCATCTGCTGGAGAAGCGCGAACATCAGTGTAGCGTCTACCGACAGTACAGGTGGAGCATAAGAGTCTCAGGCACGATGACACTAGGCTCCTGAACCTGCTGCGGAGGACTTCTAGGTGTTGCTGCCTCTGCCACCTGGATGGTAGAAACAGTAGGGGCAGCCTCCTGGACTTCCACACTCGAATCCGGAGGAATAGGTTACGACGGATCGGACCTCTCCGATACTGTACCGGATCCAGTGGCATGAGTTCGAGTCATTGTTATCCTGGAGACAGATTAGAGCAAAAGATCAATATGGCACAAGATAAGATATTATCAAAGAAGAACAATTAAATTGAAATGCAAGAAGAGTTGTCATGATAATCAAAAGATCATAAATCTTTCTAACATGTGACTGAGTAACTCATATCATAACCTAGAACCTATATCCTAACTGCAAGTTCGTAATTAGTACTATAAGTCTAGTACCATTATGAGATCGTACTAGTTGTGACATGGACCGGCATGGGCCACCACAAAAATGTGTCACGACCCGCACCTTGTTTAGGTACACGAGCACGTGGGTACGTCCAGCCTAAGCCGCAGTATCGACGGTAGAATGCTGTATAGGTCGTCTATAAAATCTACATCAATAATATATATTTGTACCTATCATCTTCGCACGGAGGAATATATATATTTGTACCTATCACCTCCCTTTCTCCTGTGTTCTCCCCATGGACCTCCTCGCCCATGTCAGCTCCCCGTCGCTCCTAGCCGGCTGGCATCCACCTCTCCCCCCGTTCCTCATCCATGGCTCCCTTCCGCCCTCCGCCGTCGATCCCGGCCCACTCCTTAGGGTTCGCCGCTGTAGTGGCCCTGGGCAGCAAGTTCTCGGCCTCAGGCCGCGACCACCGGTGGCATCACCGCCGACCCCGGTCTGCCGATCGACGAACCGCCCCCTCTTCGCCCATCGTCGGGACGCTGACGTCCGTCCTTGGCCCCCCTTCCCCGGCCACCGGATGGTCCTCGGCCCAGCTTTCGCTCTTTGAGCGCAGTCTCGCAGCGACGGCCTCCTCCCCCTCTGGGGTCAGCTCCGCCTTTGCTCTTGTTCTGGCTGCCCCCTCCGGTGTCGGCTCTTGGGCTCCTCTGTCTCTGAAGCGGCCCCCCAGGACTGCTTGCATTTCGGACAGTTTCCGCTCTTCTCCATCTGTCATTTGAATTTCGAATTCAGATTTCCCGCTGTCGGGCCCCGTCGAACACCTGGCATGCGCCCCCTCCCCTCCAAGTTTTGGGACATGCACCCGTCTTGAGGGTCATGTGCCCGTTCAGATTGCAGAGGAGCTTAGCCTCCCTCGCAATTCTGCCGCTCAGCAGGCTTATGCACCGATTTCGAGCGACGGGGTCGCATATGCGCCCCACACCCTTCCCCCTGTGCCCGTATTCGTAGGGCAGCTGGGCTCTGGGCAGGCTGCTTTTGGAAAGGCTGCTTATGCGCCCTCCGGGTGTGAGCCGACTTCTGCACCCAGCCCCCTATTCCCCTATTCGCCCTCCTGTTGCTCTGGGATGGCTGCTTATGCGCCCAGTAGCACACGCTATGCACCTCCTCTCACTTGGTCGAGGACCTTGGCAGGCGGTATCTCCTATGAGGCCGACCTAGGTGACCCTACCTCCGTAGCGCCCGAGGGCCCCCTTCCCCTGCTCTCTCAGGTCGCCCGGAGTGCTCTACCCGCAGTCATGTGCCCATTGGTGGCGGCCACTCCACCTTATCAGGAGATCCCCCCGGAGGCCCACCTTTTCATGCAAGGAGCGTCGTCCTTCTATATTGGGCCTTCTACTTCGGTCCCGTCTTCCTTAGCTGGCGCGTCCTTTCTGCACGGATCCCCTCGAGCGCAGCAGCTTCCGAAGGCCCTGGACTGTCGCCCCTGTCTCCAGGCATTGCCAGGACTTCTCTCCCTCCAGCTGGCCCCCCTTCTCATCCTCTTCGAGCGATTGGTTCTTCAGGAGCCTCCCCCCGTCCCATTCGCAGACATGGTGAGACCCGACCACGCTGGCCTGCAGCGCCCGATCCTTCCGGATGTCCTGCTCCCTGAGATTGAATATCTCCCGTCCACGGAGGGACAGCCCTTATTGATCCACCTTTTTGATGCAGACCTATCCTCCTTACACCAGAGGTTCTCCTTCACCTTCGTCCTCCAATTCTTATCGGGCGCCCCAAACTGGCCAGAGTCCAAGAATACATTGCCAATGGCAGTTTAAATAAGCGTACAGAGTTGCACCCTTGGACCCCAAAAACATTCTGCTGCTTATCTCTGCAGAAGAAGATCAAAGGATCGCTCTAATCCATGGCACCAGTAAAGTGGACTCTAAAACAATGACAGTTGTCAGATGGTCGCAGATCCTCAACCCTCATAAAGACTAGCCTATAGTGACAGCATGGATCACTCTACCAAACCCCCCTCTGATCTGCTTCATCCCCGCGGCTCTTAAAAAGATTGTCAACTCGTTTGGAACTTTTATGGCCATGGCAGAGAAAACCAGAAATCTCACCAGAGCCAACTACGCTAAAGTCTGTATGGAACTAGACATCTCTAAAGAACTGTCCAAATCCATCAACATAGAGTTAGGGAAGCAGACTCACATCCAGCCTATCATCTATGATAACAACGTCCTATTTTGCAATCACTGCCACACCAGAGACCACCTCACCAAATTCTGCTACAAAGCTCACCCAGAGCTGGAAAAAAAACAAATCGTCCCCAAGGACATAAAATTGCTAAATACACAACATGAGTTACCTCAATCCAAATCCTTCTCAAACTCACACCTTAGATTCGAAGATAGTACAAACATAACACCGGCTACCACCTCTCCCTCTCCACATAATGCATTCACACTTCACTAAAACCCAACTCGATTTCCACCACTAATAGATTTGAAGCCCTGAACATGGCAGACAACATCAATGAAGAAGAAGCCCAAGAAAACCCTCCCTCCGCTGTCACCATATAGCAGCACAAAGATCCATAAGCAAGGCCAATGACCGCTACACCTCCCAGCAGATTGCCGTTCGTCACAATCCATTCCCCAACCACTAAGGCCACGAGTCCCGAGGGGGGATCCAAAGCTGCGTGCTCGACAGACCCAGGGACCGTTATCCCCACCCAACCAAACCCCGCAGACACCGTCATTACCTCTCAACTACCACTGGATCAAGATATCGCAGACAGGCTTAGGCAAGCTGAGGAAGCAGGATTCTTGGACCCCGACAATCCCATGAGCGCCCTTGTGGATTCAGATGGATCCGAAGATGCTGCCACCCACGACCGGGCAGTAGACACCAGGAGCAATTCGGTAGTCCTCACAGGGATAGCGACAGATACCCTGGAGATAGCAATAATAACACCAACAATCCTCACAAGAAGAAGACAAAGAACAAACAAGGACAGCATCCGACAAGGACCACGAGGTCCGTCGTAAAGCTCCACAACCCAGATCCCCTCCCCCTCCCTAATGCTTAACATCCTTTATTAGAACGTGAGAGGGCTTGTAAATAAACCGACGCTGAACATGATCATCAGCCTCACGAAAATCTATCGAATCGACATTCTAGTGGTCATTGAACCCAAAATCCCTCAGAAAAGACTCAAAGGCATCTGACCCAGTCTCGAATTTACGACAGCCATTACTGGATGCCACGACATCTAGATCTTCTTTGCTGCCGGAATTAAGTTCGGCATTGTTCAGGACTCCAGACTGGCTCTCTCGTGCTGGGTGGAACACAAGGAACTGCGGTCCCGTGCCCTTTTATCCGTAGTTCACGGTAGCTGCGACATTCCAGAGCGTAGGCTCCTCTGGGATCACCTGTTAGCCGTGCACCTCCCCTCCAATAACCTTCCATGGATTTGCTTCAGCGACTTCAACATGATTTCTTACAGCTCCGAGAAGTCTGGGGGTCGTCCGCCCCCCCTTCCGGCAATGGAAGATTTCAATAACTTTATTTTCAACGCCCAACTCAATCATCTCCCCTTTTCCGGCAATGCTTTCACTTGGTGCAACATGCAGGAAGGTCACCGTCGGCAATACTCTCATCTCGATCGGGTGCTGATTAATGGCCTCCGGGCAGCTATGGGCATCATCTCTAACATTTTCTACCTGCACTCTACGGAATCGGATCATTCCCCTCTCCTCATCGAGATCAGCAGTAATCTCCATCACATCAAAAAACTATTCCGGTTTTTAGATTTCTGGAGGCATCACCCTCACTTCATCCCAGTTGTGACCGCTTCCTGGAGCTGCTCTGATGACCCCGACCCTCTGGTTAGAGTGGCGGCCAAACTTAGAGCCACCAGCAAGGTGCTCTCCACCTAAAGCAAGGCCGCGTTTGGCAACATCTTTCAGGCGATCAGCTCTGCGGAGGATGATGTCACCAGAGTAGAAATCAGGTACGCATTGGCTAGCACTCTCGAGGCGCGGACCTCGCTCAACCTTTCTAAAGCTATTCTCAAGTCTCGCCTGAAGGTCGACACAAAATTCTGGAAACAAAAAGCCAGACTAGCCTGGGACCTGGAAGGGGATCGCAACTCCGGCTTCTTCCATGCGTGTGTCAAGGGGCGTAGACAAAAGCTCAATCTCCACCGTATCTCGGACGACAACGGCATTCAGCTGCAAGACCAGAAGAGCATTCAGGAGGCCGCTGCTCAGTTCTTCTCGTCCCTCTTCACCAAAGAGGCTATAGTCAAGGACAACGAGTTCCTCTCCAAGGTCCCCACATCATCACCGACCAAGAGAATGACATGCTTCTGGTCACCCCATCCGCAGAGGAAGTCAAGGCAGCGGTTTGGTCTCTTGATGAACACAATGCCCCCGGGCCGGACGGGTACTCCGGAGTTTTTTTAGAACTTGTTGGGACATCATCGCATCGGACTTGCTCGAAGCCACCATAGCTTTCTTTCAAGGTACGAGATATCCTACATCCATATCCAGGGCTAACCTCATACTCATTCCTCAAAAAGAGAATCCAGAGACCTTCAGGGACTTCAGGCCCATAAGCTTATGCAACTTCACCAACAAGATCATCTCGAAGATCATCACCAATCGGATGTCTTACCTCCTGCCCACGATCATCTCCGAAGAACAGAGCATATTTGTCAAAGGAAGGAACATCACGGACGACATCCTCCTCGCTCAAGAAATGGAAACTTGTATGAAATTCTCGGCTAGAGGTGGCAACGTCGCCATCAAGCTTGACATAGAAAAAGCGTACGACCGTCTGGACTGGCAGTTCATGATCTGGGTGTTCAGAGCCTTTGGCTTCTCAGAACCGTGGATTGGCATAGTCTTCAGATCCATCAGCAATACCAGGTTCTCCACCGTTATCAATGGTCAAGCGGAGGGTTTCTTCCCCTACAGTCATGGCATTCGCTAGGGAGACCCCCTTTCTGCCACCATTTTCATCATTGCCACCAAAGCCCTCAGCAGAAACATCAATAATATGACCAACAACACTCAATTCCACCATTTTCATACCACCAACGGTTGCCCCATTATAACTCACCTTGCTTATGCTGATGATGTCCTCATCTTCTCTTTGGGCGACATCGAATTGGTTGAGGTCGTCCACAGAACGCTGAAGAGATATGCCAAATGCTCAGGGCAGCATGTCAACAGCGACAAAAGCTTCATCTACACTCACCATAAAGCGGACAGGATCCACTCCACCAGGCTCTCCAATCTGACTTCCTTTGCCACAGCGTATCCTCATTTCTTGTACTTAGGCTGTCCGCTAGTGTATGGCAAGTCCAACTCTAGCATTTTCGAGCCCCTTGTAAGCGCTATCAGGAAGAAGATCGAGGGTTGGCACAATGCCACACTTTCTTCCGGCAGGAAGCTGATTCTGATTAAACATGTCCTCTTCTCCGTCCCTATTTACACCCTAGCAGTTTGCGGCCCCCCAAGAAGGTTATCACTTCGATCGAATCCCTCTTCGCCAGATTCTTTTGGAGGAGCAGCCACGGTGAGGACAAACATCACTGGGCTAGTTGGATCACCATGGCCAAACCTACCATGGAGGGTGGCCTGGGGTTTAGCAGATTGGAGCACCTGGTGGATGCATGCTCCATAAAATTATGGTGGAAGCTGCGAACGGACAACTCTCTCTGGGCCAGGTTCATGAAGGCCAGATACTTTAAATTCTCCCACCCGACGACCGCTCTAGTAAACAACAGATCCTCGGCCACATGGCGTCGCATGTGCCGCGATAGAGAGTCAGTCGAACCCCTTATCCGTCTGCAGCTGGGCAATGGTTACGCCTCGATGAGCTTCGAACGTCAGCTGGGAGACGAGCTTTCCGCCGTCCACAACCCCCACATCGGGGAAATTTGAGAACTGTGGGATAACGATCATGGTTGGATTTGGAACAGAGTGAGAGAAAGGCTCGGTCAGGAAGCGACAAATAGACTCGTTGCCGCCAATTTGCAGATCTCCAACGAGCTAGATACCCTGCGGTGGTCCCTGAGCCCTAACGACGCTTTCTCGTTGGCACCCCGTCTCCTTTCATTGCCCCTTACTAGCAATCATGCATCCCCATTAAATGGTCGATCTTGGTCTAGAGAGCTCAGAGAAGGAAGCTCCCCATTGACGACTCTATCATCTCCTTTGGCTACAGCCTCGCATCGAGATGTCACTGCTGTTTATCCCCTCAAGAAGAGTCGGTGGAGCACGTCCTCCTTTTCGACGACCTGGCTAAGCAGCTGTGGACCAACCTCAACATCAGGTGCTGTCAGAACCATCCTTTCGGGCGCTTCAACGATCTCCTGGCCAGCTGGGGGCGCTCTGTAGCATCCACTTTTTCATATAAAGGGTATTTTAGTCATTTTAGCCATTTTGGCCATTTTGTGATTTTCTAGATATTTTGACTTGTGTTGTGCTAGCAACTGGTTTAACCTTAGTGGACATTGTATAGGAGCCTAACCATGTCTTAGAAATTAGTTTTTACCTATTAGAATTTATTTAGGGCTTGGGTTTAATTTAGAAGGCTTTTAAATGATTTTTTAAGCCTTTTGCATGTAGGCTTTTGAGCCTTTTTGATTTGGGCCTTATTTTTTATTTGAGAGAGAGTTGGCCCAAGTAAAACCCTAACCCTAGAGACCCCCCACCTGGCCGGCCACAGCAGTACCCCCCCTCTCCTCTCTTTTCATTTGTGAAGTTTAGCCTCCACAAGTGAACCCTAAGAGATCTTCTTCTCCAAAAATCCTATTTCTTCATCCGGAGTCCGTTTCTCCCCAAATGAACTCCATTACACTCGTCTAAGAGAGGAGGATCCGTTGAAGCATTGCTAGCAAGGAGGTGGAGGCAGAGGCAATTGCTTGAAGGAAATCAACCGACACGACAACCGAGGGACTCCGTTTATTGAGTTTTCGACACTCAATAGGTAAACCCTTTTCTACCATAGTTATTCTGAAATTTCTTTCATTTTTGCATCCATATAGGTGCCCTAGACTTGCCCATAAAGTTTGGTTGGGTTTTGACTTCGTATGATAGCGGTATCGGACACGTGTCGGTCCTTTACGGCACGTGTTCGACGAAATGCCGCTTAGGATAGAAATTTGCTATTTTTCGATTCTGTCTTCATGAATGTTTATATAATATCATTTTTAGAAACTTTCGTGAAGACGGATTGGAAATCAATGACTTTTTAGCGACGTTTTGGGCATCGGATGCACGTGCACGGATCCCGTGCACGAGGCCGTACATGCCCTGCCGTCAGCGTGTTGTATCTCGATGCACAGATCTTATTTTTGCATGAAATTTCTTGATCACGTGGGGGAAACCTCTGCCCCCATGCTCCTAAAATTTCATGACTTTTTGTTGAGCGAGCGCGGAGAAATCTGACGTGCATCATTCAGCCGCACTGTGCACTCGGGCTGAATTTTGTTGCTAAAATGGACTTCGTACGCGCTCTCGACACGACGAGGACCGGTTCTAGGACCTGGTACACTTCGAACTATACCTAGACTACCAGAGGGACCAACCCCGAGTCATGGCGTGGCCCGACGAGCGAGCCACGAAGGCCGAACCGCGCGTACAAAGGCACGCGCGGGCGCGCGCTCGCGCAGCAGGCCGCGCATGTGTGCGGGGATGCGTGCATCGCCTCGGCACTACGTGTCGCCGTCTTGCCGTGTCCTAAACCTACCCCAGGACCCCCCTAGCTACGTGCACGAGCACGGGGATTTTCGTTGTGTGTGCGGCGCTCAATCGAGCGAGAACGCACGCATACGTGCACGTAGACAAGCGGTATCGGGTTTTCCGATACGCGTTCTGTGGACACGACACAAACACGATTTCAAACCCAGGAGTACCCGAGCGCATCACTAGGTTGATACCAACGTGTATGCCGAGTTTCGCGGGTTTATATTGTGTATATTTCATTTTGGGTCGTTGTGTGAAAAATGGGTTTTTCATTTAAATGCAAATTTGAGTTTGAATGTGATATTTTGTTTTCCTGGAATTTAACTTGTAAAATCTGAGTTTTTAGTATGTATATGAGGCTTTGAACTTGTGAGAACCAACTCTGGGATTTATTTCATATTTTTCTATCAATTATGAGCACATGTGCTTTTCTTTTGTAGCTATGTGTATATGTAATTATATATATAAGTAAGACTCCGTTGAAGCCCATTGTAAGTATATGTGCTGAGAATGGGTCGAGGGGAATTAATTCCAGATTTTGATTTGTTAAAACTATTTCAAACCATGCGTCATTTCTTTCAAATGAGCATATGTATGGATATATATATATATATATATATATATATATATATATATATATATATATATATATATATATATATATATATATATATATATATATATATTTATATTTATATATATATAAATATATATATAGTTTTCCTAAATATATATATTTATATATATATAAAATATATATATATATATATATATATATATATATATATATATATATATATATATATATATATATATAGTTTTCCTATTTGTTTTGTATGTATATAAGAGTATATATATTAATGAGGCATACCATGGTTGTGTTTTAAGTTTTTAATCTCAGTTTTGATTCACTTCAGTAACCTACAGGTATCACACACACACACAACCATTTGTTAGAATTAAGAGTAGGTTTGTGTTGTGAATACATGTATATATATTGTCACGCCCCAGAACCAGAATATTGGAGAACGGGGGAATGACTCAGCCAGCTACGTATTACGGGTAGAGGAATAGCGTATAATACGATCAATGCTGTCTAAAAGACGAGGGGGTGCATACTACATGAAAGTCTCACTATGGTCACTTCACATCTATTGTCTCAATCATTCAAATAAGAAACAGAAATAGAAAACATATAAGAAAAAGCAGTAAGGCGTCCCAAACGCTCAGTCAAAATGTTCTCGATATCTGGCTTTACAAAACATAGCCAGATGATGTAGCAAAGTATACACAATTATTATCAGCTGCAGTCTGACTTAATTACAATTATGTAAAAGTAAGTACAAGACAATCCGACTAACATGTCGGTGCCAAACGGCAAAATATAAAGTAAGTAACAAAATGAGTGGGGAAGTAAGGAACCCACTCGAGTCCTCCTGCGATCATCCCTCCAGTATTGACCATCTTGGAGGTGGAAGTAGGCCGAGTCCTCGGGAACCGGCTCTAGATCTGGCCATGCAAAACCAGAGAGGTTAGACCTCTAATAGCAAGTACCGCAAGGAAGCACGATATGAGGAATTAAACTAGTAAATAAGATAATATAATAATAGATCCCTGTTTGCTACTGGGATTCACATAACATCACGACACTTCGAACCAACCTCCCAACCAAACAAGGACAGAAGTTGGCCCGTCATGTTTTGACACTCTGATCATCTCAGTTAGTCAACAAGTAGGTACAGTACACAACCAAATCAATTTAAACGGCCATGCAACTACTATGGCTTGCTATTGTGGGTTCCAAGTTATCTTGGAATTATGCGATAAAAGATTCCTCGGTTCTTACTATACGCAAGCAAGGCTAGTCTACCCAGTCAATCAATTGCGCCAATCATGAATTAGACGAGTCCCAGCGGGACGCCCGTCATTAATATACAATATACAATAAATAATATAAGCAGATACCACTCCCTGCCCGTGTGGCAGATTTCGAGTATATATGGGAACCAGCCGGCCTGTCGGGCACTTAATAGTCCCAAAGAGGGCTGCCATGTAAGAACTCGGGAATCCATTCTCTCCATGCAATCATTATTTTATTTAACTTAGTAGCCTCTATGTTAAGTGAAATCCCATGCCGTGGATCATGGTCACTCAGAATGAGTACTTCCGTACAAAGTACGATATTCCCAACTCTACAACGATACCTGTGCTATTAGGTTATCGGTCTTACATAGCGTAATACAACAATTAAAACTAACCACGAATAAATCATGCCTTGACCATAAAGTACACATGCTGCTTTTGTAGAAAAATAAATAAATTGAAGCCTGCATATGCCTATATGCCAATATTTGGGATCGGCCAATCGATTACAATAGTTCATAATAAATATGAACGTGTCTCATTCATTCAATTCAATAAGACGACTAGCCAGTCTCTTAGTTCCAACTAGGAACGCATGATCAATTATTATTAACAATTAATGCTAATTTAATGTCAAGGAGACAATCCATGTTAATTAATGCTAAAATAATAATCCCTGTTAATCAATGTCAATCTATGTCAATTTGGGACAAGAATCAGCCCCAAGGCATCATGGGCTATAGTTCATGCGATCGAGAATTTATAGAAGTTCATGCGGCTGAGAATGCATATGTGGTCAGGATCTCATGCGGCCAGGAAACAGCATGTGCCAGGACAGCATGCGCTAAGAAACAGTATGTGCCAGGAAACAGCATGTGCCAGCAAACAGCATGCGCCAAGAAACAGCATGTGCCAGAAAAATAGCATACGCCAGCAAACAGCATACGCCAAGAAACAGCATGCGCCAGGAAACAGCATGCGCCAGCAAACAGCATGTGCCAGCAAACAGCATGGCAACAGCTTTCTGTCAGCAAACAGCATGCGTCAGGAAACAACATGCGCCAGGAAACAGCATGCGCCATGAAACAGCATGCGCCATGACAGCATGCGCCAGCAAACAACATGTGCCAGCAAACAGCATGGCAACAGCTTTCTGCCAGCAAACATCATGTGCCAGGAAACAACATGCGCCATGACAGCATGCGCCAGCAAACAACATGCTAACAGCTTTCTGCCAGCAAACAACATGCGCTAGGAAACAGTATGAGCCAGAAAACAGCATGCGCCATGACAGCATGTGCCAGCAAACAACATGGCAACAGCTTTCTGCCAGCAAACAGTATGCGCCAGAAAACAGCATGCGCCAGCAAACAACATGCGCCAGCAAACAGCATGGCAACAGCTTTCTGCCAGCAAACAGTATGCGCCAGGAAACAGCATGCGCCAGCAAACAGCATGCGCCATGACAGCATGCGCCAGCAAACAGCATGCACCCGCAAACAGCATGGCAACAGCTTTTTGCCAGCAAACAACATGCACTGCTCATCTTCTCCTATCAGCCTCTAATGGCCATGAAAACCTATGAACCAAAAAGACCATAAATCACTCAAAATAAGTCAAAATCAGGACTTCCAATAGTCAAAATTGGGTAGAATCAAATTTCCTACAACATGGAACCATCAAAAGTTAAAAAATAAAAACTTTACTAGATCAAAACCTAAAAATTTCGAAAATGTATTAAACTTAGATCTACATGAAA
Organism: Iris pallida; assembly: GCA_029216955.1. Taxonomy (NCBI): domain Eukaryota; kingdom Viridiplantae; phylum Streptophyta; class Magnoliopsida; order Asparagales; family Iridaceae; genus Iris; species Iris pallida. The sequence continues at coordinate 72,574 of JANAVB010006454.1, read as the reverse complement.
TGAGCCATGGAAATTAAAAATGCTAAGTACTAAAGTATCTAAGAATCTTGAGAGGAAGATAACTGTCACGCCCCAGAACCAGAATACTGGAGAGCGGGGGCGGACATAGCCAGCTACGTATGATGAAATAGAATCCATCTCACCATACGGTCACGGCTGTCTAGATATGTGAGGGTTTATCTACAAGCCATCAGTCTCTTAAGGTCATAAAATAGCCTATTGTCTCAATCTCAACCAACTAGTAATAATCACAAGATGTCAGAGCATCAAATACATAAATATAAGGCGTCCCAAATATTACATATCAGATGATCATGAAGCTAGTCGTTACAAAATGTGAGGACTAGCAAGAGTTCAGTCATACATGATCAACCCCCGGGGCTTGTCAATCATGTTACAGCCCGTAGGCAGACAGTAAGTAAGTACAATCGAGCTAACACTTGCTCGTCGGCTAAACGCCTCAAAAGAATAATTTACAATATTACAGTGGGAGAACAAAAGAAACCCACTCGATGCCCTGGTTACGCCTGGTGACCACCATCGGGCTGGAAAGCAGGGAGATCCTCTGGTGCTGCTCCGGTATCTAGCCATACAAAACCAGCTGGGTCAGACCCCAGAAAGAGCAAGTGCCACAAAGGAGGCTTCACTTAAGGACTAAGACCAATAAATCATTAGCATTCAAGAGGTAATAAAATAGTAAGTAACACAGATTGGGGTTTGTGCACTACCAATGCACTTATCCCAATCAGAGAAAAATAGTTAAGACAACAGGAGAATCATGATAAATAAAATATAGCTGGACAATATATGAAGAGAAGACGAAGGTACTTTTTCGGAAGCCAGGTTACAATTCTTAAACCAAACAAGGACCGAGATTATAACCCTTCGCCTGAACAGAACTTAGTCTCTGATTATTTATTGCTAAAGGTGACAATCATCAAGGTGAAAGTGAGGGAGTACAATAATAAAAGTGACAATAAAGAGTACAGTGTGCTAGAGTGACAATAGAGTACAATTATTATGGTGACAATCTGGAGTGATAATCGTCAAGGTAAAAATCTGGAGTGATAATCGTTCGATCATTCTGGCACAATCTTGCAATCAATCACTTCTAGACAATACTATACTGGACTAGACTCCATCCAATCAATCACGGCCAATCATTGCCTACGGCTTTCTACATTAACTAACTAGGGTTATCACAATCCTAGTTACTAGCAAGATGCAATGAGATGCTCCAAGTAGTCACAGGCCCTGCAGCTACCCAGGTTATCCAGACAATCATTATAGTGACAATCTGGAGTGATAATCATTCAATCAATCACGGCCAATCATTAAAATGTCAATGGAGGGAGAGGGCAAGACAATAGAGTTTAATTATTAAAGTGACAATCGAGAGTGCCCCACATGACAGTGGGCTGGAAATGTGCCCTACTCGTCGGCAGACTACAAGTCCAAACATTTGCGGCCGGAATAACGGGGTCGCCTGTAACTGGGGAACATCTCTTCATGACTAGTAGATTATTCTAGTTATTAACCTTAGTTTATTTCAATATGTACCCCTGACCGTGGTACTCAGGGGTCCATGCCCTAGAAATGGTGCGAGACAAGACTGGTTCATTTATACAAGCACAATCGCCCACGGTGTCAAGTCATTATACAGGTCATGTCATGTCAAGTAGCCGCCGCAACGGCTTATCGAGATACAACATGTCAGGTTATCCGGTCAAGTATACTAGTCAGGAGTGCGCCACGACGGGCCACTATCATGTCATGTCAGGTTATCCGGTCAAGTATACTAGTCGAGAGCGCACCACTACGGGTCACTGTCGTGCCATGTCAGGTTACTGTGAAGAGTGCACCACTACGGGTCATTATCAAGTCAGGTTGTCATATCAAGTCTATCATGCCAAGTCAATCATGTCAAGTTATCATTCCAAACATATTAAATAAATCCATGATTATCAAGTTCATGACAAAAGGCGTAAGGATATAAAATGGGCGTAAAATACCTAATAAAATATCAATATACAGGGCTTATAGAAGAGCCAAGCTTAAAGAATTAAAACCAAATCTCCAAGAGCCAATAGATTGCGCAAGGGGTCAGGGGGTTGGATTGCGCAGGGTGTCAACTGCGCAGGGGTGGAGTGCGCAGGGTCCAAGCGCGCAGGGTTGGATCGCGCAGAGGCTGGACTGCGCTGGGTCAAGCGCGCAGGGAAATGGATTGCGCTAGGTCAGATTGCGCAGAAGATGGGCTGCGCAAGAGCTGAGCCGCGCTGAGTCGGGTTACGCAGGGATCGGATTGCGCACATACTGGATTGCGCACACACCAGATTGCGCAGAGAATGGATTGCGCCAGGGCGAGCTGCGCTGGCTGGATTGCGCCAGTACTAAAGAGTGCTGGGCTAACTGGTTTGCGCCAGCACTAAAGAGCGCTGGACTAACGAATTGCGCCAGCGCTAAAGAGCGCTGGACTGGATTGCGCTCGGGAACAGGGGTCTTCTTCCCCAAACCGAGAGAAAAGCCATGGAACTCAAAATTTCCAAGAACCATAACTAGGTCAAATTAAGTCCAAATCCAACTTTGCAAGGGTCTAACTTGTGTAAAATTCAATTCTCTTCAACATGGAACAATCAAAACATGTAAATGAACAAGTTTTATAGATCAAAACCACCAATTTTCGAAAATACTTCAATCCTAGATGTACAAATTTCCATGCTCCAAATGGAGAAAACCCAAGTTCTAATGTTGCTTAAAATGAGCTAATAAAGCTATTAGACAAATAAAATATAGCCCTTAAGTGATAGCAAGATGCAACTTGCCTAGGTTGGTGGAGAGGAAAGAGGAAGAAGCTTGAGGAAGAAGAAGAAGAAAATAAAATGAGGAGAGAGAGAGGGAGTTTGATATTTATGGGAGGGGATGGTTCACCATGTCAAACCAAAATAAACCGAACTAAGCCAAGCCAAATCATGTTGAACCAAGTCAAGGCCAGTAAACTCTTTCTAGCAATTTAAACCAAATGAATCAAGAAATAAACCCAAGCTTCACTAACCCAAAATAATAAACCAATGAATCATTAAAACCAATTGAACTATCAATGCTAAATAAAATTCAAGCCAATGCAAAATAAACCAAGATAATTGATCATAAAAAATTAAATATGGGTCCAAAACACGTATACGTATACTAAATACGTATCACAAATTTGGGACATTACATCCTACCCACCTTAAAAGAATTCCGTCCTCAGAATTTAATTAAGAGGCTAGAGATGTAAGGGAAAACTATTCTATCATAGGCAATCTACCGCTACCAATCAATCATACAATCATTCATGCAAGCAAGGATTCGAAGCGTAAGGCATAAGGAAGTTATTACACATTACGAGTCAAACCAGCCGGGATGACCTGATCAGATATCAACCTCATGCTCCCAAGTTTGACTCTCCCAAAGAGGGATGACCCTAAGCAACACGGACTGAACTAATAGTCTTGCGCTTGAGGTCTCTCTCCTGGGTCAAACATGGACACGGGCCTCTCCTCATACGAAAAGTTACGGTTATTGGTACCAACCCTTTCGAATGATCTAGGATATAGCTCGGGTCCGGGATGTTCCGTCACAATCAGGATACATGAAATATGTCATGCACCCCGCATAATGACGGTAGAAAAGCAAGATGAGAGGACACATATACCTCTCGGCCGATTCTGAACCTGAGCCTGGGCTAGAGCAAACTGCCTCGGGTTCTGTTGCTGGAAAGTCTGGGCCTGAGTCGGCAATGGCCTCGGGAACGGAAACTGCTGTTGCTGGTGAACTGGAGCTGGTACTGGTGCTGGTGCTGGCACTGGTCCCCTAACCGAGGGACTAGATACTGTTGATGCTGAATCGACTCTGAATGGGCAGGACCCCACCCTATGGTCCGGTGCCCCACACAACAAGCATAATCCCAGCGCCTTGCGACACTCCGCTACCACGTGTCCAGGCTTCCTACAATAAGAACAGCCTATGGCGAAAGACTGCGCTTGCTTCTGTTTCTGCTGAGGATACGTCGGGGTTGAGTGCTGGACCGACGTAACTGAGGTTGCTTGCCTCGGAGTTCCAATAGTCAAAGCCCTGGCTGCCGGGACTGGTGCTGAAGACTGGATCACCTAGCCGTGAGACCGCTTCCGACCTCCGGTCCTGTCCACTATTCTCTGGAAGGTATACTCGTGCCTCCTTGCTGCTCGCAATACCGCATCATAGGTCTGATGCTCGAACTGCTCCACTGCCAATATGATCTCTAGGTGAAGTCCCTGCTGGAACCTCTGTGCTCTGTCGAACTCGGTTGCCACCAAGGTAGGAGCAAACTGACTGAGTTTGGAAAACTCGGCCGCATAACCGTCGACCGTCCTCCCCATCTGCTTAAGATTACTGAACCTGGTCTGCAAGTCATATCGAGCCACTGCATCATAATACTTGGTCTGGAACTTCTCGCTGAACACTGCCCAGGAGACAGGTGTTGCCAATCCTACTGCTTGTGCGGCCCACCAACTGCGGGCTAGATCCAATAACTGTAGGCGCACCACAGCCACCTTCTCGTCTTCTGGAGTCTTCGCGGCTTCGAGAATCACCTCTATATCTTGTAGCCAAGCATCGACAGCAATGGCATCCTCGCTGCCATCGAAGAATGGAGGGTTCAGGCGCTTGAAACTGTTGACCGCACTGTTCCCTGGATGACCGCCTCTGGTCAAAGCATCTGCCACTGTCTGGTGCAAGGCGTCTCCTCGACGATCCTGGGAAGCTATCAAGGTCCTGATGAGGCCTACCAAGGTGCCATCATCCGGCTCTGCAGGCTGAACGGGCTGAACTGGTGGTACTGGTTCTCCAGGAGGCACGGCTCGAGAGGCTGCTGCTGAGGACTGATCTTGATCTTCTTGCTGTTGCTGGGCTGCCGGCTGGGCTCCTTCCGGCTGATCAACATGAACGATGTCACTGAAGCAATGACATCAGGAATATTAAGGAAGGACCAGGATAGAACAATGATGCAAGCATGTTATCAAGTCAGGGATCAAGGAGATATGAAGATACGAGTGGAGATCAAAGGCGAGTACAGATTGAGACATCTATCTGGTAAACCCCCACATATCTTGATTGACAAGACCTGCATGGGCCACCACTTAAACCAGGTCACGCCCCAGAACCAGAATACTGGAGAGCGGGGGCGGACATAGCCAGCTACGTATGATGAAATAGAATCCATCTCACCATACGGTCACGGCTGTCTAGATATGTGAGGGTTTATCTACAAGCCATCAGTCTCTTAAGGTCATAAAATAGCCTATTGTCTCAATCTCAACCAACTAGTAATAATCACAAGATGTCAGAGCATCAAATACATAAATATAAGGCGTCCCAAATATTACATATCAGATGATCATGAAGCTAGTCGTTACAAAATGTGAGGACTAGCAAGAGTTCAGTCATACATGATCAACCCCCGGGGCTTGTCAATCATGTTACAGCCCGTAGGCAGACAGTAAGTAAGTACAATCGAGCTAACACTTGCTCGTCGGCTAAACGCCTTAAAAGAATAATTTACAATATTACAGTGGGAGAACAAAAGAAACCCACTCGATGCCCTGGTTACGCCTGGTGACCACCATCGGGCTGGAAAGCAGGAAGATCCTCTGGTGCTGCTCCGGTATCTGGCCATACAAAACCAGCTAGGTCAGACCCCAGAAAGAGCAAGTGCCACAAAGGAGGCTTCACTTAAGGACTAAGACCAATAAATCATTAGCATTCAACAGGTAATAAAATAGTAAGTAACACAGATTGGGGTTTGTGCACTACCAATGCACTTATCCCAATCAGAGAAAAATAGTTAAGACAACAGGAGAATCATGATAAATAAAATATAGCTGGACAATATATGAAGAGAAGACGAAGGTGCTTTTCCGGAAGCCAGGTTACAATCCTTAAACCAAACAAGGACCGAGATTGTAACCCTTCGCCTGAACAGAACTTAGTCTCTGATCATTTATTGCTAAAGGTGACAATCATCAAGGTGAAAGTGAGGGAGTACAATAATAAAAGTGACAATAAAGAGTACAGTGTGCTAGAGTGACAATAGGGTACAATTATTATGGTGACAATCTGGAGTGATAATCGTCAAGGTGACAATCTGGAGTGATAATCGTTCGATCATTCTGGCACAATCTTGCAATCAATCACTTCTAGACAATACTATACTGGACTAGACTCCATCCAATCAATCACGGCCAATCATTGCCTACGGCTTTCTACATTAACTAACTAGGGTTATCACAATCCTAGTTACTAGCAAGATGCAATGAGATGCTCCAAGTAGTCACAGGCCCTGCAGCTACCCAGGTTATCCAGGCAATCATTATAGTGACAATCTGGAGTGATAATCATTCAATCAATCACGGCCAATCATTAAAATGTCAATGGAGGGAGAGTGCAAGACAATAGAGTTTAATCATTAAAGTGACAATCGAGAGTGCCCCACATGACAGTGGGCTGGAAATGTGCCCTACTCGTCGGCAGGCTACAAGTCCAAACATTTGCGGCCGGGATAACGGGGTCGCCTGTAACTGGGGAACATCTCTTCATGACTAGTAGATTATTCTAGTTATTAACCTTAGTTTATTTCAATATGTACCCCTGACCGTGGTACTCAGGGGTCCATGCCCTAGAAATGGTGCGAGACAAGACTGGTTCATTTATACAAGCACAATCGCCCACGGTGTCAAGTCATTATACAGGTCATGTCATGTCAAGTAGCCGCCGCAACGGCTTATCGAGATACAACATGTCAGGTTATCCGGTCAAGTATACTAGTCAGGAGTGCGCCACGACGGGCCACTATCATGTCATGTCAGGTTACTGGTCGAGAGCGCACCACTACGGGTCACTGTCGTGCCATGTCAGGTTACTGTGAAGAGTGCACCACTACGGGTCATTATCAAGTCAGGTTGTCATATCAAGTCTATCATGCCAAGTCAATCATGTCAAGTTATCATTCCAAACATATTAAATAAATCCATGATTATCAAGTTCATGACAAAAGGCGTAAGGATATAAAATGGGCATAAAATACCTAATAAAATATCAATATACAGGGCTTATAGAAGAGCCAAGCTTAAAGAATTAAAACCAAATCTCCAAGAGCCAATAGATTGCGCAAGGGGTCAGGGGGTTGGATTGCGCATGGTGTCAACTGCGCAGGGGTGGAGTGCGCAGGGTCCAAGCGCGCAGGGTTGGATCGCGCAGAGGCTGGACTGCGCTGGGTCAAGCGCGCAGGGAAATGGATTGCGCTAGGTCAGATTGCGCAGAAGATGGGTTGCGCAAGAGCTGAGCCGCGCTGAGTCGGGTTGCACAGGGATCGGATTGCGCACATACTGGATTGCGCACACACCGGATTGCGCAGAGAATGGATTACGCCAGGGCGAGCTGCGCTGGCTGGATTGCGCCAATACTAAAGAGTGCGGGGCTAACTGGTTTGCGCCAGCACTAAAGAGCGCTGGACTAACGAATTGCGCCAGCGCTAAAGAGCGCTGGACTGGATTGAGCTCGGGAACAGGGGTCTTCTTCCCCAAACCGAGAGAAAAGCCATGGAACTCAAAATTTCCAAGAACCATAACTAGGTCAAATTAAGTCCAAATCCAACTTTACAAGGGTCTAACTTGTGTAAAATTCAATTCTCTTCAACATGGAACAATCAAAACATGTAAATGAACAAGTTTTATAGATCAAAACCACCAATTTTCGAAAATACTTCAATCCTAGATCTATAAATTTCCATGCTCCAAATGGAGAAAACCCAAGTTCTAATGTTGCTTAAAATGAGCTAATAAAGCTATTAGACAAATAAAATATAGCCCTTAAATGATAGCAAGATGCAACTTGCCTAGGTTGGTGGAGAGGAAAGAGGAAGAAGCTTGAGGAAGAAGAAGAAGAAAATAAAATGAGGAGAGAGAGAGGGAGTTTGATATTTATGGGAGGGGATGGTTCACCATGTCAAACCAAAATAAACCGAACCAAGCCAAGCCAAGTCATGTTAAACCAAGTCAAGGCCAATAAACTCTTTCTAGCAATTTAAACCAAATGAATCAAGAAATAAACCCAAGCTTCACTAACCCAAAATAATAAACCAATGAATTATTAAAACCAATTGAATTATCAATGCTAAATAAAATTCAAGCCAATGCAAAATAAACCAAGATAATTGATCATTAAAAATTAAATATGGGTCCAAAACACGTATACGTATACTAAATACGTATCACGAATTTGGGACATTACAATAATGGAACAACAAAAATAGAAATCCATCAAGAAGTAAGTTGGCACTTGCCTAGCTCTCCTAGGTTGGTGGGGAAGTTATGAGGAAGAAGAAGAGTAATGAGAAGAAATAATGAAGAGAGGGAGAAAGGGATGAGGCTTTAAATGAAGGAGTGGTGGTAGGTGGGTTCATGTTGAACTATCAAGGCCGAAAAATGAACCAACTTGGGCCGAACCCAAAAGCAAAGCAGAAAGTAAAATACAGAAAGTAAAATACAGAAAAATAATTAGCAAAAAATTAAAGAAATTTAAATACAGAACAATACATGATAAATATTAAATAAATATATTCCAGCAGTACATGTATTTAGAATACGTATTCCAGGAACGGGAAGTGACATCTCTACCCTCCTTAGAAAAATTTCGTACTCGAAATTTCAAATTCAAGCAGGATAGAAACATTGAAGCTAAACTAATCTAAGTATAAGCAATTTGAGTAAGAAATCATTCTACAATGCCAATAGAAAGTAACATATCTATGTTTAACTATCGATGACACCAAGCAATTCTACTCATAAGGTGACGAGCATGAGGAGTTAAGACAATCAAGGTATACAGAAAGAGATATACCTTGTGAGTCAAACAGGTGCGAATATTGTAATCGGATGTCATCCTCACATTCCTACGTCGACTCCCCTAAAGAGTGATGAACCCAAGCAACCCAGACAAGGCTAATTTTTGGTTCTTGAGTATCTTCTCTCTTCGGTCCAAAATAGACACAGGCTGTTCCTCGTAAGACAAGTTGGTACCAACAACCAGCTCAGAATGATCAAGGATATGGCTTCGGTCCGATACATACCTAGGTAACTGAGATACATGGAACACGTCATGCATCTCTCATAACGAAGGTGGAAGGAATAAACGATAAGCAACATCGCCTATCCGATCAAGGATAATAAATGGGCCCACGTACCGTGGACTCAACTTTTCGCGAACGCCAAATCTAATGACCCTACGGGTAGGTGAGATCCGTAAGAACACGTGGTCCCCAACGAAAAACTCTAGCGACCTACGATACTGGTCCGCCCAATGACGATGTCGATCCTGCGCAACTCGAAGTCGCTCTCTAATTCCCTTGACCACTTTAATTATCTGGACAATCATTTTCGGGCCTAACATCTTTCTCTCTCCGATATCATCCTATGCCAGTGGCGACCTACACTTCTTACCAAATAGTGCTTCAAATGGTGCCATCTGGATACTGGCTTGATAACTGTTGTTGTATGAGAATTCGACTAAGTACAGGTGGCTCTTCCAAGATCCTCCAAAATCTAGAGTGTAAGCTCGCAACATATCCTCCAAAGTCTGAATTGTTTTTTCTGACTGCCTGTCTGTCTGGGGATGGTAAGCCATGCTAAATCTTAACTTAGTACCCAGGCTATGATGTAAGCTCATCCAGAAATGTGATGTAAAATGGATATCTCTATATGACACAATACTGACAGGGACTCCATGCTGCCTGACTATCTGTTGCATATACAACTTGGCCAACTTTTCTGTAGATTGCCCTACTATGAAAGGAAGAAAGTGTGCCACCTTCGTAAGCCGATCTACTATCACCCAAATGGCATCTTTACCACTTGGTGATCTCGGTAAACCGGTTAAAAAGTCTATTGTAATATGTTTCCATTTCCATTCCGAAATAGGAAGCGGTTGCAATAACCCAGCTGGCCTCTGCTGCTCTGTCTTCACTTGCTGACATATCAAGCAACGGAAAATGAATCTAGCTATCTCCCTCTTCATTTCGTTCCACCAGAAGTGCTGCTTGATATCTTAGTACATCTTGGTCCCTCCAGGATGTATAGAATACTGAGAACTGTGAGCTTCTGTCATAACCTCTTGTCTGATATCTCCACTAGGCACACATAGGTGCGATCCAAATCTAAGGGTACCATCTTCATGAATTCTCATCTCCTTCCTGAGTCCTGACTCACATTCTGCCCTAAGCTTCTGAATCCTTGGGTCCTGTGCCTGAGCTGCCTTGATCCTGTCTACCAAGTCGGATTGAACTTGTAGACTTGTTAGAAATCCTACATCACTAGGAAGTATAACTTCGATACCTATCTCCTGAAGGTCTTTTAAGATATGCCTCTGTGTTGTCAACATAAATGCGCCGCCTCTCCTGCTGAGAGCGTCTGCTACCACATTAGCCTTGCCTGGATGATACTGAAGCTCTACGTCGTAATCCTTGATCAGCTCTAACCATCTTCTCTGCCTCATGTTCAGCTCCTTCTGAGTAAAGATGTACTTCAGACTTTTGTGGTCTGTGTATATTTTCACTCGATCACCATATAAGTAATGCCTCCATAGCTTCAAAGCAAACACTACTGCTGCCAACTCCAAGTCATGAGTTGGGTAATTCTTCTCGTGGTCTCGAAGTTGCCTAGATGCGTATGCTATCACCTTCTCATGTTGCATAAGGACACATCCAAGTCCTTTACCTAACGTATCATAATATACAGTGAAACCTCCGGGCCCAACTGGCAATGTAAGAATAGGTGCTGATATCAACTTCTACTTCAAGTTCTCAAATAATGTCTGACATTCTACCGACCAGACGAATGGTACATCCTTTCGTGTCAAGCGGGTCATGGGTGCTGAAAGTCTTGCAAGGTCTGCTACGAATCTCCTGTAATATCCTGCCAATCTCAAGAAACTCCGCACATCTGCTAGGGTCTTAGGTACTGGCCAACTCTCTACTGCTTCTACGTTCTTGGGATCTACTGCTACTCCAGCTAGCTACAAGAAATAGGGCCTACAATAGCAGTTTTTCTATAGCGTTCAAGTGTCCCCGCTATAAAATGTTATCAACAATAGCGTTTTTTCTACAGTGCTATAAAAATATCTATCTATAGCGTTTCATGAACGCTGTAGAATCTATAACATTTTTACATCGTATGTTTGTATAAAAATGGACATCCGTCAAAGGCTTAGCCGATCATTTTTTTATTTCCCTCTCGATTTTTCAGCGGCCAACAAAAACTCCCTCCTAAAAATTTCTATTTCCAATTGCAAGCCCTGAGATCTCCCCCTCCCCTCTCTCTCTCCTCCTCTCCTCTGCCTCATGCGCTTTCTCTTTCCCTCTCCCCTCGGATCTATTCCTACCACCGTCCAATTGTAAACCCTAACATATTTTTTTCCACTTCCAACAATGGAAGAAGCACGGGAGATGGAGCGGGCGAAAGGACACGAAGGAGATAAAGATGGCGTCGAGCGCCTCCACCACTTCCTCAAGTCCTTCACTAGGAACCTCGGCTCCTCTGAAGGTCGTATCACTACAATAAAAATATCTAGGTCAGCTTGTAATCGTCATTTCTAGGTCAGCTTGTAATCGTCAAATATCTTTTGGGTCTTGTTCAATTTCTTAGCGATTGCTACTCTAATTTATGAAGTCTTTTGGTGCGAGATGCGGTTTTGAATCTAATTTTTGAACTTCTGAAGGTTTACCGTATGAAAATTTGTAGGGTTTTGTAAAATTTTATATTGGAGGAAGAGGTGTTCGAGACGCCTAGGTCGCAGCCCCCATCCCGTCGACACGCCATACTCGGGGAATGGATCGATCCCGAGGGTCCCACAGGATGAGGTCCCCGAGAAGGACGTCGTCGTCATCGATGTTGGATCTGTTGGTGCCGCTACGAGAAATCCAGGACATGGAGATGTAATTGTTTCGGGCGGGGAGGCACATCTCCATCTCCCCCATTATTTTGTACACACAATATGTTTGTTGAAATGCTTGAGTAGATTAAAATTAGTATCTTATGCGATTTTATTTATTTTGACGTGATAGAAAACAACTTCACAATAATCTTTGTTTAAGCTTCTGTTATGGAACAAGTTCAGATGATACTTGGATATCTCTTCTGTTAGCTTATTAAGTGAAGCTAACTAGAGCATAGAAGATTGAAAACTTAGGTAAAAATTAAGAATTATGAATTTCTTTCGATAATTGTAACTCTTTGATGTAACAAGTTTTATACGCTGGAAAAAGGAATAAAATTTCTTGGATGTAACTAGAGCATACTTGTAGCATCTGAATAAGGATACGCTTTAGCTCTTGAACTTGAATCAAAGGATATGTTCTTGCATACTTATTATATGTTACTATTGCAGGATCAATCAATTTCAAAAGGAATGACCTACAAGTGACTTTGAACATCATGCATTGAATGGTCTAGATCCTACAACATAAGCTGAGGTGTGCCTTTTTTTTACTATTTAATACTCATGATTTGTAAATGTTAAGGAAAATGTACCCTAGGACCTCACTTTTACATCATTCTAACAATTCTTGAAATAATTTGTACTTTAGAAGTGCATTATATTCTTTACAAGGTGTAGTGCCAATATTCAAAACCTGCAGTACATGTTATTCTTTAAAATGTTGTACTTTAGAAGCAAGTAACTATTGCCTGTCAAAATTGAAGATTTGTTGATCAGAGAATGCTAGATCAATATGTGATTTCACGAGGGGCAGTAACTTATTTTCTTTTCATGGTGGACTGATTCTTAGGTGGATTATATCTGGATATATAATGGTTTGTAGGTTATGTATTCACTTTGTTCTCCTTGCATATCATCACAAACATGAAGCAGATAGAGGATCTGGTTATTGAGGGCGCTGCATCTTGAAATGTAGGCATGGATCAACATCCTTGTGGAGAGCTATCATGCTCCATACACTGCTATGATGTGAGAAAGCTTAGAAGATGATGACAAACTATATATATATTACTTGTTTGTTAAATATATATTAGGATTTTAGAAATAAAAATCAGTCTGGACTAAGCATCTATTTAAGGCTGTTTCAGTTAGTAAAAAAACCATATGCTTATCTTTTAGGGACACATGCAACTTAGTTGAGAAGAGAGATAATTTATTGAGTTTCATGTTATCCAATGCTAAAGACTGGTAATCACCGAGGGTTAACAGGTGCCCTTAGGGCACTGGTTAGCACTGCCTTTCTATGTCATATGTACATTTTGTATTGAGGCTAGAGAGACAAATGCTTAAGTTGTGGATTTATGTTTTGATGTTTTCATACTAGCTTCATCTTAGAACAAATAGTCAGTGAGATTTCTGTCAGATACTACTTGTAGTTTGAAGTTGTGCATTTATGTTCCCTTGTATGTTTTCATACTTGCTATAACTATGGTAAATTTTGTTTTTTTTGTTTGTTCACTTTGTTATGTATCTTATTATAATTTCAGCAGGATTCATCCAACTTGTATGGTTATGACTATTGAACAAGCAAAAAAATTAGAACGTTTCCTTTGTTCAGACTGTTCCTCAGAAGATGATGACAAACCATCAATGAATGGCTTTCCTGTTTCACCGATCTCTGAGCCAAAGGTGAGCATAGTATTGGTTATTCATTATCGATCTCTCTTTTAGTATCAATTAGTTCATTGTTCTTTCATCTTAAAGACGAGGAGTTGATTCTTGTTTATAAAGTCCTTAAATTTGAGGAGCAGGTAGGTATCCATGTACATTCTTGACTACAAAAACCAAAAATCCTCTATCCTGAGTTTTTAGTGTGCACATTCTCAGATTTGAATAAAATTACATACACTGCACAAACACAACTATAAGATGCATGCCTGAACCCAAGGTTTTAAGTATCGGCCATAACCCATGCAGAAACCGACCGGTTCAAAGCCACCAACAAAACTCTCTGAAACTGGCACCAAAACCGATACTCACAGGAAGGGCCCAAAGCAGGTACCGAAACCAATTTTTGGAACCTTGCCCGGATCAACATTTAAAGTCAAAATATAGAGCAAAAGCCCATTAGAAGTTCACAGTTATTGATATACGGATGTGAGCCTATTCATATTGATATACGGATGTGATACCGTGCAAAATATGTTATTTTCCCCCTAAAAAATAGGGTATGGTATGGTGTGATATGGATAACATTGTATTTACACATGACATATCTGAATAGGTTTCAAGGATGTGATATTGGTATATATTGTTCTCGAGAGGTAGCTGTTCTGCATATGAGTTCATAAAAATTGTAATTTGCTTTATGTGCAACAACAATTACTTGGAAGACTATTAGCAAGCGAAACTAAAATAGGTAACTTGCTTTATGTGCAACTACAAGCCCATGCTTTATTGTGTCTTCACTTTGTACAATTTACATGTCTATCCATTTAACTGTCATTTTCTTATAAAAATAGGTAAGTTTATTATCATAGCAAACAACTGCATGCAAGCTGTTTTGTTATTGAATTGACAAAATATTTACATTATACTTTATGTTCTGGTTGTTGCTAAATTTGTTGCGTTACTGACTCTTCATTTTGAGCTAAATCATTTTTCCCAATCTTGTATTGCGACTAGTATTTTCTCTTATTCTGAATTTTCTTCGGGAGTGCTGACTGTATATTAGTCTTGAATTACATATTTGCAATTTAGGCAATGTATGTGGCACTGATTCTCCAGTAGTTGTGTATTCATGTCCATGAATGGACAAACGATGAGAAGATATTCATGTCCAGGAAATTAGTGTGATGATAACAACAATTTACAATTGCCATGGAACAGATAATGTTGATCTTGGAACTGCATGTGGTAAATACTACCGAGTGTGCTCGCAAAGAAAATAGTTGCAGATATAGATTAGGAGATTTAAACTTTATTGCTTTATGTGCCCTTGATTTATAGAAGGGGTGACTGTAACAGAAACAAAAGTAACTGGTGTCCCTATTGGCACTTTAGAGGCTTATGTCGCCATAATATATTCTTGTGTTTCCTCTTCTCCGACATGGTGTATGCCTTTTTCTTCTGTATTATGTAATAGGCTACAGTGTTCCTTTCTACCGAAACAAAATGAATTATATCTATTTTTTTAGCTTGCCACGACACAATGAATTATATCTATTTTTTTAGCTTGCCACGACACAAGGATAAGATAATTATACGGGAATATTGACCGTGGTGACAATTGCATTTTGGTTCTGAACATCAGACATGCACAAATACATTCTGAGTCAGAACAGAGATTATATAAAATATTGTACTATCTAAATTTTTACTGATAGAACTTTTGCTTCTCAGGGGTTATACAGCACCTGAGTATGCTATCCATGGCCAGTTATCCGAGAAGGTTGACACTTACAGCTACGACGTTGTTGTCTTGGAAATAATTACTGGGAGAAAGACCAACGATGTGAGGCTCGAACTAGAAACTCAGTACCTTCTTGAATGGGTCACGATTTTTTCAGCACCTCTCTCTATTGCTCCTTTGAAACTATGAGCTAATTATGTCTACTATGCATTCTTGAGACTGCAAGCTGTTCTTCTTTCGCCATCAGCTGTAGATTACCCCTCTCTGCGTCCATTGCATTACCTTCAAAAACTTTCCCTAACTGATGTTATCCATCCTTTGTTCTTTACTTATGGTTGATTTTCTATTAATTTGATGCGTCTCTACTACTCCAATCTTCATATTTAAATCAGACTGCTCTTAATTCAAAAATCTGTCTTACATTATACATGTCTGTGCAAGTAACTTTTAATGCTTAATAATGGACGAGTGGTAATAGATTGAAATATAGGTAAAGAAATTAGTTCATCCATGGGAAGTCGGAGGTGGCACCAATTGAGGATAAGATGAGAGAATCGTCTCAGGTGCGTTGGGCATGTGCAACATACACCAATAGATGCACCAGTTAGGAGGGAGAATAAGATATTAGTTAAAGAAGGTGCTATAGCTAGGGGTAAGCTTAAACAAAATTAGATAAAGGTTGCAAAGACTCTTATACACTTTTATGTTAATGTTGTAGAGGACACGACCGTTACTATAGCTTAATAGAAGAAAAGGATTTATAATGTCCATTTGTACAATTACACAAAAAAAAAACATGTGAGGAAAATTTAGTATCCTCATGTGCCATCTCAAGATAACTAGGCAGGAATATTTGCTTACTTTGTCAAATTGACCAGGAATGATTGGCATATCAATGAGATACCGTGAGTTACTTGAGATAATTGACCAAGAATATTTCTATCTTATTTTTTATATCATAATGTGTTTTTTCTCAATTTTGTGTAGGTTGGCATATATATTTTTGATGGTTGTGGATAGCTGCTAGAAGGAAAGAGGCAATCGAGCTGTTTTTTGGCCTACAGATATTTGTAAATAGAATGGTTTATTTTGGACTACAGATACTTTGTAAATGGAATGGTTTGTTTTGGCGTACAACTACTTTTTCTACATCTTGAATGTTAATGACTACTACTTTTTGTACATCTTGAATGTTCTAATGAAATATTTCATATTTTGGCAAATCTTTCCTTCTTGATTGATTGAAATGCAAGTGCGATTGAAATTGTTTGCGATTATTGTTATTTATATGTGATACAAAACAGGTTATGAAATTCTGTAGCAGATATGAAATAATATGAAATTCTGTAGCAGGTTTATAGCACTCAGAACGTCTAAATTGCTGCTACTACGATAGCATATGATGAACGCTATAATAAATCAAACCATCTATAGCGTTCATGACAATCAATTCATCAAATGCTATAAATCATCCACAGCATTCACAAACGCTATAAATAATCCACAACATTCATAAACGCTATACGTAATCCACAGCACTCACGAACGCTATAAACAATCTACAACGTTCTAGAATGCTATAAAGTATTTACAGCATTAATAAACGCTATAAACCATCAACAGCATAAAAGAACGCTATAAACCTTCTACAGCATTCATGAACGCTATAATGTTATAGCGTTCACATGTCTAGACATACTATAGCGTGGGCGATCATAGCAGACAGAATATGCTATAGAAGGCTTTCTATAGCGTTCTGCGCATGCTATTGTAGGCCATATTTGTTGTAGTGGTACGATGTGCCCCAAAAATAAAATGTGGTCCGGCCAAAACTCACACTTGCTGAGCTTGGCATACAACTGGTTCTCTCTCAGAACCTGTAACACTTTTCGGAGGTGGTCCTCATGTTCTTCTTCACTAGCAGAGTATACGAGAATGTCGTCAAGAAACACAACGACAAATTGATCTAAGTATGGCATAAAATGCGGTTCATTAAATCCATAAATATTGCTGGAGCATTGGTCAAACCAAACGGCATTACCAAGAATTCATAATGCCCATACTTCGACCTGAATGCTGTCTTGGGAATATCCTCCTTCCGAACCCTCACTTGATGATACCCTGAACGAAGATCTATCTTGGAGAAAACTCTAGCTCTGCTCAACTGATCAAATAAGTCATCGATCCTGGGTAGTGGGTACTTGTTCTTTACTGTTGTCGCGTTAAGCTTCTTATAATCGATGCACAATCTGGATGACCCATCTTTCTTTCCCATAAGTACCATTGGTGCTGCCCATGGTGATATGCTAGCTTGGATGAACTTCTTCTCCTTCAATTCCTCTATGTGCTGATTAACCTTGGCCTGCTCTGAATCCGCCATTATGTAAACTCGATCTGATATCGGTTTAGTTCCAGGTGCCAATTCTATAATGAACTCAATATCCCTAACCGGTGGTAGACCTGGAAGTTCTTCGGGAAATACGTCTAGAAACTCTTCAACTACCTTCGAGACTTGAACTTCTTCCATTGTCGTTACTACTCCCTGCTCTTGTTGAGTTGCCACTGATCTGACTAAAGTGAACCGCCTCATGCCTAGAATATCAAAATATACACTCCCTCTACGATAATCTATTATCGCATGACTGTCTTTCAGCCAGTCCATGCCTAAGATAACGTCAAAATTTCCAACAGGAAATTCTATCAACCGGGCGGGTAAGGAATGCCCGCAAACTACAACGCTACATGCTAGAATAACTCTACTAATTCCTACGAGCCTATTACCAGTGAGAATATTTAGCTTTCCTGGCAATGTCTCGAATTCTATTCCTAGCCGTGTTACAAATTGTGCAGATATAAATGAGTGTGATGCTCCCGAATAAAATAATGCTACTGCGGGATATGAGGCGACGAGAATGTTACCTGCCACAACATCTCCCGATGCTAATGCCTCTTCCAAGGACAGAGTGAATGCCTGCCCTCGACCTTCTTTTTGGTTCCCATGTTGCGACCTAGCCTGGTGTTGCTGCTGGCCCCTGCCTTGGTGATGCTGGGGTGGTCTATGCCGGTGTTGCTGCATCGGCGGTCCCTGCTGCCGAAACATCTGAGCTTGCAGCATTAACGGGCGTTGTGCCAACGGCCTCACTGCCACTGCTGGTCCTCGATACTAGCCTGCCCCTGGTGCTGAAAGAGCAGGAAATTATTGTACGGGTCCTCCTGACCTCGAATTCATGGGACAGGTGGTAACCCGATGATCTGGGCTTCCACATATCAAACACAGTCCGTTCAATGTCCGACACACATCTCTAGTGTGCCCTACCTTCCCACAATAAGTGCAGCCCGCCGGGGGTTGCTGTTTCTTCCTCTGTTGTTGTTGCTGCTGCTTTGGTGGTGCTGGCCCTCGCATTGCCACATCATGAATGCAAATACCAAGGGACGGTGCTGTTACTTGGGGCGCTGCTCCCCCTCCTCCTTTAATCTGACTGTGGGATCTCTTCTGGCCCCCAGTCCTTACCGTAATCCTCTAAATGGTGATCTCATACCTTCGGGTTGCCGTCAATACTTCGTCAAAAGTCTGATAATTGTGCCCTTCTATCAATTGCAAGAGCTCAAGATGAAACCCTTGTTGGAACCTCATAGCCTTCTGGCTCTCTGTTGCTACCATCTCCGGGGCGAACCTACTCAATCTGCAGAACTCCTTTGCATAAGCATCTACCGTCTTGCCGGCTTGCTTGAGGTTGATAAACTTCTGTTGTAGCTCAAACTGTGCCACAACTCCATAGTACTTCATCTTGAATCTTACGATAAAATCGTCCCAAGTAACAGGACGTCTGATGCCTACTTCTTCTGATTCCTACCAATCACGTGCGAGATCTTGAAGTAACAACTTTACTTGATCCACACGTTCTTCTGCCGGCACCTTAGCTGCTGTCAGAATAGCTTCAATATCCTTAAGCCATGCATCTGCTGAGATGGCATCTTCCGTGCCCTCGAAATGGCAGGAGTTGTACTTGCAAAACCTGGTTGATGCTCCTGAATCTGTCATTGCCCCTCTTTCCAATGCCGTCTGTAATCCTTGGTTGAGGAGTACGTTCTGCTCTTGCAACTGAGTGTGCATGCGCTGCTGGGCTAACATCTGGTGTTGCTGCGTAGCCATCATCCCTCTCATGATCTCCAGAAGGGCCGGTGTATCCACTTCCACAGGGGTAGGTGGAACTATTGGTGGTGTAGGAACCTCCGGATACTGCGGTCCAACTGCTGGTTCCACTATCACTTCTTCTTGGATAGTCTCTTGAGGTAGTTCTGGCCCTTGTTGCTGACCAATCTGGTCAGGTTGCCCATGCTGCACTTATTGTTGCTGTCCAGTTCTGACAGGTGCGGACGAGGTGCCCCTAAGGAAAGAGACAAGAGAACAATCAAATGACCGGACATGAAGGATCGATGAAGCCGAAGGATACGGGAATGTCAAGCTAGGATTGAGAACAACGAATCATGAGATCAAGGGGAAATATGTGTGATTGAGACATCCTAAAAATTAAAATACCCTACAAGTCTGAAATCAGACCTGCATGGGCCACCACTAAAACCTTGTCACGCCCCAGAACCAGAATACTGTAGAGCGGGGGAATGACTCAGCCAGCTACGTATTACGGGTAGAGGAATACCGTATAATACGATTAATGCTGTCTAAAAGACGAGGGGGTGCATACTACATGAAAGTCTCACTATGGTCACTTCACATCTATTGTCTCAATCATTCAAATAAGAAACAGAAATAGAGAACATATAAGATAAATCAGTAAGGCGTCCCAAACGCTCAGTCAAAATATTTTCGATATCTGGCTTTACAAAATATAGCCAGATGATGTAGCAAAGTATACACAATTATTATCAGCTGCAGTCTGACTTAATTACAATTATGTAAAAGTAAGTACAAGACAATCCGACTAACATGTCGGTGCCAAACGGCAAAATATAAAGTAAGTAACAAAACGAGTGGAGAAGTAAGGAACCCACTAGAGTCCTCATGCGATCATCCCTCTAGTATTGACCATCTTGGAGGTGGAAGTAAGCTGAGTCCTCGGGAACCGGCTCTAGATCTGGCCATGCAAAACCAGAGAGGTTATACCTCTAATAGCAAGTACCGTAAGGAAGCACGATATGAGAAATTAAACCAGTAAATAAGAGAATATAATAATAGATCCCTGTTTGCTACTGGAATTCACATAACATTACGATACTTCGAACCAACCTCCCAACCAAACAAGGACAGAAGTTGGCCCGTCATGTATTGACACTCTGATCATCTCAGTTAGTCAACAAAGTAGGTACAGTACATAACCAAATCAATTTAAACGGCCATGCAACTACTACGGCTTGCTATTGTGGGTTTCAAGTTATGTTGGAATTATGCGATAAAGGATTCCTCAGTTCTTACTATGCGCAAGCAAGGCTAGTCTACCCAGTCAATCAATTGCGCCAATCATGAATTAGACGAGTCCCAGCGGGACACCCGTCATCAATATACAATATATAATAAATAATATAAGCAGATACCGCTCCCTGCCCGTGTGGCAGATTTGCAGTATCTGTGGGAACCAGCCGGCCTGTCGGGCACTTAATAGTCCCAAAGAGGGCTACCATGTAATAACTCGGGAATCTATTCTCTCCATGCAATCATTATTTTATTAACTCAGTAGCCTCTATGTTAAGTAAAATCCCATGCCGTGGATCATGGTCATTCAGAATGAGTACTTTCGTACAAAGTACGATATGCCCAACTCTACAACGATACCTGTGCGGTTAGGTTATAGGTCTTAAATAGCGTAATGCAACAATTAAAACTAACCACGGAATAAATCATGCCTTGACCATAAAGTACACATGCTGCTTTTATAGAAAAATAAATAAATTGAAGCCTGCATATGCCTGTATGCCAATATTCGGGATCGGCCAATCGATTACAATA
This sequence comes from Iris pallida, assembly GCA_029216955.1. Classification (NCBI taxonomy): domain Eukaryota; kingdom Viridiplantae; phylum Streptophyta; class Magnoliopsida; order Asparagales; family Iridaceae; genus Iris; species Iris pallida. The sequence continues at coordinate 51,194 of JANAVB010006454.1, read as the reverse complement.
GTTCATAATAAATATGAACGTGTCTCATTCATTCAATTCAATAAAACGACTAGCGAGTCTCTTAGTTCCAACTAGCAATGCATGATCAATTATTAATAGCAATTAATGCTAATTTAATGTCAAGGAGACAATCTATGTTAATTAATGCTAAGATAACAATCCCTGTTAATCAATGTCAATCCATGTCAATTTGGGACAAGAATCAGCCCTAAGGCATCATGGGCTAGAGTTCATGCGACCGGGAATTTATAGAAGTTCATGCGGCTGAGAATGCATATGTGGTCAGGATCTCATGCGGCCAGGAAATAGCATGTGCTAGGACAGCATGCGCCAAGAAACAGCATGTGCCAGGAAATAGCATACGCCAGAAAATAGCATGCGCCGAGAAACAGCATGTACCAGAAAAACAGCATGCGCCAGCAAACAGCATGCGCCAAGAAACAGCATACGCCAGGAAACAGCATGCGCCAGGAAACAGCATGCGCCAGGAAACAATATGCGCCATGACAGCATACGCCAACAAACAGCATGCGCCAGCAAACAGCATGGCAACAGCTTTCTGCCAGCAAACAGCATGTGCCAGGAAACAGCAGCGCTAGGAAACAGCATACGCCAGGAAACAACATGCGCCAACAAACAGCATGCGCCAACAAACAGCATGCGCCAGCAAATAGCATGACAACAGCCTTCTGCCAGCAAACAGCATGCGCCAGGAAACAGCATGCGCCATGACAGCATACGCCAGCAAACAGTATGCGCCAGCAAACAGCATGCTAACAGCTTTCTGCCAGCAAACAGCATGCGCCAGGAAACAACATACGCCAGAAAATAGCATGTGCCAGAAAATAGCATGCACCATGACAGCATGCGCCAGCAAACAGCATGGCAACAGCTTTCTGCCAGCAAACAACAAGCGCCAGGAAACAGCATGCGCCATGACAGCATGCGCCAGCAAACAGCGTACGCCAGCAAACAGCATGGCAACAGCTTTCTGCCAGCAAACAGCATGCGCCAGCAAACAGCTTGGCAACAGCTTTCTACCAGCAAACAGCATGGCAACAGCTTTCTGCCAGCAAACAGCATGCACTGCTCATCTTCTCCAATCAGCCTCTAATGGCCATGAAAACCCATGAACCAAAAAGACCATAAATCACTCAAAATAAGTTGAAATCAGGACTTCTAATAGTCAAAATTGGGTAGAATCAAATTTCTTACAACATGGAAGCATCAAAACTTAAAAAATAACAAAGTTACTAGATCAAAACCTAAAATTTCTGAAAATGTATTAAACTTAGATCTACATAAAATGAGCCATGGAAATTAAAAATGCTAAGTACTAAAGTATCTAAGAATCTTGAGAGGAAGACAATGGAACAACAAAAATAGGAATCTATCAAGAAGCAAGTTGGCACTTGCCTAGCTCTCCTAGGTTGGTGGGGAAGTTATGAGGAAGAAGAAGAAGAGTAATGAGAAGAAATAATGAAGAGAGAGAGAGAGAGAGAGAAAAGGGATGAGGCTTTAAATGAAGGAGTGGTGGTAGATGGGATCATGTTGAACCATCAAGGCCGAAAAATGAACCAACTCGGGCCGAACCTAAAAGCAAAACAGAAAGTAAAATACAAAAAGTAAAATACAGAAAAATAATTAGTAAAAAATTAAAGGAATTTAAATACAGAACAATACATGATAAATATTAAATAAATATATTCCAGTAGTACATGTATTTAGAATACGTATTCCGGGAACGGGAAGTGACATATATATACCTATGTGTGTATAGTTTGTATGCTTGAGAACCCATCTTAGAATAGATCATAGTTGTAGTTGTAACCATAGGAGTCCTAGGACAGATTTGGTTAGTCATTTTGAGCCTAATTTAGTCGAATTGGCCGACAAGTTGACCAAGTTGACAAAAGTCAACTTTGGGTCAAACTTGATCCAATTCAACTCAAACGAACTTAGAATGACCTAGAAACTTGTGTATAAACTAAAAATTAGTAGACGGACTAGTTGACCAATGTTTGACCAAGTCTGACCAGCATTGACCAGGTTTGACCAGAGTTGACCAAGGGTTGACTTTGATCAAAAGGGACCTAGAAGCATGTAGTCTTGTATTGTAGCTATTTCCTTTGATATTTTAGACTTGGTTGTGACATGTGTATACTTTAAATAGGTTTATATTGCCCCAGTTTAGCTATACTTCATCATCAGTAGTTCAATTTGCCAGGCGAGTACATTCTCTGATCTTTTCATACTTGTTTGGATATGTTCTCTTGTTATAGACTAGTATACTTGATGCTGACACGATGTTCACACAGATTAGTACCCTATGGATCCCTTTATGCGATGTTATTCCCTCGGATACATTGAGTATATCATGTTCATGTACTTTATTGTGTTCATCATGTACTCCATGTATTCATATTTATCCATGTACACTCATATGTTATTCATGTACACTCATGACCATATGAGCTCTATGTATAAAGTAGTTGTTATCCATGTGGAATAACATATCATGTCTTGATCCTTGTGTATTGATTGGGGACAGGGAGAGTGTATTTGGTTATGTGATTATTATCTCTAGTAGGTATATATGTGCAACTCCATAGTTTATCCACGTGCAACCCAACCTGTTTACTTAACCAATTTATGCTTTAAATTACGTAGATGGTTACATTTCTCTATTTATCATAGTCATATCTAGTTTTGATATTCTCTCTCTTGTTGATTTTCTTTACAGCGTTTCATGTATAATTTTTTATAGCTTGCTTTATATGTCCTATCCTGATATGAACTGTTGTGAGAGATATGTGCTCGTTCCGTCCTGATTAGGCATGTTAAAATTTTTACAGATGATGATGAAGAGTTATGCCCTACTTATTATGGCATTAGCTTAGATGACACTGGTGACATGGATCCTCAGTAGGATCCAACAGTCGCTGAGAATTTTCCCATAGTCTAGCTGAGACTTAGTATCTTATTATCTTTATCTTTGAGACATTATGAGTTGTACTTAAGATTTGTTCTGATGGTTTACACCTAGACCTTTATTTATATCTGTGACTATCTTGAGATTAATTTTTCTATTCCATCTTAGTTGTTGTGATTGAGTTACTTATTATTTTTATTCTCCATTCGGAGCATATTCTAAACTGTGTTAGATATTGTGACTCAGGACAGCGTTCTACCGTCGACACTGCAGCGTAGGATGGACGTACTTCACTTCTCGTGCACTTTCACTGGTTGTGGAAGATGACACGTTTTTAGTGGTGGCCCATGCAGGTTCAATCACAACTAGTGTGATTTTGTAGTGGTACTCGAACTAGAGTATCATTACAGCCTGCAGTTGGATATAAGATATAAGTTAAGGTACTCAATCACATTAGAAAAACTTTTATCAAATTCTTGCTGTTAATTGTCTCCTTTTGAACAACTGTCCTCTTTTGGTGATTTTGCTTCTTTTTCAGTAATTGATTCCTTGTTTGATCTGTCTTCAGGATGGTGGAGACACGATCGCAGCTCTCTGGTCTTAGGGATACCACTGAGAGGTCTGCTACTTCTCGTCCGACTCAGCAGGACCCAGGGACCACAGTGCCTCTTGTTCCAGCTCAGGTGGGCCCGTATGCAACTTTTGGGGGTGCTCCTCCCCTGGTTCCGAGGACTACCCTAGGAGTTCAGGAGATGCTACCACCACCACCCCAGGGGACAGTTGATGTGGCATAATATTTCGCCTTCATGCAGTAGATGATGGATACGCAGCGAGGCCAGGCAGAGGACATGAGACAGGGTATTGATAATGCCCACCAGTTAGCGATGGTGGCAGTGGAGAAGGTGGCTGCCCAACCCCAAGAAGGGAAGATCCAGCCATACCAGCCGAGGACTCTAGGTATTAAAGATTTCCAGAAGATGAGGCCGCGAGACTTCAAGGGTACGGAGGGTATCCTTTACGTGGATAACTGGATCGAGCACATAGAGAAGATTTTCTGTCTCGTAGAGATAGCGGCTAGACTCCAGGTAGAAGCAGCGGGCAGCAGGATGCAGGACCTTGCCCGCACTTAGTACCAGACCGACCCCAGGTTGGTACTACGGGGAAAACTTGGGAGGCTTTTAAGAAGCTTTTCAAGGAGAAGTTCTTCCCCGACACTGTACTTGGTGCGTTGGAGACGCAGTTTGAGAACCTGGTTCAGGGAAACCAGAGAGTAGAGGAGTACATCGGGGAGTTCTGCCGCGTAGACAGATTTGTGGAGGGCCTTAGCGAGACAACGAAGGCTAGAAGATTCAGGAAGGGCTTGGTTAAGGAAGTCAAGTCCTTAACCAAGCAACAAGAATGCTACATTCGAGGAGATTTTGATGGAAGCTTTGGCAGCAGAGGATAATCTGGAGCTGAAAAAGAAGCGAGGTCGTGATACACATGCAGCCGGTAGCAGTAGAGGACCGACCAAGAAGCCCCATTTTTAGCAGCAGCATCAGCAGAGGCCTTTCCAACAGCAGTATAGGCCGTTTCAGCAGGCACAGTAGAGACAGGGTCAGCAGGCACCGAGACAGCAGTAGGCCACTATTTATGACTTCTGTAAGAAGCCAAGGCATAGGTAGAATGAGTGCAGGAAGAGGATATGCAAGTGCCTACTCTGTGGTTCATCGGAGCATCAGTTGAGGGAGTGTCCTGAGGCTTTCAGGCGTAAAGGACATGGAGCAGGAACCAATGCTCCAATAGAGCAGCAGAGGGGACCATTGCCGACCCAGCAACAGAAGTTTGTCCAACACCAGCAGCAGACTAGAGGAGGCCAGCAGGGGTGAGCTTTTGCCATGGTAGCGGAGGATACCGAGGTAGTAGGCGATCTGATAGCAGTTTTTATTCTTATCGACTATTTTCCCACATTCATATTATTTCATTCGGGTGCTTCCCATAGCTTTGTGTCTGTATCATTTGCCATTAGACACCAGCTTTCTTCTGAACCTTTGCCTAGGACTTGCAAGATCACAACTGGGGTGGTATTATCCTCATCCGTGATGTTTGTAAGGATCAGAGAGTAGTTTTGGGAGGCCGAGAATTGGATGTGAGTCTGCTCGTAATGCCATTACCAAACTACGATATTGTATTCGGTATGGATTGGTTGAGCATGCACCATGCCAGTATAGATTATCGTGGGAGTAGAGTTCTTTTCAGCATGCTAGGAGAGCCAGAGTTCGAGTTCACCAGGCGGGAGTCAGAGCAGAGCAGCGGAGTTTCAGCAGAGGAGCTGAGCGTGCCACATCCACTGATAGCTGAGTTTCTGGATGTGTTTTCGGAGGAGTTTCCAGGGTTGCCTCCGGACAGGGATGTGGAGTTCTCTATAGACTTGGTACCCGGTGCCGAGCTGATATCTCAACATATCTATAGAGTGAACAACAGTAAGCTTGTGGAGCTAAAGAAGCAGGTGGATAAGTTGCAGGATAAGGGCTTCATTCGATCGAGTTCTTTACCGTGGGGTACGCCAGTACTCTTTGTACCGAAGAAGGATAGGTCGGTACGGATGTGTATCGACTACAGGGCACTCAACAGCCTCACGATCAAGAACAAGTACCTGCTGTCGAGGATCGATGACCTGTTTGATCAGCTGAGCGGAGCGAAGGTATTCTCCAAAATTGATCTGAGGTCAGGCTATCATCAGGTGAAGGTGAAGAAGTAGAATATTTCGAAGACATCTTTCAGGACTCGGTATGGCCAGTTTGAGTTCAAGGTAATGCCGTTTGGGTTAACAAACACCCCAGCGGTGTTTATGAACTTGATGAACAAGGTATTCCAATAGTACTTGGACAAGTTTGTGGTGGTGTTCATCAATGACATTTTGGTGTATTCAAAGACCCGGGAGGAGCATGAGGAGCATTTGAGAGTGGTTCTGGAGACTCTCATGAAGGAGCAGCTTTACGGCAAGCTTTTGAAGTGTGAGTTCTTCTTGGATCGAGTTGATTTCCTAGGCCATATTGTGATCGGAAATGGGATCTCAGTCGACCCGAAGAAGATCAGAGCAGTTGAGGCGTGGACAGCACCGAGTTCATTCGCAGAGATCAGGAGCTTTCTGAGATTGGCAGGATACTATAGGAGGTTTGTTCAGGATTTCTTCCGGATTATAGAGCCATTGACTAGGCTGACCCGGAAGGACGCAGAGTTTGTTTGGTCAGAGGAGTGTCAGGTTGCTTTTGATGAGCTAAAGAAGCGACTGACGACAGCCCCGATTTTGACATTGCCATCAGGATCAGGCGGGTTCACTATCTACAGTGACGCCTCAGGGAAGGGTTTGGGTTGTGTCTTGCAGCAGCATGAGAAGGTGATTGCCTATACATCCAGGCAGTTACATTCGCATGAGAAGAACTACCCTACCCATGATTTGGAGTTGGCGGCAGTTATCTTTGCTCTGAAGCTGTGGAAGCACTATCTATACGAAAAGCGTGTGGAGATCTTCACAGACCACAAGAGCTTGAAGTATGTATTTACATAGAAAGAGCTCAATATGAGGCAGCACAGATGGTTGGAGTTGATGAAGGATTTCAATATTTCATTGCAGTACCATCCAGGGAAGGCCAACGTGGTTGACGATGCTTTGAGTAGGTATCCGGTAGCTATGTGCTTGACGATGGATCGTCATTTATTAGTAGATTTGGAGAGCTTGGGGATCGAGGTGATCGTGCCAGGAGTTCAGATGCAGATATGAGGACTTCAGATTCAGTCAGACCTGATGGAGAGGATCAAGTCAGCTCAGTTCGACGATGTTACTCTGTGGTGTATCCGAGAGCAGGTTCGAGCAGGATTGGCGGATGAGGAGTTCGTCACTGCGAAGGACGACACATTGAGGCACGGTTCTAGACTGTGTGTGCCTAGCGAAGAGCTTCGGGAGCAGGTTATACAGGAGGCCCATCGCTCTCAGTATACTATGCATCTAGGTGCCAACAAGATGTATAGAGATCTGAAAGAGCATGTACGGTGGTATAGGATGAAGCGGAAGGTAGCACGCTTCATAGCCAGGTGTCTAGTCTGTCAGCAGGTTAAGGCAGAGAGACAGAGGCCAGGAGGACTGTTGCAGCCATTGCCCATTCCTCAGTAGAAGTGGGAGCACATCACGATGGATTTTGTTTCTGGATTACTGCGTTCACCAGGAAGGAAAGACGCGGTTTGGGTTATCGTGGACAGGTTGACCAAATCGGCCCACATTTTGCCATTCAAAGTGGGGACGTCTACTGAGAAGCTAGCCGAGTTGTATATGCGGTAGATTATCAGGATACATGGAGTTCCGGTGAGCATTGTCTCGGATCGAGATAGTCGCTTTACTTTCCATTTTTTGCGGAGTCTGCAGACTAATTTGGGCACTCAGCTCAAATTCAATACTACATACCACCCTCAGACGGACGGACAGTCGGAGAGGACTATTCAGACTCTCGAGGACATGCTGCGGACTTGTGTACTGGATTTTGGAGGATCATAGGAGGATCACCTGCACTTGGTGGAGTTTGCATACAACAACGGTTACCAGGCCAGCATTGGTATATCACCATTCGAGGCGTTGTACGGGCGTAGATGTCATACTCCCTTGTCTTAGGATGATGTTGGAGAGCGAGCTTTATTGGGACCTGAGATGGTTGTTGACGCAGCTGAGAAGGGAAAGCTCATCAGGGATCGACTTTGCGTGGCATAGGACAGACAGCGGCATTGGACCGACAGCCACCGGAGACCTTTGCAGTTTGAGGTATAGCTTAGACTTAGGATTAGAATCTTGTCGTTTGTGTTTTTGTTGATTGTGTGATTGTTTTTAGTTAATTGAGACCATGTTTGTGCTAGGTTGGAGATATAATATTCTTGAGGATTTCACCGACTCGAGGCACTATTCGTTTCAGTGGAGGAGGCAAGCTTAGCCCACGCTATATCGGACCTTTCGTTATCAGCGGAAGGGTCGATGATGTGTCATACAGACTGGACTTGCCCCTTCCTTAGCGGGAGTCCAAAATATATTTAACGTATCACAGTTGAGATGGTATGTGGAAGATCCTAGCCATGTACTTGACCATTCCGAGATTGAGGTGGGCCCTACTCTCAGTTATCCAGAGCAGCCTATAAAGATTCTGGATCGACGGAAGAAGGTGTTGTAGAACCAGTCGATACCCTTAGTTTACGTAGCTTGGAGGCATCACTCTCCAGGAGAGTCCACCTGGGAGAGAGAGAGGATGAGATGCACGAACGATACCCCTATCTTTTCCAGTCTTGAGGTATAATTTTGTCCTTTCTTAATCATGTTGTTTGTCTTTAATTTCGAGGACGAAATTATTTTAAGGGGGGTAGACTTGTAGCATCCACTTTTTCATAGAAAGGGTATTTTAGTCATTTTAGCCATTTTGGCCATTTTGTGATTTTCTAGATATTTTGACTTGTTTTGTGCTAGCAACTGGTTTAACCTTAGTGGACATTGTATAGGAGCCTAACCACGTCTTAGAAATTATTTTTTACCTATTAGAATTTATTTAGGGCTTGGGTTTAATTTAGAAGGCTTTTAAATGATTTTTTTAAGCCTTTTGCATGTAGCCTTTTGAGCCTTTTTGACTTGGGCCTTATTTTTTATTTGAGAGATAGTTGGCCCAAGTGAAACCCTAACCCTAGAGACCCCCCACCTGGCCGAGCAGTACCCCCTTCCCTCTCTTTTTATTTGTGAAGTTTAGCCTCCACAAGTGAACCCTAAGAGATCTCCTTCTCAAAAAATCCCATTTTCTTCATCCGGAGTCCGTTTCTCCCCAAATGAACTCTATTGCACTCGTCTAGGAGAGAAGAATCTGCTGGAGAATTGCTAGAGAGGAGGCGGAGGCAATTTCTTGAGGGAAATCGACCGACACGACAACCGAGGGACTCCGTTTATTAAGTTTTTGACACTCAATAGGTAAACCCTTTTTTACCATAGTTATTCTAAAATTTCTTTCATTTTTGCATCCATATAGGTACCCTAGACTTGCCCATAAAGTTTGGTTGTGTTTTGACTTCGTTTGGTAGCGGTATCGGACACGTGTCCGTCCTTTACGGCACGTATTCGATAAAATGCCACTTAGGATAGAAAGTTGCTATTTTTTTATTTTGTCTTCATGAATGTTTAGATAATATCATTTTTAGAAACTTTTGGGAAGACGGATTGGAAATCGATGATATTTCAACGGTGTTTCGGGCATCGGACGCACGTGCACGGATCCCATGCACGAGGCCGTGCATGCCCTGCCGTCAACGTGTTGTATCTCGATGCATAGATCTTATTTTTGCCTAAAATTTCTTGAGCACGTGGGGGCAACCTCTGCCCCCATGCTCCTAAAATTTTACGACTTTTCGTTGAGCGAGCACGGAGAAATCTGACGTGCATCGTTCAGCCGCACTGTGTACTCGGGCTGAATTTTGTCGCTGAAACGGACTTCGTACGCGCTCTCGACGTGACGAGGACCCGTTCCAGGACCTGGGATACGTCGACCTATACCTAGACTACCTGATACTGGTCGGCCGTCGGCTCAGCCTCCTCCATCTACTCATCTGTCTCCATCGTCGTATCAACAGGAGGAACGCTAGACTCGGGAGCAGTCTCCGGCTTGGAACTACTCATCTCAGGAGATACGCCATGTAGCGTCATGGCAGGTAGAGGTACTGTCCGATACATAGGAGTACTCGACGATAAGGATCCAGAGCTGGTACTAGTAGGAGGAACCGAAGGAGAACCTCGTCCTCTGCCAGTACCAGTAGGAGGTACCGAAGAAGAACCCCGTCGTCCCCTACGTCGGGACATGCGGAACGATCCGCGACGACTATTCATACTTGATAACAACATATGATGATACAACAAATAATAGAGACTAGAAATATAAAAGTACAACAAAGACAAGATAATAACCAAGACAACATATGATGATACATTTTATAAGAAACATCTAAGTCCAGATAGTATATTCTACAAGAAACATCTAAGTTCAGATAATAACCAAGGCTAGATAATAACCAACTCTATATAATAAGAAAATGAAAGTACATCTCTCTCAATCATCTTTGGAATATTCATCTTGTTCGTCTTCCTCGACCTCATCTTCCTCTTCCTCCTCATCTTCACTTTCATTTTCTCCTTCGTCGGCTTCGCCTTCCTTTTCGGATAATTCTACATCTTCTACATTAGTCGTGTAATGCGTAACTTTTGTGGAGTCCACATCAATAATATTGGTTACAAGATGTAGCTCGTCCTCCTAATAAGCTTTTTCGTCAACATCAAAAGTATCTCTAGCTTTAGTCTTGCATACTGCCCACCAATCAGACTTCGTTGCTCCCCGTCTCGGATAAGCTATGAAGTACACGAGCTGAGCCTGAGTTGATAGGACAAATGGTTCATAGCCTTGATATCTACGCTTGTAGTTTATATCCACAAGACCATGCTTATCAATTTTTTAACCTTGATTTTCAATCGGATCGAACCATTCATACTTGAACAACACGATCTATAATCAACTCCATAAGTCGGTTGTAGCAATCTTGCGACATGTTAAAATCAGACTTGATGCTCAACAATCTTGTAACCACCTCCAACGGTGAATGATCCTTACAACCAGGATATAATGGAGTCCTTGCATTCTCTAGCAACTCCATAAACTTTGTAGCATCGGCGTTCAGTGCCTCCTCAGGTGCTTCATGTTTGTTCGGATCAAAACTAGGCCCCGTCGTATCAAAAACAATGTTCACCAACCCATCGTCGTAAGCAGCGTGGTTGTGGACATCCACATACTCTGATGCTAAAGACACAAGTTCTCCATGCGCGCTCTACTGATAGTAATTCGACGTGAAATCCTTCGAGTATAAATGATATTTGACTTCCACTTCTGGATGATATTTCAAGTTGCGACATCTCACACACGGACACTTAATTTTGGTACCGTCCATGTACTGAGGGAACGCCTTGGCAAACTGCAGGAACTGCTGTACACCCTCTATGAATTCATCCTACACACTATATATATCATCAGGATGACAGTTGTACATCCATGAACGATTCCGTAAGTAGTAATTCATATCCATTTGAAGATAATTTTACAAAGATAGATACACTTATTCAATTATTGTCCAAATGGATGCATAGACACATGAGTATTAAATGAATGTCGTAACGTGTTCAATGTCAGCCCTTCTCTTCGAAGAAAGTTTACTTCTGCAAGCCTTTTAAGGCTTTCAGAATTCTATACATATGTTGTAAATAAAATGTGTATATTTTGAAAATAACTCCTCTGTTTTGAAACCAACATTGGTAATTTAACAACTAGTAACTTTGGACGCAAATACAATCAATTTGTGTATAAAAATTTGTAATTTTTAATATCATTTAATCACGATTTCAACTTTGGACCCTATCCATTGTACAATAGAAATAGTCCAACCGAGCAAACTAAAGAAACCGAATTGTTATTCAGTTATAGATGACATCGAGTCCTTGAATCATTTTCCTTCCCCTACTTTTTGTCCATCCAAACAAAGGAAGGAAAATAAACTTTACCTTCATTTTACCCTCCTCTATTTTTTTCCCTCAAAATTTTCTTTTCCTCCCCACAAAAGTTCCCAAACACAGTGTAAGACACATATTTTCACTGACACTTGAATCCCCCTCCCACTAATACAATGACAATCAAAACACTCACTAATTTAGAAGACTAGCACAAGATACTCACTAAATATGGGCTGTAGCATAGGTATACAGTTCACCCTCACTCACAAACCTGTTCACAACCATGGTTGATAGCCTAAAGCCAAGGTAATGGCCAAAGGCCAACGCTCGAACAGTGGTTCACCACAATACCTATCCTCTTCTTCAAACATGACCAAGTGCCTCTCTTGCTACCACTGCATACATGGCCAAGTGCAGTGAGCCATTGGCCCAAAGCAATGAGTGCCTTGTTGCCTGCTTGTTGTGGCTTGCATAGCAATGCAAAATGCTGCCATATGCTGCCCCCTTCACTCATACTGTAACAAATAAAATCCTTATAAGGTTACAAACACAAAATACAAACCATGGCCACCCTCCACTTGACTCCATGATATATTCTAACTTATCAATACACCCCATGGACTTCACATTAGTTATCAGTACAATATCTGTGACTGATAACTCAAAGTAATGACTGATACCTAAAATCAATGACTGATACTTGGACAATATGGACTGCACACTTGTCAAAGATGGATGTGAAATTAAAGGGATAATATCCAAATTTGAACCAATAGATATTAGGACAGTAATAACTAATGAATACAATATGTCCCTGAAGGACAGGACAAAGAGCAAGACTTGAGTCTTTATAGAGGCAGAACAAGGAGGTATCACAGAGTGTCAACGTATCAATGCAGTATCAGAACATTATCAAACCAACAGAGAATGTGAAGTGCAATAGTATCTAGTGCGCAGTGATGTGTGTCGATGAATTGATGAGTGCAAGCAGTGAAGTGAGTAATGTGGGCATGTGTCAATGTGCAGTAATGTAACCCATGGTGTCATGTGTGTGTGTGTTTGCAGTGATGTGCACAGACATGTATGTATCAGGAAGGAGGCAAAAGTGTCAAACCAGTGTGTCAATACGTGTCAACATGGTATCATAGGGTGTGTCAAATAGTGTGAACATGTTAGGGTGTGTGTGTCAAAGTATTGTGTCCTCTGTCAAAGTGTCATGTCCGAAAGAGGGTTAGGGTTTACCTAGTCGGGACTGGAGGAGCGGGTCGTCGAGGGGGCAGGGGTCGCCGGTGGGGAGCTGGAGATGGAGGGGAGCTAGAGACGGAGGGGAGCGGGTCGTCGAGGTTGAGCGGGGTCGACGAGGGGGAGCGGGGTCGCAGAGGGGGTCTCCGGTGGGAGCGGGGTCGCCGGTGGGAGCAGGGTAGCCGAGCGGGGTCACGGAGGGTCGTGGGCCGAGGGGGGACGGTCGTCGAGGGGGGAGGGGGTCGCGGAGGGCCGAAGGAAGATGATCGTCGAGGGCTGGGGGGAAGGGGTTTCGGTGGGAATCAATCAAAATAATGGGGGGAGGAGAATGAAAACTCAAATGCCCTATATTTTTAATTTAGCGACATCACTATGATATGTCGGTAAACGTCGCTATTATTAGTCATATTAGCGACGTCAATATGATACGTCGGTAAACGTCGCTATTATTAGTCATATTAGCGACGTTCACCGACTTATCCGCGACGTATGTTTTTTAATACAAAACGTAGTCGCAATACGTCGCTAATAGTGACGTATTGTGACATTTCATAATTACGTCGCTAAATTATTAAATTATAGCGACGTTTTTGTTAAGCGTCGCTAATTACGTCGCTAATATGACTTATTCTGGTAATGAGAGAGGAGATGGAGAGAAATAAATAGAAAATGAGAAGATGTATATTGTTTTTCCTCTTTCTTTCCTTCTTTCCCCTTTTTTTGAAGTAATAAAGTGATATCTATAGACACACACACACACACTCACACATACACACACACACTATTATAAAGGGGCTTCAAAATGGCTCAAGATTGAGCCATCTAAGCCGTGTATATCATCAACCATCATCAAACATTTAAATTAACTTAAAAAATAATAATAAATAACTACCTAAAAACTCCACTAACTATTTCTAAAAAAAATAAACTAAGTATTTAACTATTTAATAAAATATATTTACAACTAAAAAGTCTAACTCATGTAAAATACACACACACACACACACACACACACACACACACACACAAAAACTAACTATTATAAAGGGTCTTCAAAACGGCTCAAGATTGTGCAGTCTAAGCCGTGTATATCATCAACCATCATCAACCATTTAAATTAATTTAAAAAGTAATAAGAAATAACTAAATAACTACCTAAATACTCCACTAACTATTTCTAAAAAAAATAAACTAAGTATTTAACTATTTAATAAAATATATTTACAACTAAAAAGTCTAACTCATGTGGTTAATGTAGGAGGTTTTTTTTTTGGTTGTTTGAGTTCAAATCCTAGATTTGATAAATTTTTTATAATAAATTCATATTTAAATTTTTTTAACATTTGTTTGCACGTGCATATTACTAGTATATATATATATATATATATATATATATATATATATATATATATATATATATATATATATATATATATATATAGAGAGAGAGAGAGAGAGAGAGAGAGAGTGTACATGTGGAAGAGAAGGGAGAGTAGGTTTGGTGAAACATTTTTTGGGTTGACGAGGGGTTGGCACATTATTACCTTACTAGTAAAAGTATGTGAAAATAATTTATCTTCTTTCTAGTATTATCAAAATTTTATTTAAAAATTAAAATTTAATACATAATGTGCCTTCTTTCTTATATTATCAAAATATAATTTAAATATTTAATTTGAAATTAAGATTTGTTATATATATTATATTTAATTAAGATTTATAGAAATTTAATTATAATTTGTTATAGATATATGTGAATAAAAGATGTGGTATTCGTTTATGTAGAAGAAAAGTAAAAAAAAAAGAGAGAGGATATACGGCTATGCAGAAGAAAAGAAGAAAAAATTTAAAATTTTAACTTTTTGAAATTTTTTTAAAAGGAAATGACTGATAAAATATACACGACTTAGACGGCTCAAAACTGGATCATTTTGAAGCTCCTTTGTATTAGTAGAGATGAAAGAGCAACACATTTCGTGAGAGAGTTTCTTTTTTTCCCCTTCTATCGTCCACTTTCAAGCAACTAAAAAGCACATAATTAAATAAGGCTGTGTTTGATTGGGCTTTTTTTCCATGAAAAATATTTCCACCACAAATCTTCCACCAATGGTAGTGTTTGATAGCTTATATTGTCCATGGAATTATTTTCTAAAAAACTATCATTTTCCATATTTTCTTCTAAAATGGTGGAAAATGAAACTTGTCTAACTCATAGGAAAATATCATTTTTCATGGAAAATAATTATTTTTCGTGGAAAATAATGACAATCAAACAACCAAATTAAGTTTTCCATGTAAAATTTTAAAATTCCATGAAATTTTTTTTCTAGAAAAATAATTTCATGGAATTAATTTCTTTTCTACGTATTTTCCACCTTGCAATCAAACACACCCTAAGTATATTATATTTACACCCTATTGTGCTTCGTACAATGGAAACAAAGAGATTGAAAAACCTAAAAGTTTGATTTTTTTTTTTTCTTCCATTCATCTCATCTCTCTTGAGAGCTGTCCTCTAAATGCTGACCACGGTATATAAATTCATGGTGGAATATGAATCCATGACACCTGCAATCTCTACATCAATTGTTTAAAAAAGATGATAGATAAGCTTAATATTTAATGAATGGTGACATAGTAGAAATACTATAGTACGTATTTTAGTAATCAAACAGCAGCCGTCTTAGCTCAGCCGGTAGAGCGCACGGCTTTTAACCGTGTGGTCGTGGGTTCGATTCCCACAGACGGCAATATTATATAATTTAGGTCTTTTAGTGATTTTTTGCGTTTATAATATTTGACTTTTAGGTTTGTTTGATAGGGTTTTTCTTCCAAGGAAAATATTTCCATTACAAATTTTCCACCAATTGTTCTATGTTTGATTGGGTTTTTTTTTCTATGGAAAATATTTTCATCACAAATTTTTCACCAATTGTAGTGTTTGATAGCTCATATTTTCCATGGAATTATTTTCCAAAAGACTATAATTTTCCGTATTTTCTTCTAAAATGGTGGAAAATGAAACTTGTCCAACCCATAGGAAAATATCATTTTGCATGGAAATAACTATTTTCGTGGAAAATAATGACAATCAAACACCCAAATTAAGTTTTCATAAAAAAGTTCTAAAATTCCATGGAATTCTTTTACTACGAAAATAATTCAATGGTATTAATTTCTTTTCCACATATTTTCCATATTGCAATCAAACGCACCTGTAGGCTCTGTTTGATTGCAAGAAGGAAAATACGTGGAAAGAAATTAATTCCACGGAATTATTTTACTAGGAAAATAATTTCGTGGAATTCTAAATTTTCTATAATGGCGGTGTTTGATTGCAATTATTTTCTTGTGGAAAATCAAACAAAATTTCATGGAAAAACTAATTTGGGTGTTTGATTGACATTATTTTCTACGAAAAATGGTCATTTTTCGTGGACAATGCTATTTTGTTGTTTGATTGCACTTTTTTCCATAAAAAAATATTCATTTTCCATTGAAAAACTTCCATTTTCCACATCTACAAATGTTCAATTCAACAATTTTAAGTTAACTATCGCAATTAAAACAAGATAAAGATATACACTTGATATAATTCGGACAAACTTAGAACATGAGACATTCAAAATGACAACAACAATAATTCCAAATCAATCCATCACAAATCTACACAATCATCTACAAACACATGTATCATAAAGGTTCAAGTTCAAAATGACAATACAACAATAACCGCACATTAATCCATCACAAATCTCCACAATCATCAACAAACACACGTATCATATAGGCACAAATTTGTTAACTAGTCATTCCTTAGCCAAATTAAAAAATACCCAACGCATCCATCATCGGGGTGGATCTCGTCCAAGCTTACGGTAGACCCATAGTCGTCGGAACTCCACTTCTGTAATCTCAAGCAAGAACTTCCCACCTTTTTCGTCTCCTTCAAATACTTCCATCAAATCCATTATGTCTCCTTGGTCAATGTCCATCGCTTTTAGCCTTTCCAAGAGTGCTTGTCCATTCACATAGTTTTGTGATGCTTGTTTGTCGAAAATAACGACTTGTTTATCGAAAGCAATGGCGATCATCTCGGAGGACTTCACTATCTTTGCAAGGGCCAATGCAGCATCTTCCATTGGTTTTGTACGCTTTCATCGTTGTGAAGAACCCCCCTTGCACCGATCGATGCGGATGCACATTTGTTGAAAGACTTGGTTGTGTTTCCTCTATATCATTTTCGCCCTCCAAGCCATCCACAGGTTCGCTCATCGGAGGAAAATCATTTCCCGAAACCGCTCGATCACCTGTTGCAACGTCGTTACCAAAGACTGTAAGCAAATCATAGTACCTGGGGCATAGTTTTTCCTTCATCTTTGCTCCATCAGGTTTCTCCTGAAAGTTGACATTCAAGAACCAAAGTTAAAAAACTAACAAAATGAAACCAACTACCAAATGTTATTAATTAGATCAGTTACACCAAATAATAATGGATACCACAACAGGCATTAGAAGCTAAGCTAGTTCAGAACTAAATAAAAGCAAATATAGACTGTAATATATTGCTCAGTTCAGTCCCTTTTTCAGTCTGCAGTTCACAATGATGCTTCATAACAAGCTGAGTATGCTTCATAACTAGCTAAGAACCAAATATCATATTTTTTTTCCCTTAGCAATATCATATATATACAAGTGGCAAAAGCATTTCCTTGGTCATCCTCAGTCTCTGATTGAGCGACTTCAGAGTAGTGTTCAAAAGCATCATATATATGAAGCTATTGACAGGAATGTACCAATATTATTTTCTTTTCCTAACAATATCATATATATGACAAGAAAGAACTATTGACAGGAATGTAACAATATCATATATATGAATTATAAAGACATCACCAATAGACAAGCAAAGGCTACTCTATATGACTAACAACAAAAAGCCATTTCCCCCTAACAATATCATCCACTAACCCCAAAAAAAAGTAACCATGGAGGGAGATCATTGCTAGGAACATAAAAGACAAAGATCAATGGATGTGGTCTAACATAACTCTTAAAAGACAAAAATGTAATGAAAGTTTTTCCTTAATATATGTCTCCCAAGTGATGGGATCGGCTGAAACTCGTCCGCTAGGGTCTAATCCAAATCCACTAATTTTGAACAATTCCGTGATGTCATCACATTCCTTTTTTAACGTCTTTAATCTGCCCCTCACATTGTCAACAGAAACAGAAATATGACATGCTTCCCTCACTTTCTCTATAACCTGTAGTAGAGCATCAAATACATCAATTATACATTCACATACTCACATTTTAAATATTATTGAAAGTAAGAAAACTATAACGTTTTAATCTTTGTAAACCCCTCAGGCTTGAACCCCTTTTTGGTTCGTTTTGGTCCGGCTAACACTATCTCAAGAAGACCATTGATTAGTACTTGATCCATATTTTCACTCCACCTAACTTGCGTCCTTGGATTGTTTTTGACTTGGGGTCCAACTTGTTGGCTTGCCATATTAACTGTCATAACATAACCAAACTAATAAGCAACAAAGAACATTGGAAACATAACCTCAAAAATGTGCCTCAAAAAATATTATAAATTTGTAGCAGGTAAAAAATGTGCCTCAAAAAACAAAAAAATATCTACTTCATGAATGCCATAGAGGGTCTTAAGAGAATCAAAACAAGTTCTGGGCAATCAGAAACAAAAGTTGAATCATTTGCATGATAATTCTTAATGGATTCTTCACTTTTGCAGATGGAGACACAACAACAGGACACCACTTTAAATAATGCAGCTTGCTGACTAGCTAACATGGAAAACTCATTGAGACTGAAGTAAATATTCAAGTAAAAAAAGGACAATCACCATGAACATAAAAGTTGGAGATATCCATTACTCCATATGCAAAATTGATCCACTACTCCATATGCAAAATTGTTGGCTGAAGTAAATATTCAAGTAAAAAAGGCCCTTCCTTTCCTTCCAGGAATGTTATACAGTATGCAAGTTCTGGAAAATCTGAAAAAGGCTTTCCTTTCCAATAGCTTATGCAGTAGAATATCTGAACTAATATTCCTAATAGCAAATTAAATAATCTGGGACTGATATTTCACCATTACAAACCCATTAGAATACTTGGTTTCTGATAATATGAATGAATTATACTTTTCTTTGATCATAAATCAACACAATATACTTGCATACTTTTTCTTTGACAATCAGACTCACAAATACTTTTGATTAACAACCAGATTACATGCAACATATGAAATAAGAGAGCCAAGGATATGGTCAAGGAAAGAAATACTAAAGCTCATAACAAATCAAAAGAGTTGTACAAGTACCCAAAAGAGAAAAATATATTATAGACTATTACCAACAGCAATAAAGATAAAACTGTCAACTAACATATAGGTCCAGAATGTTAGCTTCTTATTTTCAATATTACATGAAGGTACGATAAAATAATGAAAAAATATGTCTCAAACAAGTGTTTGCCATTAAAATATCAAAGACAGGTATTACAGGAATACTGAAATTGATTGTAAACTTGCTTGTACAAAGAAAAGCCTAGAAAGAAATCCTAGAAAATAATCTAAGTACAATTGTTTAATTTTTGATTTTGGAGGGTGACGGTGGAGGCTCGAAAAAGTGTATCAACTCTGCTTTACTCCTTGTACTATCCGACGTAGTCTTAGCTCTTGAAAAAATTGCCCTTCGTAGGTTGCCCGCCTTGTAGGGGTGTGGCACCCTGCTATTTATAGTGATATATATTTTGAGCCGCATAGATGGCCCGTGGCCACATGGCTACAACATTATGCAAATACCCGCTCTTTGGCCGCCAACTGACGATTTATTAGAATTTTGTTGCAGCAAATCTGGGTGTTTGAGACTTGGTCAGCCTGCCACGTGTCCTATCGCAGGATACGATTAATCTGATGGAGTCATTTTGAGCTGCATAAGTCTTTCAATTTTCGGCCATGCTGGGCCACATAAGACTCATGCGGCTTAGGTCGCAGTCTCCCTTAGTCCGCATGTAGCTTAAGGACTTTTGAGCTGCATAGATTCTGTATTTTGGGCCGCATAAAGCTCATGCGACTTAGGTTACAGTCACCCTTGGCCGCATGAAGCTTAGAGACTTTAGGACTGCATAGGTTGAGCCACATAAGGTTCATATGGCTCGGGTAGCAATCCTTCTGGCCGTATAAATATGAATAAGCACATGAACCCTATTTATTAGTGACATGACATTTTGTCTGATCACGTCTTATCTTTTTGTCAGTGTCCGTGCCGTCATTTTTTTGTCAATTTTGACAGAGTTTGTCAGCTTTATCAGAAGGACTGATCAACTTAGCCGCATATCTTCCTTCTGCGGCTCGAATTAGTCTAGTTGCAAACGGACCGCATGGGGTACCGAATCTGTCATACGGCTCTCCTTTATGCAGACCATTTTGGCCCAAAGTACTCATGCGGACAGTTGTGATCTGCATGAACCCCATATTTTTTATGCTTCAACAAGACCCCCTTTAAAGTTTTTAAATTGCAAATTTAGAATATTTGAATAAGAAGCATGGAGATATGTCAAGCCGCATGGAGTCTTCAAGTCAGGAGAGACCTTGAGCCGTAGGGAAATCTTGAGCCGCAGGGAAATCTTGAGTCGCAGAGAGACCCCATCCAGTCTGCCAGCTGTCACTGCTGTATTTAATTTCTTGATTTGGTTTTGGATTTGGGTTCTTTTTTTGAGATAAAGCCGACGATTACTAGGGATAAAATCCCCAAACATCGTCATTATCTTTAATGGTCTCGAAAATTGAAATGTCACTCTTCAGAAACTCTATAAATAGGGGTCATTCGGAGAGAGATTTTTTTCTTTCACCTTCTTCTCCTTCATCTTCATCATCATTTCTGTCTCAGTTTAGCCATGGCTCCAAAAGCTTCCAAGTCGACTGGTGCTGCGGCCAAAGGAAAGGGACTTGCCTCTCCGTCGAGAGCAGCGGACTCTCCTTTCATTCATCCCAACGTGCAACCCCCTATCAAGGATAAGGACGGTGGAAAGATGGTGACTGAAATTTTGAATGGCCATATCGCATATTTTATGTGCGGGCCTGTCATATATCGCCTCTGTGCTTTAAGTCTGGTCGACATGCCCTATCTCTATTTGGACCGCATGCGTTCTGTATGATAGGGCCGCATGGACTGAGCCGCATAAGCGCTACACATTCGAACCTAAACTGCATAAGTGCCCCAAGACTGATCCGTATGAGCACTTTATGATCGAGCCGCATAAGTGCCTCATGACTGCGCCGTATGAGCACTTCATGAATGAGCTGCATGAACCGCATAAGTGCCTCATGGCTGAGCCGAATGAGCACTTCATGACTGAGCCGCCTAAGTACCTCATGACTGAGCCGTATGAGCACTATATGACCGAGCCGCATGCGTCTCATGTTTTTAAGCTGTATGTTCATTCCTCATAACTGGGCTGCATAGGGTCTATTTTGGCTAGGCCGTATGACTAAAAAGGAGCCAATTCACTTTGTCTTTATATGACTATCTTCTTTCTTTGATTTTTACAGCATCCATGCCGAAGGCTGAGACCATTGTGAAAGAGGAGATGCTCTCATTTCATCAAATAAGAGTCACCGTTTGTTAAGGAGGAGGTGATACCAAAAGTTGAGGTAAAAAAAGAGCTGGCGTCCATCGGAGAGGAAATTACTCCCAAGATTGAGGCTGCTATAAAGGAGGAGCCCAAGTCTGAGGGTAGTAGCACTATGAGTTCTGACCCTCCTGCCCCCGCCGAAGACCTTAATCAAATAGATCTTCCGTATACGAAATGGCTGAGAGAATGGTATATGCCTCAACACAACTATGATCCTTGACTGTAGGGATCCGTGGGTTGCCATGTAATTGCTGTTTCCGGGAATATGAAAAATAAACGTTCGGTGTTTCTGTCCGTCTTTAGCTGTAGTTTGTGTTTTGCTTATTTTGGACATTAGTGTAATCCTTTACTGGAGATGTAGTCCTATGAATGTAACTGATTTTGAATAAGCAGAATACATTCACTCCACTCTTTATTTTTAGTATCTGTGGTGCTTATACTAGAGGGCCTAATACAACATTTGTGTTTGATAAAGGACATCTCACTGGGGGACTTTTTTGTGGACCTATTGCCCTTTTGTGCATCTGCTAATGCGAGCAAATAGATTTGAATAATATTTTGTAGACCCACTACTCTTTGGTACATCGATGGTGCGAGTAATAGATTAGGATAACTTTTGTGGACCTATTACCCTTCTGCACACTGGTGGTACGAGTAATAGTTTAAGAACGAAACCTAACAGAGGCAATATGGACGTGGTATGTTCGGGTAAATGACAGAGTTTTCGCTGGTAGAAGTGAACTCTGTAGGGATGTATAGAACAACTCAGAGGTAGGGTGGACATGGATGTTCTATGATTAATGTACAACAACACATGGGTGGTTGCACGGGATATCCCACTGGGGGACTTTTGGTGTACCTATTACTCTTCTGCGTACTGGTGGTGCGAGTAATAGATTTTGAGACAAAATCCAACAGAGGTAATATGGACGTGATAGGTTTTGTGGTCTTAATACCATGTCTTTTATCCTGGATTGGTCAGCCTGCCACGTGTCCTATCGCAGGATAGGATTAATCTGATGGAGTCATTTTGAGGCACATAAGTCTTTCAGTTTTCGGCTATGCTGGGCCGCATAAGACTCATGCGGCTTAGGTCGCAGTCTTCCTTAGTCCGTATGTAGCTTAAGGACTTTTGAGCCGCATATATTCTATATTTTGGGCCGCATAAAGCTCATACGGCTTAGGTTATAGTCACCCTTGGCCGCATGAAGCTTAGAGACTTTAGGGCCGCATAGGTTGAGCCACATAAGGTTCATATGGCTTGGGTAGCAATCCTTCTGGCCGTATGAATATGTATAAGCACATGAACCCTATTTATTAGTGACATGACATTTTGTCTGATCACGTCTTATCTTTTTGTCAGAGTGTCAGAGCCGTCATTTTTTTGTCAGTTTTGGCAGAGTTTGTCAACTTTATCAGAAGGACTGAGCAGCTTGGCCGCATATCTTTCTTCTGCAGCTCGAATCAGTCTGGTTGCAGACGGGTCGCATGGGGTGCCGAATCTGTCATGCGGCTTTCCTTTATGCGGACCAATTTGGCCCAAAGTACTCATGCGGCCAGTTGTGATCCGTATGAACCCTATATTTTCCATGTTTCTACAATAAGTACTATAATGTTCAATCAATTGGCACATAAGTATTGGGATTATAATCATCCCACATATCATTAGCGATCGTAGCTCTCTTATTGGTCTACGCAGCTTCAGGTGTGACAGTGATGTGGGTATTGTCGGGGGCACCTTCGGGTACATAGACATGTCGAGGGTTAACTTCATCTTTAACTTCACTTTCAGAATTATCACCTTCTGTATATTCATCATAGAGATCATCATTGTCATCAACCCGTAAAAAGTTGTGCAGGGCACAACATGCAAGAACTATCTTCGCTTGCTTGTCAATATCGTGGAACTGTTAGTATCTAAGATAAGCAAATCTTTTCTTCAACAAGCCAATCATCCTCTCAACAACATTACAAAGAGATGTGTGGCGAAAGTTAAACAACTCTATGCTATTTTGAGGAAGAAGCCCCACAATATCTCTACGATGATAACGCGTACTCCGATACGGTGTGACGAAGCCTGGAACCAAGGAGAACCCCACATCGGCAAGATAATATTTACCTATTATTAGAAATAACTATTAATGCATCTAGATGTTAATGTTTAAATTGTTAAATTTATGAACAATTACCGAATGTAAAGCATACCAATTGGAACCGTTAGTCTCTGTCCTTGCCGTAAAACTGCACTCCTCAACAAACGACCATCATGCGCAGACCCCTCCCAGCCAGCAAGCACATAGGTAAACTTTATATCAAATGTGCATGCCACCAAAATGTTTTGAGATATTATTTGTTTTCTATTCCGATACCTAGGGTGTTCATGCACATGCACGTTTGCAGCAATGTGAGTCCCATCGATGACATCCACAGCATCCTATAAAAACAAAAACTGTTGTGATTTGGATAAACCCAAATGTGGATGCCCTTATCCATATCCACAACAACTTCTATCACCACTACAAGAAAATGTAGCATTTACGGCGCACAATTTACGGCGCGCAGTTGCTGCGTGCCGTAAATGACACGCTTTTACGGCACGCAAATCTGCGTGCCGTAAATGAGTTGTTTTTTGTCTTTGTTACGGCGTATTTGATATGCAAGCCGTCGTTGTAAACGTATTTATGGCATGCATTTTTTGTGTCGTGAATGATAACTTATTTACGGCATGCATTTTTTGTGCCGTGAATGATAACTTATTTACGGCATGCATTTGTGCACACCATAAATGACAATTAATTTATGGCATGCACTTTTGCGTGCCGTAAATGATAGCTTATTTATGACATGCATTTGTGCACATCGTGTATATTGCAATTGATTCTCCTAAGTAATTATTTCTCTAAATTCTCCTTCCAAATTAACTTTACCTCAAAGTTAATCAAATTAACTTTCTAACTTATGTACAACACGTGCTTATAAATGTCTACACCATCACTACAAGAAATTATTGCATTTACAATGCATAATTTATGACGTACATTAGTTGCATGTTGTAAATAATATATAAATATAATTGTTTGTGACGTACATAAGTTGCATGCTGTAAATTACAACGATAAATAACAAACATATTTATTTTCCCCTTTTTATGATATTTTTGGCTTGCAAGTCATAATTGGATTGTTACTACTACAAGAAAAATAATTTTTTACGACATTGAATTTAGGACGTGCAAAAAAAGTATGTCGTAAATAGTTAATTCACGACATACATTTCAATGAATGCCGAAAAATGTTTAGAATGCAACAGTTTGGACGATTTATGACGTGCATTGAAACGTCATATTTGATAGTACCAAAAATAAGGCAAACAGTAAATGCCGTAGATTTCCTAAAAATCTGAACTACGCGCCTATACATTTCGTTTCCCGCGGATGTATTAATCCCTAAAACGCAGAGATGAAATTCTCGCTGCTCTCTCTCTCTCTCCCGTGCTGTTTCTCTCTTTCGTTGTTCTCTCTCTCTCTCCCCTTCTTCGTAGGTTCTCACCTCTCTCTTTCCCATAGGTTCTCACTTTCTCTCCCGTAGGTTCTCACTTTCACTCTCTCGTTTCTCTTTCTCCTCTATCTCTGTACAGGCATCTCTCATTTCTCCTCTCTCTACAGGCATCTTTCTCTCTCTCTACATGTGTTTTTAATTTTTTCTCTCTAATTTTCCCTATTTTAGGGTTTTCCTCATTTAATTTGGTCTAATTTTTAGGGCATACATATTTATTCTCTATTTTACATGTACCAATTTCAGGACCACCAAGAAGACCGACGGCTGCCACTCGACTCCGACTCCAGCGGGTTCGATTTTAATTTTTCCCTAATTTTTTCATAAGAAATCTGAATTTAATTTGAGATATAAGTTTTTGGATTAATTTGATTTTACAAAAAGACCGGCGGTTGCCACTCGACTTCGACTGGGTATGATTTTTTCCCCCAATTCTTTATGAGAAATTTTATTTTAATTTGAGGTATAAGTTTTTGGATTAATTTGATTTTACATGATAGTCGTAAAGCTGCTGTAAATGATGGCATGAAATTAACCATACAATTGCATAATAATGAATCTCCTCATTATATTGTTCATTTATTTCTCATACTTTACTGGCATCAAGGAGAAGACTCAATGTTGTTTATTTAATTAATTAGCATTATCTTTTTGTTAGAAGAAATGGGGGATAACGACTGGGAGTACTGACTGTTAGAAAGTCACTAACAACATTGACGTATCCTCGTGAGCTCCAAGTTAATCGTCTCAATCACGGGGTCAGTGAATTAAGTTCTGTTTTCGTGAGGGACATCACTTATAGGAAATATAAATCATATATTAATTTTTCTCATCATATACTTATATTTGTAGGATCTGTACTTTTATCTTGTATACATATTTAACCATTTTATTGTTTCTCCGTCCTTGATGAAAAGGTATCAGCAGATGAACTTCAACAAGTATCATCACATGAACTTCAGCACATGTATCCTAGTATCATAAACTCTTTTGAACTTGACACTGACACTAGTACACCTTGGGTCATATAGCATAGCTTGTTTAGCTTTATCTTTGTTTTGTGATCATGGTGATTTTCTGGAGGTTCGATACTGACACGAGTAAACCTTCAGCACGTGTAGCCTCGTACAGTTGGATAGTAGCTTCTCTCATGTTGTGTGGCATTGTAGCTCCGTCCCTAACGTGTGGTAGCTTCGCCACAGCTCCATTGATTGTCTAAGAGCTCGATTGATAAGTACGATAATTACCTGTTGAATATTGGTTAATAAGAGCTACTCATATTAATGCACCACGTTCTTTGATCATTGATGGGTTGTTCAATTTCTTTAACTGACCAAAGTCGATCTCCTATATATGGAGAGAACCCTCTTGTGTAGAGTTATTCTCCGACAAAACAAAGAGAAAAATCACCTTAGAGAAGTCACTGCTCTTAGCATCAGCGTTCAGCTCCTATTCTGAGTTCTATCCATCAGCGCTTCTCCATGATCTACTAAAGGGAGATGATATTCAAATTAGCGCTCCAGAAGTTTGATTGGTTGTGACAATCAAAACTTACTAGTTCTGTAAGCAGAACAACGAAAAAAATGTTGAATCTCGTTTCAAGCAACGGTTGTTCTGCTAATTTGATTAGCAAATTTTCAGCTGTTTCTACTTGTTTCTTTTCTATAACATCATTTTGCTTAGCAGTTTGGCTGTTGTTTTCTTATATTCATTTACACTGTTGAGATTTTAATCTCTCTAGCAAACTATAAACCTCCACGATCATTCTCGACAGATATTGCCATTAATAATAATCAAAGTTTCCTATTACCGTAGTATGCAATCAGTCAAAAACATCCGTTAATAAAATCTATGTTTCTATAAGTGGTGCCAAGGTGTCCTATTTTCTTTCTTCTTTGTCTAGACTAGTTAATGGCTAGGCATTTTCAGTGTCAACAAATAATGGAAGCATTAAATACTTCAGAAACGAGTAGACAAGTAGTGTAATATTCTTCACAATAATATTGTTTTCCTAGTGATCCGCTAATCATATACATGTTTATGCATTTTTTAAAGCTTATTGAAACTACCAACTCCTTTTTATCTCATTGAAGTTCAACTGTTCTAATACAATACTTTATTTCTCTCAATTAGCAATCAGATGTATGCAACTTCAATTAGTTCAGTAACAGGTATAGTTCACCAGAAGGATTTAATTAGTCTAATGAGCAAAAGACACCTTTTCCATCAAGATTTCAAGATGTCTATCCACATAATAACCTCCTCTAAACCACTTGTCTAATGAAGTTGATAGCTTACCACAGGACAGCCATCCAGACACCAACCACTCCTTCAGAGACCACATATGCTATTTGTTACTTTGCAGGTATTTCTTCAACTCTTTTTCTCATCATCTCTTTTCCTTAGTCAAATTTCTGTGTTGCTACACAACTAATTCCTCAGGGATGAGCAAGACTTGGATTATGCAAATCTTTGCATTTTGATACTTTGGAGCTGGCATTAGCTATATTTTTCGTTTCTTAATAATCAACATGTAGCTACTTTCTTAATTACCGAATATTTTAGTCTTGGACTCTTATGTCTCCTAAAGAATGGTTATAATATCTTCGGTAATTACTTTTTGGAATTTGGACCAAATTTTTGCTCATATTTTATTATTGATCATTTTTACTAATTTTTTATTATTTTAAATACTATTATAATATTTTAGATATAAATTTAATATCCAAAAAACTTACGTCGCACAACTTGGGACTTATGCCTCGTACAAAGGGCCTTGCGCCTTAGCCCTTGAACATTGTTCTAGGTGCATTTTTATGTCTGATGGCCTTCAACCATTCGCCTTACTTCCCTTAGGAGCTAACTAAGCCTTACAAGTAGTGATCATCCATATGTACATCAAAAGCATGCAATCTTTATTACTCATTTAGAAGCTTTTCTTGTTCTGCATCCTTTTGTGAAGTCTGCAACTGTTGTTTGGTACCAAAGGAGCACATTGTTAATAACACTCCCTTGTTAATATATATAGTTGAATCTCATTAACAGCCTCCCCCCCGTTAGACATACACGCGCGCGTGCACACAAACACACACGTAGACACCATGAAGTGATGGGATGAAGCAAATATATAAAGAATACACATTATAACATCTGTGTAAGCATCATGTTCTAAATTGTAATCTATCTGGATTGATCACACCTGAGTATTCATGAGATGAAGAGTTAAGATTGCTGGTGCACCACAATTAAGTCTCCCAAGCTGCTAAGAATAATTTATATGTCCCTTTTGGCGAAGAAATAGTTAAATTCCAAAGATGAAAAATAGAGAAAAAAAACTTTCAATAAGCTAATTCTCCATCGAAGAAATGTATCTCTGAAAGTTCTTTGGTTCTTTTCATCAAAGAAAGCTTTTCAATTTCCCCTTCATGTTGGATAAATATCATCTCAAGATTCTTCTCGATGAAAACCAAGAAATTATATTTCAACTGCTACGCAATTGAACATCAAACCTATGACTATTGGGATTCTGCTTCATGCCATAGCTTGTTCTTTGAAATTATATCTCAACTGCTATGCAATTGAACTTGATCAAAGATGATAGCGCTGAATGCTCACCGAGAATAGGAAATATTGATTAGCCCCCATTTTATTTTGTTTTTCAATCAATGCTTGGACAGTTTAAAGAAGAAAATAGAGAACAGTAAGCGAACAAAAAGTGATGAGGCAGAGTTTGATCAAACATTTTTTTACATACACTGAGAAGGGTTGAGAGGTGCCACTATTATCAAAGTAGAATTGTTGCCAAGGATGGTGCTTGTAAATAGAAAATGCAGTTCAACCTACAACAACTTGATTGAGTAGGCTTTGCATTTTAGGAGACTTTTGCCAAAATGATCTTTGTGCCTTAATTTTACTGAAATAAGGAACCATACACATGAAACAGAAAAACTCAATACACCAAGTTCATTGATTTTTTTTGTTCTCTCTTCTATTTGTATTGGTTCTTATCAATTCTAAATTCATAATACAAATTATGGGACTGCTGGTAAGTGTGGACTGTTTGGTTAAGTATACTATATACTTTAATATTATTCTAAAATCAACTTATTGAAATTTAATAGGCAAGCATACATTATTTCATGAATGATAGAGAAGGAAATTATGCTCCATTAATCTATTCCCTTGAGTTGGGCTATAACATGAATTTTGCAATTTAAGTGCATGTGTGCATTTAGCTTTGGTTGTTGACACTAAATATATAACCATTCAGGTTTGTGTTGACTGGGGCTCTGCAAAAGTTGATGTCATGTAGGAGGCTCTAAAGTACAAGTTCTCAACGTATCCTAATCTGAACTTCATGCTGTGCTCAACTGCAGACTCTAAAGTTTAAGCCTATATGGATTTGGGCACTTTTGATGCAGTAGTGATTGAAGATGCCTCTACTTATGCTGCTTTTTGAATGTCTCTGCTTCTCTTGATAAAACTCATGTGCGTATTATATTTTGTTAGTTTATATTTTTTTTAATCAAAGTATATATATTTTTTTCATTATTGTGTTTATATATACATTAAATTGGATACAATGAACTAAAATCCATATTTTGTTTGTGCAGGTTATCAATGAAAAGAATAATATTAGTATATTGTGTTTGAAGTTTCTCCCCTGCAACCAATTGAGCTGAAATTTGTGATAGAAGATAATTTACACTTTTTGTTCAGCTCGATAAATATTTTTAGAAAATTTGTATTGAATTGTATGGTTCTTAATTCAGTATTACAACAATTTTTCTAGTTCATGCATCAATATGGCATGATGTACTTTGGCATTGCCTTTTGTTTGCTATTAATGTATTTTGGCTACCGAATTCAATTAATTTTTATGATTTCATGTGCTTGGGTTTTGAAGGAGTTTTCAGTTTTGTAGTTTGAATGGGATTATATGTCAATCAACTATTTCTAATTTATTTTTGCTATGTTGTATATTTTGTTTACTATTGAAATAATTTGACGAAAATATTCATCAAAGGTCATTTACGACACGCTACATATGTTACAAAGTGGTAAACATAAATTATCGAAATATCTTTTACGGCATCAAAATGAACGCTGTAAATGATCTTGCGGGAATAGCTATTATGGCGTGCAAATGTACGCCGTATTTGATCATGCAGGAATATCTATTACGGCGCCCAAAGGTATGCCGTGAAAGAGCAATTACGGCACACTAAATATGCCGTAAATAGTTGTCAAAATTTTGTGAGAAAATCAATTACGGCGTTCATTTGTGATCATTTACGGCGTGTATATTAACATTTACGACGCTCTCCAGCGCGCCGTAAATAATAGGGTCATTTACGGCATGGTCTTTTACGGCACCAAAATGTACGCCGTGAAAGATCATTTACGGCACGTTTTGCGCGCCATAAATGATTATTTTTCTTGTAGTGCACATTCCCTCTATATATGTTATCAATGAGAAAGCTACGTACACATTCTTCTGGCTACCAATATTCTTTTTTTTTCTCTCATTTTACAACACGTTATCAGCACCACTGCTCTAGAAGTTTTAGGCCATCGCCGAAAAATATCAAAGAGGAGTTTTGACCACCACTACCAAGAAAGATAAAGGTCAAAGAAGATCCAACTAGGTTCATAAATTAAATATTTTATTGTGATAATAAATTTTTGCTATGATCTGAATCTCAAAACTAATATCGAAATATATACCTTTATTGTTCACGGGTATGCATGTGATCTGTTCTTTTTTAAAAAATATACCTTTATATATCTCTGGACCGGTTCTTTTCGGATAATAAAAAATCTATTAGTTTTTCAGATATGTTGATATATAATAATATTAGATGAATTATGAATTTACCTTAACATATGAGAATGGTTGATGCACATATTAGGATTACATGTCATTCTGAGTAACTACATTGAATTTAATACTTTATTTATGTTTTTGACTTACAGATCTAAAGGCACTTTTCCCAAATTATTATATTAATGTTACATTAATTATTTCATGTCAAAGAACATTATATTTAAAAATTTTGCATTGAATTCCTCAAGTCTGAGACATGTTTATGATTTTTGAGATACTAACATAGGTCTATATAAAATCAAGATCTAGAACCGAAAGTTATCAAGTCAGAGACAATTAAAAGGATTAATGATCAGCCTATATCCATAAGCCCAAGTTACACATATATATTCTTGCTTGTAGCTAGTTTCTTTGTTTATGTGTTGTAACCCGTGGTTCTTTTAGTATCGATCATGCTAACAATTTAGCATCAATTTTTTTTGTGCATGGCAACATATAAAAGTCAATGGATAAACTAGTCTTTATGCAATCTAGGAACTAGCTGCTTATTGTCCATCTCGTTGGTCTTGATCTAGCACTTGCATGTGCTTTATTTTGAACCCAATTGTTATAGATTAATTCATGCTTTGTTTGAAAAAGGGACATATATAGCAAGAGGAAAAGATTTGAAGTTGATTAGGCATGTGTCTATTCCACCCACTACAACAAAAAACCCTTTTAATGACGCTCGATAGGGAGTTTTAATGACGGCTGATACATAAGCGTTATCAAGTTGAAAAATACCTTTTTTCTATGACGGTTTGGACTAATTTTGGACTTTTTATAACGTTTATAAAACAAACCGTCATTAATACTTTAGAGCGGTGGCAAACTTGTAATTTTTTTTCACTGTATAAAAGCTAAATGGGAGAGAAAAAATTCATTTCTCATCCATTTTCTAAGGAGCAGCATCTCTCCAAACCTCTTCTCCCCCAATTTCCTCAAGAGTTAGGTTAGGGTTTCTGATCCATGGGTTGCTTCTCCTTCTTCGGTTTCGAGAGAGCTAGGGTTTTCGGTGGAGCTCGGAAGGAGCCATGGGTTGCTTCTCCTTCTTCCGGCCCCGACGGAAGGAGATCGGGAGCAACCGGATCGAGGACAGCTCCATCGTGCGGTGCATTTCGTCTTTCGGTACTCGTTTTGCCCTAAAGTTCACATGTTTTTTCTTTTTTTGACTTCTGTTGAAATTTATGGACTTTTTTTTTGTGTGTGGGGGGCAGAGCAGAGGAGGAAGCCGCCGCTGACTGCCCACTGTGAAACCAATAACTGCGCCCAGATCTTCTCCTTCCGCGACCTGGCGGTCGCCACCATGAACTTCAAGGAGGCCAATCTGATCGACGAGGGCGGGTTCGGGAGGGTTTACAAGGGCCAACTCCAGTCGGGACAGGCAAATTACGATCCGATCCTGTTCGAAATTTGTTCTAGCGATTTATTTCAATTTTCGATTGTAAAATCGTCCATTTCCAGGTCGTGGCGGTCAAGCATTTGAACAGGAAAGGGGTCTAGGGGAGCAAGGAGTTCCTGGTGGAGACCCTGATATTGATCATGCTGCGCCATCCCAACCTCGTAAATCTGCACGGGTACTGCGCCGAGGGGGACGAGAGGCTCCTGGTTTACGAGTACATGCCGCAGGGAAGCGTGGAGGATCATTTGTTTGGTAAAATACTGAAACTCATTACGTTTAGTACTGATTCTGCCATTAGTTGTGTACACATTGCAATTTTCTTTTGTTCCCATGAAGCATGGTCATGATAATGGGCCTTATTTCTTGGTGGGGAGATTAACTGCCAAAGTGCTGAGGGGCAGATTCAGGTTCCATCCCTGAATAACTATTCACTTTTTTATACCAGTCGGCAGTGTTTCCTTGTCATTTTTACATTGCAAGATTTTATTATGAGCAACTCAAAGATTGTAGAAAGGCAGTATACAGGTCACTATTTCAAGTACACTTTACGATAATTTTTTTAGCTTAAAACATAAACGAAAATTTCCTAACTTGGAGTTTGGGCAAGGCGCAACTGGGTTAGAAACAGTTTTTTGTTTAATGATTAGCTTCGTTGGCTTGGATCTGATGGGCTCAAACCCAAATTGGGTCTAAAATTGTTCTTCAACCTAATCAGATGGTTTAGTATAAGCCAACTGATCAGAGTAAGAAGTTAAGAACCGTCCATCAGCTTGGACAGAAGACAATTTTAGTGCTATTTATTTCCTATCTATTGCCTGTGTCATGGATTTTTTGTCCTGTTGATTGACAAAAGTGAATATTTAGACATAAGAGTCGATACAAATTTGATGCAAATTTCTTGTTTTTCTTTAAAGTGGCTTACTATACAGTCTATACTAACTATGCACGAGTGTGCATCAGAATGCATTCAGTCGATTTAAACCACAACCAAGAGATGGTTTGAAATGACTGGTTTTCCAAGAGTATGTCAACTTGGATGGTTTACTTAAGAATGGTGAGACATCCCCAACTGGACCACTTAACTAAGACACATATGGTTATTATCTAATGGCTAGATTCTGTATAATACTAGTCCTGTGATACTTTAGTTTCTATGTTTCTTATATTACAAACAGTTCTTGCTCTAGGTTCAATTTCTGTGTCTCATTTCTTTGTGAATATGATTCAGGATTTGGTTAATATTGGAACACAGGATTTGGTTGAAGGGAGAGTAAGTATAAGAATTTTGACATTTATTATTTTTGTAGTGCAGTCTTGCTATGGCATTCTTGAATTATTCCAGGTGTCTGCTCTGTTTGCAATTATTCTCGAGTTTGTTTTGATATACTTTTCTATGTGAAATACACATTTCTATCTATTTATAAAATAAATTGTTTTGTTATGATTGGTTTAGCTTCAAACTAGTTCATTTTGTGCACCTTTATGCTTCAAAACAACATTCTCTTGGTATAGTGATCTAAGACAATATCTGATTGCGTAGCGGCTCTAATTGGGGCATATTATGTTGGTGGCGGATTAACTGCTGCTCTTGCTGTATTGAAATGGTTAGGCATTGATACTGAACTTGAGTATGAAATGGTTGGGAAAGCAATGACCACCTCTATGTCATTTTGGAGTTGTGTTCCCAGATCTGATGACATGGAAATTCTGGAAAAGAAATTACGCTATGAGTTTGCTATTAAACGCCTTTTATTGGAGGTAATAACTCATGCTTCTGAAATTGGAACTAGCTACTGCTACCAAGTAAGCAAGTTTGGAAGTTTTTTCCTAGTTGATACTAGATACTGATATATTTATCATTTTTTGTTTGACACTCAAGATTACTTTTCATATTTATAATCATGCATTTGACTTCTTTTTCTTTATTTTTTCAAAACCAGAGGCTTGAATTTCTTGGTGATGCAGTACTAGACCTACTTATCACTTGGCTACTTCTTTAACACAAAGTGTATGATGGAGGGAGACATTTTTCAGGGTTTTGCTACGTGATGCCGACAGTTTTGATGTGCTCAAAGTTGAAGCCAATGTACTAATAGTTTTGAGGGTCTACTTACTAGTAGTAGTTGTAAATATATGTATTTGGATGTCTTATTTTGAAAAAATGTAATGAAGATGGTGATATATGTTATGTATATATTTGTAAATGGATTAAATGGTACTCTATAACATTTAGATGTTTCTTGTGACTATGGTTCAAAATGAACGTTTTGAAATTGAATTGAGCAACATTGAGCATTGATCTATAATTTTTTGGAAAGTAATATATAAATGTGCAGAATTGAGCGTTATAATGTGCTGAATTGAGTCTATACAGATTATCTATTCATAACGCTTTCAAACTATGCTAAAAATAAGTGTAGCAGAAACTCATCATATTTATGACGGTTATTTTATGACGCTTTTAAAAAACATTTATAACACCCGTTTTCATGACGGTTGCTGTGGAAAAAAAAAAGCGTCATGGTACGTCATTAATGACGCTTTTTAGCCGTCATTAAAAGGGTTTTTTGTTGTAGTGAACGCTTTAGATTTTGTTAGCAAGTATTGGAGTTTTAAATCTAAGATATTTTTACCTTAACGATAATGCATGCATATGCATTCAGAAATACTTGATCTTATCAAAAGAAAAATATTCTTCCAATATCTAATTTGTTTCTTACATTTGTTACTGGTGTTTAATCTACATGTGTTAAGTGAGTCACACAAGGAATATGTGATGAGAACAACTTGATGCCTTTACTATATATTGAATTTGCTTCTTATCAGCTTATTTTTGGCATTATAATCAAATGTTAATTTGAATGAGGTTTGGACACATAATTTGGTGTCGACTTGATTATTTAATTTTATTTTCTCTAATTGCTTGTAATATTACAACTTAATGTACATGATCCTCGAGCAAATTTCTAGAATTATGTTAAACAATTATACTGTTAGAGATGTTATCAATTTGTGATAATATGATGAGTAACATGTGGCTGATTTTAAATAGTTCAAGAAATGATAGAATTTATTATCAATATTTAGATTTATTATTGGATGATCTAGATTGAAATTTGCATGTGAAAACTGTGATATATGAGAATTTAAAACTTGATCATTGTCACTCTGATATTTATAAATGTGGACAAACTAAGAAAAAAATGATGGCACTTGAGATGGCCATGTTGTATCACGGTGCATTATGAATAGTTCATTACCAACTTGTTGCAAGTTTTCGAGGACAATATCCACACATGAAATGCTAGTCTTGACTTTACTCCTGTAATGATCGTCTTAAGCATTATGTCATTATTTCGATGTCTTTCACCTGATATAAGACTGGATTATGTGGAAAAAAATTATAATTTTTATCATTTGTGCATAAGATAAGTTATTTGCATGCTTGAGTTTCATACCACCCAATTGGGTGCATGCATGACAGATATTGTGCAGCATGTCCGAAGAATCCAGTCGTCCGCAAATTATTTTTGCAGCTCACAGCGGATTGCTGGCCCCCGAAAGGCCATTATTTAATTTTGGTATTATAAGCTATCATAGACCTGGAGTTCTATGTTTAGAATAAGTTTCAATGAGTTATGAGCATCCCTATTTTTTATTATTGATTTCATTGGACACAAAAGAAACACAAGCTTCTGAAGGTGAACTATTGTTATCCACTATTTCATTATCACAAGTCCCGAAGGATATTTGTGGAATGCCTAAATGAGACTCACGATATACTCATGGGGTTTTGATATGCTATCAGTTTAGCTTTAATATGCTTCGTATTATTCAAGCTTATGATTACTTCACACCAAGATATTGCAAAATGTTGCTTATATGCTTAAATATATCCATAAGAGATTGGAATGATACATAATATGAACACATCACCAAGCTATAGATGACTAGTTCCATGATGACAATTATAATACTTTAAGAGATGAAATCTAGTACATGGATATTGATATTTCATAGTGGCATTTTAAAGTTGCAAACCTCTTAAATTAGAAAATTTAAAGTGGGTGATATACGGTTGTTCTATCTGTAGGGTTACTACAGATGCATTATTATCCTACCAACTATCATAGACCTGAAGTCTATGTTTAGATTATTATTGATTAATAATATCTTTATTTGTAACTATTGGTAATTTATTGTCATATCTAGAAACTATAATCCATAGAAAATAGACATCTTATGCATGACTGATAGTACTACGTACCAACATCATCCTTGAGAATAGAATCTTTTCCTCCAACAAGAATACTAGTGTGAGAATAGTATCCATGATAGCTGGTCATGCACATTTATTGAAGGCTACGGTAGAGCACACTTAAATTTACCCAAGGAAACTCACTCATATAAAATGTCTTATACTCTCATAATTGCAGAAGAAAATTATTGAGTTTTAAGGACATAAGGACAAACATGGGTATTATATTGAAACTATGAGTGAGTAAATATAAAGAATACATTTACAAGAACCAGGAGTTCGTCCTTGAGAACCAGAAGTTCGTCCTAGAGAACCAAAAGTTCGTCGAAGTTCGTCCTAGAGACCCAGAAGTTCGTCTTAGAGAGATTATCCAGCTATTCACTATGGATACGCGTTACTCACATTAGGGTTGTTAAGTCACATATATCAAGGATAAGTTTTTTAATTTGCAGCATACATCCTTGATCTCAAGGATAAGTTTTTTTAAACCATAAATCCTGAAGATTGTATATGAATAACTAAGTAGCATAGTCGTGAATTTCATCTCTTTTAGATGGCTTATGTTGGTATTTGAAACTGTAATATTGGCATCTATGTTTTGTAAATTATTATGTTTATCTTCTTAGATTATTAAATCTTCTAGACATGAGATATTTTTGTGATAGAATATTTCTGTGATCTGTCACGTTAATAAGACATAATTTTCGCCGTTAGGGAGAGATATGAAGAAGATAAATTACCGTTCTACAAGAACGTCGTGAATTATCGTTCTAGAAGAACGTCGTAAAGCATCGTTCTAGAAGAACGTATTGCATCATCGTTCTCGAAGAACGTTCTAACGCATCATTCCAGAAGAACATGTCATAGCATATTTCTAGTTTATCTAATCTTGACTAAATTAGAAGAAATTATCCTTTGCTTGCTTAGGTTTTACTATGCATAAATAGCCATATCATCTATAAATTTATTTTCTAATAGATGTTCTAAAAGAACCAAATAAAGACAACAAATGAATAAGTTCTTTTGTAAGAACGCGTAAGACCTAAAGGTTCTAAATATTTAGAACCTCGTGAAGAAAAAGAGACCGAATAATACACACCCTAATGCTCTTGAAGAAGCAGCTCCCGAAGAAGCATCTCCTGTAGAGAAAAAGTTCATGACGGTCCGGAAGATGTCATGAACCAAATATCAAATTTCTAAAAGTATATCGCTCCGGTAGAGGATATACCTCAGATTCCAGAAGAGACTGAGAAAGAGGTACCGGTACCCATGAAATCTATGTTTTATACATAGTTAAGAGAAATTTGGAATCAAGAAGTTTGTCATAAATGACATTATCAAACAAGAATAAGAAGGGTGATAAAATTAAAGGATAAATCACGAATAATCTAATGGAAAGATGCGATATCTCTCGCAAGACGTAGAATGTTCAGTCCTACAGTACAAAACCCAAAAAAAGAATAAATTCGGTAGGTTTTGAATGGGTGTCTGTAACAAATAAGAGATCCAAATGTATTGAGCAATTTTAGCTCTAGGAATCCTGAAGGATCTACAAAATAACCATATATGGAATAAACCATCCAAAAGAATGTGATAGGCTCATTGAGTTTTTAAAGAAATCCCTGAACGGATTCTTTAAATGGTCATCTATAAGAGTACCTCCTGAAGAGAAGATCTTTTGAAGAGATAGAAGATATGATAATATCTTCCGAAGAGATCGGAATCTCCTGAAGAGATTGGAAATCTCCCGAAGAGTTCGAAATCTTCTCCCGAAGAGATCGAATATCTCCCGAAGAGATCATAATCTTCCGAAGAGATCGGAATCTCTCGAAGAGATCGGATATCTCCCGAAGGGATCGGAATCTCCAGAAGAGATTTGAATCTCCAAAAGAGATAAAAGTAAATCTCCTGAAGAGATCTCATATAATCTCATGTAAAGATGAATCTCTGGAAGAGATACACTATATCTCCTGTAGAGATTTAACATAAATGATACCCCTATAATGTTCAGGTCAATAAGATCCATTACGACCAAAAGAACATGTTCTGGGTCCTGGAGCACCCTATTTAAAATATAATTTCTTTATTGTCATTCACTCTGCAAAATACTTTATGTGAATCTGCTGATATGCATATATATACACACATATACTGGAATGACATAATTCATATTAATTATTCTTGATTACTTTTTTTATTATCTAATGAGATATACATATGAATGATATTTATCTGGTACTCATTAAGAAGATACCACAAGCAAGCTATGTTTCAAATAATGTTGCAGGTATTTTAGAGAGAATAAATCAAATCATCGGTAATTTCATCAAAGCGAACAGAGAATGTGCATGGCTATTTTCAACAGTTCAACACATCAGGGAGAGCCACAAGCTTTCAGGAATCAAAAAAGCCTGCACCTCTTCATAAGGATATGAGTATAAATGTATAGACAAATACAGTGTTGTGGTAAGATGTAATATTTAAATTGTATTGGGGGTTGATTTTTTCTTTTGAATTGATGTAAGAACAATAATATAATATTTTGAGGGGGAGCATCCTGTAGATGTAAGAATCCTGAAGATGCTAATGGAGACATCTTGTAGCATGTCTTTGCGTATTGTACCCTTTTCTTTCGTTGAGGTTTTTTCTACTGGATTTTCCTTTCGATAGGTTTTTAACGAGGTAGTGTAA
Source organism: Iris pallida (assembly GCA_029216955.1). Lineage (NCBI taxonomy): Eukaryota > Viridiplantae > Streptophyta > Magnoliopsida > Asparagales > Iridaceae > Iris > Iris pallida. The sequence goes on along the minus strand of JANAVB010006454.1, from coordinate 12,035 downwards.
GTCGCACCCACTTAGATTTCTGAAGACTCATATTCCTGAAGAATATTATTGTACTCTTTTCTTTTCTATGGATTTTTTCCAACGGGTTTTTCCTAGAAAAGTTTTTAATGAGGCGATAATTAAAGTGGGCATCCAAGGGGGAGTGTTGTGATTTGGATAAACCCAAATGTGGATGCCTTCATCCATATCCACAACAACTTCTATCCCATTCCCTCTATATATGTTATCAATGAGAAAGCTACGTATACATTCTTTCTGGCTACCAATATTCTTCTCTTTCTCTCTCATTTCACAACAAAAACTATTTTCTATTAATTTTAACTAAAAAATAAAAACATAACTTTCTAATATAAATAAACATTGCACCTGAAAGTAATGGTACCAGCCTTCGTCACCCTTATCGTAGGAAGAGTTATGGCAGTGGCATTGATGATGACGTCCCTATAGAGTGCAAGACATGCATTTAGCACCCTATGGAAGTAGTGGCTCATAGTTTGGCTAGACCTAAAAAAGGTGTAAGCCCCCAACCTGCTACGATGGTCGTGGCCAACTGTACTTAAAAATATTGCCACTTGTTCTTCAACTCGCACGAACCGGCTATCGGCTAAACAGTAACCACGTAAGCGACCACTAATCGTTGGAATGCCCCAATTTTTATCCAAGCATCTCATGGCATACCCTGTCACTCAAGCCGAACATTCGATCCAATGCTACCTCTCTCTCAGCTTTAAAATTACGATGAGGGTACCTTGTGAGACGTCAGGTAAAATGTTGGTTCATCATAGTACTATAAGTCGCCACTACTTGCATCATCATTGTCCAAAACACAGCGACATGTTGCATTTGCCTCGGTACTTTCGCCATTCTAATACTAAAAAATTAGAGTTAATAAGTGTTGACCCTTTGTTAGATATAAATTTGACATGACATGAAGTTATATGACTATTCTACTAGTTTTAGCTTATAAGAGAACAAAAATGATAGAAGCTATGTTTTAAAATTTTAGCTCAGTAAATGGATTCAAAATGTGTGAAGAAGGAAATCAAATGTAAACTCCAAACTTAGAGATGCACTACTAGTGTCCTATTGTGTCATGTTGTGTCGGACATGTGTCGAACATGTGTCATGTTCTGTCCAAAATTAGAGAAGCACTTCAAAATTAGAGATGTAAGACTTCACATATAGACATTAAAATATTATACAGACAACGAGCATAGGCGCTCGCTCCACCAGTTGGACGCAACTGAGGAGTCGAGAACCGGTCGTGTCGAGATCCGCTCGACACAACAATAGGACCCCCCAAATCTCGATAGGGAGAGAGATGTTCAGATCGAGAGAGGGGAGAGATGAACCGATCTAGAGAGGAGAGAGAGAGAATTCGAGAGAGGAGTACTTCTTCTCCAGCTGATCGCGCGCGGGAGTTCTCCAGCAGTCGACATAGAAATTTTGGGAGGAGGAAATCACGAGAGAAGGAGAGAGAGGGGGATATTTATTTTTCATGGAATTCATTTCCTATGGGCTGGGCCAGAAATCATTTTCCACCATTTTGGAAGAAAATGTGGAAAATGATGATTTTGGGAAAATAATTCCATAGAAAATATAAGCTATCAAACACTATAATTGGTGGAAAATTTGTGATGGAAAAATTTTCCATGGAAAAAAATCCAATCAAACAACAGCCTAGTGTTTGATGTTTATATTTTCCGTGGAATTATTTTCCAAAAAACTATTATTTTCCATATTTTCTTCTAAAATGATGGAAAATGAAACTTGTCCAACCCATAGGAAAATATCATTTTTCGTGAAAAATAATAATTTTTCATGGAAAATAATGACAATCAAACACCCAAATTAAGTTTTTCATGGAATATTTTTAAAATGCCATGGAATTTTTTCCTAGAAAAATAATTATGTGAAATTAATTTCTTTTTCACACGTTTTCCACCTTGCAATCAAACACACCATAATTTATTGATACTATTATAATCAAATCTCTCTTTTAACTCATGTGGTTAAGGTGGGAATAAAAATATTATCCAATTATAGTCAATATCTCTTCTAACTCATGTGGTTATGGTGGAAAGTATTCTTCTTTTTTGGTTGAGTTCAATTTTCCATGTTGAATATATGTCAAATTTAAACTTTATTCAACAATTTTTTACATAATTTAATTTTTTTAAAATAAAATGGACCATGATATACATACGGCTTAGACGGCTCACTTTTGAGCCGTTTTAAAGCTTCATTATATAGTAGAAGATGTGTCTAGGTTAATATGCAAAAAGAAAAATTTGCTAGGGTGTTGGTTGCATAAATTAAATTTACATGAAATCTAATTTAGTATGGGAATTAATATGTAAAAGATAACTAAAAAATCAAAAAAATTAAATATAAATATTAGTGGATAATAAAAATGAGATTATTATGTTACCATCATTATTTTAAAGAATATACAAATTTGAATTTACTGAACGAGAATGTGGTTATTACAGCTTACCTCTACCAAGAAGGGGGACAACCAAATTACGAAGTACACCGACTCTGGTGCCTGGCTTGATATCTACCCTGGGGAAGAAATTGAGACCTGGGAGTGGTCAAATCCAAGAAGTTGGAACCAGTGTTTTAAAAAGTCGAACCGGACTGGATGGTCGAACCGGTCAAATCATGAACCAGTAGCTTTTTTAAATAAGTCGTGTTTTGAACCGATGGTTTGACCCTAACTTGAACTTTTAAGAAGTACATATGTAGTTGTGTACTATGTAATATATTCAATGTAAGGTTGTATGCATAAGTAATTGGTTCAATTCAGGTTAATCCACTGGTTGGACCAGTTTGACCCAACCCAATGTCCTAACAGGGATAGTCTTCGGTCCGGTTCTTAAAACATTGGTTGGACCGGTTAAATCTCATTGCTTTGTTAATCACACTAAAGACTGAAACATAACTGTGTATAGTGCATGCATGGCTTTTGAAAATAGTTGCATTACATGGATATTTACTACAAAAATACTGTTAATTACCAACTGATTTTACCGACGGAAGTGAAAATGTCGCTAGTTAGCGACGGATTAACGATGACTAGTAACTAACTTATTATGTAAAACACAATAAAAAATATACGCCGCTAGATTCGTCGGAAGTTAGTTGCTAAGTCATTAGCGACTACTTAGCAACGAAAATTTTTTGTCGCTAGCCTCGAGTAAAAGTAACTCAGCAACATTTCTTTCTCATTGTCAAAAATTTACCCACTTTTCGTTTCCTCCCAATTTTTTTTGACCCCTCCTCCTCCTCCTCCGACCGCCTCCTCCTCCTCGGCGACCTCTTCCTCATCTGACTTCCTTCCCCTCCGATCTCCTCCTCCTCGGTGACCTCCTTCTCCTCTGACTCCTCCTTCGACTTCCTCCCCTCTGATTCCCTCATCCTCCTCTCCTCCTCCATCCTCCATCCTCCTCCTTCTCCTCCCCCGACCCCTCACGCTCGCTGCCCCTCCTTCTCCTTCCCCGACGCATTCCTCCTTATCGGCCCCCTCCTCCTCCTCGGCCCCATCTTCCTCGAGCTCTGCCCCCTCCTTATTGGGTATTTTTTTAATTGTGTTACATTTTTCATATTTATATTATGTGTTATAGTTATGTTATAATTTTTAGATTATTTAATATACTTGGACACAAAAATTGTGACATTGTAATTTTATTATGTAAATATTAGCTAGGGTTTTGGACACGAACACGGACACAATGGAGTAGCTAGGGTTTTGGATTCATGGCACTAGCTAGGCTTTTGGGTTTTCGTAAATTATTCGAAATCGTGATATTGGATTCGGATATCCAAATTTTCGGACATTAAGATATCGAATCCGTTAATATTGGATTATGATACTCGAATATTATTCAAAATAATTTAACTCTAGGATGGTGTCATAGGGTTGTCAATACTATAAATAAGGATACGGCCGATACCAATATGATATGGCCGATACCAATCCGATAGGCCGATACTAATTCGATATGGCCGATACTAATCCGATACAGCCGATACCTAGCGGATACGGTCGATACCGATCTGTATAGCCGATACCTATCGGATAGGACGATACCAATTCGATAAGGCCAATACCAATCCGATACGGCCGATACCAATCCGATAGGCCGATACTAATAAGATACGGCCGATACTAATCTGATACGGCCGATACTAATTCGATACGACCGATACTAATCTGATACAGCCGATACTAATCCGATATGGCCGATACATTCGATACGACCGATACAAATCCGTTACAGCTGATATTAATCCGATACGGTCGATACTAATTCGATACTATCGATACCAATCCGATAAGAGGATACTAATCTCACTACTAAAATACCCCACTTTACCGACGGACTTTTAGCGACGGACGGATTCCGTCGCAAATAGCGACCAATTTCCGACATCTTAGCGACAGATTAGCGCAGACAACACAACATAATTTTTTTCAATTTTAAATGTAAAAATTTGTCGGGTTTCCGTCGCTAAGTCGACGAAAATTAGCGACGGATTATTTTTCGTCGCTTATTCGTCGCAAATGTTGGCGGCAAAATCTTTATAACATTGGCGGGAACTTTGGCGACTACCTAGCGACGGATATAGCCGTCGGAAAACACCTTTTAATTGGCGACGGTTTAGCGACTAATTTATTCCGTCGCTATTCCGTCGCTAATTCTGTGCCCTAACTTAAATTGAACCGACGGGGAGGAATTTTTCATTCCCCCAAAACTCTCTCTCTCTCGCGGCTCTCCCTCTCTCGCGCGCGGCTCTCTCTCTCTCTCTCGCGGCTCTCTCTCTCTCTCTCTAATTTTCTCTAATTTTGTGTTTTGGGGCCGGAGGGGGGGGAGGGGGGGGGGGGGTCGGCTTGGGGGGGGGGGGAGAGGGGGGGGGGGGTGAATGGGGTCAGGGGTCGGGGGGTGGGGGGGAATGGGGGGAGGGGGTGGGGGGGTAGGGAATGAGGGTCGGGGGGGTCGGGGGGGTGGGGAATGGGGCAGGGGGGTCGGGGGGTGGGGGTGGGGGGGGGGGGGCGGGGGGGGGGGGGGTGTGTGAATGGGGGCAGGGGGGTCGGGGGGTGGGGGGTGGAGAGGGCAGGGGGGTCGGGGGGGGGGGGGTGTGAATGGGGCAGGGGGGTCGGGGGAGGGGGGGGGGTCGGGAATGGGGGCAGGGTTCTCACTCCATTTCAATTGTAATTAGTCTATAATGTTGCTAATATACTGTTATATATGTGTGGGCTGTGCCATGTGAATTGGAGAGGGTTTGATGGGTTATTTGGCCAAGGGGAGGCTCGGGTTATGATTATTTGTGTGTTCACTGTTCTGTGTGGTGTGAAGTCTGTCGTTTTGGTTATACCATGTTTGTTTAACACTCTAAACACCCTAGATGCATATCCTAGCATCTGTGCACCACCCATATTGCTAGGAACACAAATTTTATACTGCACTTGTCATGAAATTGCCATCATCAAGATGTCCTGTACATATTTAGTTTGTGCATTGCTGCTTGAGCATCACATTACCTTTTACTGCTACTTTGTATTGCTTTCACAATGTCACGTACCCTGCACTAAACATCCGATACTTCGATCCGATACCGCCGATACTACCGATATCGCCGATACCAATACTACCGATATCGCCGATACTACCGATACCGCCGATACTACCGATACCGCCGATACTACCGATATCGCGCGCCGATACTACCGATACTACCGATATCGCCGATACTACCGATACCGCCGATACTACCGATTCCGATACCGATACTTTGAACCTTGATTTAAATACATGTTAGTATAGTGTCTTCACATATATGTTAAGAGTATATCATGATTAGCAAGGTAACTAGATACAAGTTATGATTCAATGTAAATGCAAGTATACATGTTAGCTAGATAGCTTAGACTTATATTGCAATCTCCTATTCACACGAGTATTGATATCGCCGATACCAATACTCGTAGGAATAGTCCGATACCGATATACATTGTAAAGCTCTTTTGCTATTCTGGACATGTTGTGACCTGTGCTGTTCTAAATAGGAGCCAGACACACTCTGAGACGGGGGAGTATGTATAGTGATGGGATTCTTACTAACTTATCATGTGAACCCATTTATGGGCCCTTCATTGAACCTTCTCATGTGCAACTTTCAGTCCATTCACAGTTCCCTATATTGTACTCTACATCACCTAGTTCACTATATCTAACATCCTAACCCTAATCCAAATTTATGAGTATCGGTACGGGCTATTCTTATGTTTAGTTTGTCTTACGATACAGATTTTCACATCCAAATTGAGGATGAGTCGTTATTTTGTTGATCGTACATGGATGTACAAACGGCAACACGAGTAGAATTGGTGTGAGTGACGATTTTCAGGCAGGCGTGGAAGTATTTCTTAATTATGCAATGAGCAAAGCTCAGTACATGGACGGTAACAAAATTAAGTGTCCATGTGTTAAATGTCACAATAGACGTTACGAAGAAGTGGTGACTGTGAGAGATCATTTGACCCGTAAGGGTTTCGTACGTAATTACGGCCTGTGGTCATCGCAAGGTGAACTATATTCGGAAAGACAGGCTGCGGAAGCTGCTACTTATGCTTTTGATGATAATGCTGCAACGGATGTCATCGAAGACCACGGATGCTCTGTTGATTATGGAGATCTGCAGAACCTTGCACGAGATATGGTGTATGATGCGGCAGGGCCTAATTTTGATCCGGAGGATCCTAATCCCGAGGCGAGGAGTTCTATGACATGTTTCGAGCAGATACTTCTTTATATCCTGGTTGTGAGACTCATTCCGCACTGTCAGTGACGATGCAGTTGTTGAACATAAAGTCTGATTTTAACTTGCCACAAGCTTGCTATAATCGGATCACAGAAGTAATCAAGGAGGTGTTACCGAAGGAATCAAAAGAGCTACCAAAAAACTTCTACAAGTCAAAGATGATGGTCCGACAACTGGACTGGGGTACGAGAAGATAGATTGTTGTCGCAACGGATGCATGTTGTACTACAAAGAGAATTGCGTATCAGAAAGTTGCAGCTTCTGTAATGCGGATCGTTACAAGCCAGTACAGGGAAAAGGAAAGTCGACTAGAAAACGACGTCCTTACAAGTATATGCATTACTTGTCGATCACGAAGCGCTTGCAGAGGATGTATATGTCTCTAAATACAGCAGAACACATGACGTGCACAGCGAAGAACGCATAAAGGACGAAGGAGAATTGTCACATCCTTCGGATGGAGAGGCGTGGAAACATTTTGATTTGTGTCATCCAGATTTTGCTGCAGAGCCTAGAAATGTACGCCTGGCGCTATGTGCTGATGGCTTCGCCCCTTTCGGACAGTCGGGATCTCAGTACTCATGCTGGCCGGTCATTCTTACCCCTTACAATCTGCCACCATGGATGTGTATGAAGACTCCTTATATATTTCTGACAGCTATCATACCCGGTCCTAAAAATCCGACGAATAACATCGATATATTTACAAGCCGTTGGTGGATGAGCTGAAACAGCTGTGGGAGATCGGCGTCACGACCTATGATATTTCCAGGAAACAGAACTTTCAGATGAGAGCTTCACTCATGTGGACAATCAATGATTTTCCAGCATACGGTATGCTGTCGGGATGGAGTACGCATGGCAACATGTCTTGTCCGATATGCATGGAAAATAGTAAGGCGTTCCGCCTTAGGCATGGAGGAAAAACTTCTTTTTTGACTGTCACCGTCAATTTCTGCCCGCGACCCATCCTTGGAGAAAGAATAAGGACGCGTTCAGATATGGAAAACAAGAATTTTCTCAACCTCCTGCCAGATTTTCGGGATACGATATTTGGGAAGCTGTAAAGGAATTGCCCACCGCAATGGAAGATCCATCGAACCATCGTGTCGAGGGGTTCGGACAAAGCCATAACTGGACCAAACGGAGTATCTTCTGGGACTTGCCTTATTGGAAAGATAATCTTATAAGGCATAATCTTGATGTCATGCATATCGAAAAGAACGTGTTCGATAATGTCTTCAATACCGTAATGGATATTAAAGGAAAGACGAAGGACAATCCAAAAGCAAGACAAGACATAGCCGAGATATGCAAGCGTCCTCATCTGAACTTGATACAAAGGGGTGCTGGTGGACAATTAAGTAAGCCTATAGCGCCATACACATTGAGCAAGGAAGATAGATTAATAATCTGCAAGTGGATATCTAATTTAAGATTTCCCGACGGCTATGTTTCGAATTTGTCTAGATGCGTTGATCTCAATGAACGCAAGCTAACGGGAATGAAGAGTCACGACTGCCACGTGTTTATGGAAAGATTACTGCCCATTGCTTTGGAGAGTTGTTGCCTTCTGCTGTATGGGTTCCGTTGGCCGAGCTGTCTACATTCTTCAGGGATATCTGTTCAACTAAGCTGACGGTGCAACATATGGTACAACTTGAGGAGAAGATTGTCTTAACAATCTGCAAGTTAGAGAAAATATTTACCGGGCTTTTTCGACAGCATGGAGCATCTACCGATTCATCTAGCATACGAAGCCCGTGTCGGTGCATCTGTTCATTATCGATGGATGTACCCCTTTGAAAGGTAAATAAAATCGATATAATTAAGTGAAATTTAAGTGCATTTTACAATTCATTGTTAATTCTCAAGATAATTTGTCTCTTTAGGTACCTACACCATCTAAAGAAGAAAGTTGGCAACAAGGCTCATATAGAGGCTTCGATATGCGAATCATATCTTATCGAGGAGGTGTCAAATTTCTGCTCCATTTATTTCGATACTCATGTCGAGACAAATCGAAATAGACCTCAAAGGAATGAAGAAGACGTTGAGGATGGAGGTATATTCAATTTAAGGGGCAAGCCTATTGGGGCTAGTAAGAAACGGTGGTTGACCGACGATGAGTATGATACCGCTCACCGATATGTCTTGTTAAATTGTGACATACAAGAAGTGAGAGATTTGGAGAAGTAAGTGACTACGCCTCGTTATAATCTCTAATTTGGTGAATTAAGTGACTACACTTATTTTTATTCTCTCTAACAGTGTATTTAGGATGAGGATGAGGATGAGGATGATGATACAGATGAAGTCGACGATGAGGATGATGATATAGATGAAGTCGACGATGAGAATGAGGATGAGAACGATGACGATGACGATGAGGACGAGGACGATAACGATGATTAGATTAAATATCGGTTATATAGAAGCACTTAAACTTAGTGAATTCAGTTTAGACGGACACATTCTTATTTCAGTTTATGTTTTGTCGTTCGTCATCTACTATTGTATGATTTTCTTTTTACAGATGGCACTCTTAGTTCTCATTGTCTTGACGGCACTCGCCGCCCTGCTGCTGGTTATATATTTTAGTTCAGTTTTATATTCATTTATACTTCTATATTGTTAATTATATTTATGTCTGCTCCTTACAGGTCATGGTCACTACCACTCGTGTGCTGCTGGCAGTGGCCGTGGACGTGATGGTAGTGGTGCTGCTGGTGGCGGTATGGCCGTGGTGGGCGTGGTGGTAGCGGCACTGGCCGTGGACGTGATGGTAGCGGTCGTGTGGTACGGCACTGGCCGTGGACGTGATGGTAGCGGTCGTGGTGGTAGCGGTCGTGGTCGCCTTCCACATTCCCCGGATATAGAGTCCTCCGATCCCGACCTGGAGAGCCCGGCCACAGACTCTTCCCGCCGTCGATCTGCCGAGGCGCTACCTTCATCTTCATCGAGGCCTGAGACTCCATCCGCTAGCGGATCCGTTCCGCCCCCGGATGCACCAGCGGGTACACCATCAGTTACTGCAGGGTGGGCTCCGGAGTACCCCCGGATTCAGCTTCATCCTGCTACCGGTGAGTACATCCGCGGACCCGCGGATCCTCCGACGCCTCCAGAGAGGCCGATAGGCGAGAACCGACGAGAGCTATGGCCCGCGGGTGATACGTAAGTAAATTTAAGTTAATTATTAAATTTGTTTCATTTATTCAAGTTAATAATCCAGTCTTTGCTTCTTGTAGGTTTTTTCCCGTATGATGCTGCCCGGATACTCGGGCAAATTATCCGGAAAAACTACCATGGCCCCTACCTCAATTTTTCTGAGGTGCCTCAGAACATGCAGTACGTCTGGCTCGAGGAGATGAAGGTATAATATATCTTTTGGTTAATTATTAATTATTCTTTAATCCACTAATTTTTTAATTACGTGATAATTTAATTTGTATGTCAGACGACGTTCTGGTGGCCCCCCCATCGCGAGGAGTTGATTCGCAAGGCCTACAAAGCCGCCGCCGGGAAGAAGATACGGGATGCGGTGTACGACGTTCGTACGGCGCATTCGAGGAAGAAGTGGCTCCGGGAGGAGTACTACGAGCAGATGTGGATAAGATGAATACTGCTCAGTACAGGGAGAAATCAGAGAAAGCGAAGGCGAGCAGACAGGCCGCTGGTCTGCATACGGGAGGTTCAAGGGCCCACGCAGCGAGCGTGCAGATTTGGTAAGATACCGCAAATTCATTTCACTATTAAATTCGGTACTATTAATATACGTAGTTAATTAAATTCGACGTATATTCGTATGCAGGCTCAACGGCGGTAAAGGAGGAGAGAGAGCCGGAGTCGGTCACCGCCTACGATGTATTCCTGCATACACAAAGAGGCGGGCAGACGGGAGCTTCGTCGACGCGAGGGCCCAGGCGACTGATGTAAGTAATTACGTTTATGAGATTTATATTAGAAATATAATTATTGTTAACTTAATTAGGTGAACGTAGGATTCAAATTATAACTTAGGGAAACATAGGATTTAGATTATAACTTAGGAAAACTTATAGTATAAACACATTCATTGATAGCTGCATATCGTGGCCCTTAGTCAGATTGAGCCTCCTGCCGAGGTTGTCGCGAAACGACGCCCACCCAGACGCCTCTTCTATGGCCGCTCGCTACGACGACGTGTCGTAGAGTCTGTCGGCGGCTTTAAAAGGGCGCGTCTACGGCGTAGGTTCCCTGGCGGCGTCGTTGCAGGGCGCGACTCCGAGATATCCACCGCCCCCGCCTCCTCCCGCGCCCCCGTCGGACGATATGAGGAAGCAGCTTGCGACTCTCACCTCCGATATGTCGGAAATGCGGAGTCTAATGTCGGATGTACTGGAGCGCCTTCCGCGTCCTTCTGCTCCCGGTCCAGATCCGTCTGCTCCCGGTACGTCTACTGCGGTTGCCGGTCCTTCCGACCCTGGACGTTATTCATTTGACCGTAATGCCGAGGTCCCCTGGTACCGGATATGCGCTCATTGGGCTCATGGACATGAGTCTGCAGAGCAGCTCCGCACGCTCCAGAGCATGTGTTGTCCCAGGTGCCGGCGTACATGGTGGAAGAGTACATCCGCAGAGCCGAGGCGGCGCCGAGACGACCACGCGATCCATCTCCGGGAAAATGATATTTGTACTGTTTTTTGATATTATGAATTTGGATATTTGGATATTATGAATTTGGATATTTGGATATTTGTATTGGATATTTGATATTGGATATCATGAATTGGATATTTTGTTGATCGTACATGGATGTTTGGATGGATATTGGATATTTGTTGATCGTACATGGATGTTTGGATATGGATATTATGAATGTAATATTTACGAAAAGGAAATAGAATGTTCTGTAATTTTTTTTAATTGATGTTACATTTAGCGACGGACTAGCGACTAACTAGCGACGGATTATAAAATATTTGCAGTTACCGACGGAAGAGCGACGGAATATCCGTCGCTAACTGGTGATATAAAATATTTGCAGTTACCGACGGAAGAGCGACTACCTAGCGACGGCGCATCCGTCGACATGGTTCTGGAAATATGGTAGGTTTCCAGAGACTTAGCGACGGATAGTTGGTCGCTAATCCGTCGCTAATTCGGCGAGGTGACGACGGACTAGCGACGGATGAGCGACCAATTATCCGGTCGACATGGTTCTGGAAATA
>JANAVB010006453.1:0-205315 GCA_029216955.1 Iris pallida | reverse complement strand
TGTCTGCCTGAATATATCCCCAATGCTATCATCGGAATCGTATGTTGGCGATTCGGATGAGTGAGAATTCCACTCGCATTCCTCATCGGAGCTTTCAGGCGTTGTTGCTGGTGTAACATAACCGAGACCGTGTCTGGACTTGCTGTAATAATCTCGAGGTTTTCCAGCTGGGCTGACAGCTGTAGAGGCGATCGCCGGTCGTTGCCGTAATACAGACCTGGGGTAGTCTCCATGTCGTACCCTTGCTTTTGCATGAAGTACTTAGCTCGGGAGCTATATAGGTATAGCGACAATCTTCCAGTGTCGGGTTCGAGATCGAACTCTTCTGGCATGAAAGGTTGAGGACCTTCTTTTCGGCCGAAGATGATCGTGTGATCGCCTTTTGTCACGACCCGCACCCGGATATACGGATACGAATACGTGGGCCACGCCCAGCCTACGCCGCAGTATCGACGGTAGAACGCTGTCTAATACCCAATAAATATACACTACATCTAGAAGGTCCATGAACTACAAATGTACTCAATCACAACCCAACATCTAAAGAAGATAAGACAGAAAAGATAACTAAGGCACAAGAACAATAGAAACTACTAGAAGGAATCATAAGACAGGAAAATAAAAAAGGAAAAACAAGACCAACTAAGGATAACTACCAGGCAACTCACATAGAAGAATAGTGAGATCCACCTCAGCTAGCAACATCATGAAGTCCAATAATGGTATAACAACTCCTAAAATATTATCAACGGTATCCTGTCAGAAAAATGAGCAAGTACAAACACTAACAGCAGTTCCATATGAATTGACAAATTCTATAAGAGACAATATCATGAAATACAAGACAAAGATATAGGATGACTTGGGAACCATTCGGAAGCTGAGTTACAACCCTTAAACCAAACAAGGACCGGGGTTGTAACCCTTCTCCCGAGCAGAACTTAGTCTCCAATCAAGGTACAACATAAAGGCATGTAGAACATGTGAGTAACTGAATATCATAGCATGGTGAGAAAGTACTGAATGTAGAACAGAACAGGACATAAGATAAGATAAAGTAAATATAAAATGTGCCTTGAATTATTAGAGCGTTATGTGATCGGCTTGGGAAATATTACAGGACAGGCTATCCACTTGGCCCGACAATCACAAGAAAATCTTGGAAGGGTCATGCCGACCAACCTGGATAGCAAGCAGAAGGAAAATAGGATCTCGCTACACCCTACGTGAGGGGAGAGTGGCGCGAGCACAAGAATATAGTGACATGGTGGCTTTGATCATATAACCTCTAATAATTTACCATCCCCGAATAGTATAATGGACCTGGACATGACACGTCATGATAAAGGATTCCCTAAGAGGATAGCTACTCCCTCTCAGGAATCGGTGTCTATACAAGTACAGGAAACAAGACAGGAAATGTACATATATACCAAGAAAATCCAGGAACAACATCTCATGTCATGATCCAACATATACTAGCTCCGTGAACTATCGTGACTAGAAATTGAGTAAGACACTACAACTGAATCAGATATAGCAGATATCAAGACAATGAAAACTATCAGTGAATGTACTCGCCTGCGATCCTGAGCTGTCAAATGGGGTCGATGCTCAGAGGGATGTCACAGACCTAAAGATAAGATATATATATAAGCTAATTAGGGTTCAACAGTGTTAGGCTTGATTCTATAGTATAAGCTACGCAATCTAGGTCAGACTCAGTCAACTAAGTCAAACTAGGTCACACTGAGTCACACTAGGTCAAACTAGGTCACAAGAAGTCAAACCAAGTCAAACTAGGTCAAACTGGGTCAATGGTTGACTTACAGTTGACTTTTGGTCAACTGGTCAACTCTACTCAACTCTGGTCAACTCTAGGTCAAACTAGGCTAACGTTGACTAACAGTTGACTTTTGGTCAACTGGTCAAATCTGGTCAAGTTCTAGATATTTCTAGGCCAAGTGTTGACTGATAGTTGACTTTTGGTCAAAGCAGTCAAACTTGGTCAACCGAGGTCAAAACTAGCCTAAGCACACTATTCCTAATTACCCACCAAGATACCATATATCTTGGTCAAACAGGATCACTCTAATTTAAGAATTAAAAAATCAAGTTGCACCTCGTTATACGTACATCGAAACCTACGACACGCAAATCGAGATAAGATAATCAACAGTAAGGTTAATAATCTTATCACAGTGATCCACATGATCATCTTGCCAATTTCAGCGATGTGAGATCACTGGAATCGACTGATCTCAGTTTCGTTGTACTAATTCCGAAATACGAACTAAATAAGAATTAATTATAATAAAAGGTAATACACAAAGAAATATCTACAAACATTGTCGGATGATAAAACAAACATCACCAACGTGTCCAGAATGGTCAAATCAGCCAGGATAGCCTATCCATAAGTCCAATTTGGACACAGGGGCAAAAAGGTAATTTCGGGTCAAAACGGTGTCCGCGTCGGACCCACTTTGTACCGAAAAACGTGCCGGAATAAAAGTGCACTAAACCTAACAAATTATATGTCCACGAATTCAGAATGACGATACGAACTCAACGGTATATCCGAAATTAGATTCCGATGACCCGATCTCAGATTGGTCCGTTGACCCGGATATTGGAATCCGATTTGCACGAAAAAGCGTGTCGGAGCCAATGTCCTCAAAACTCAGCAAATTATATGTCAACGAGTCCAGAATGACGATACGAACCCAACGGTATATCAGAAATTGGATTCCGATGAGCCGATCTCAAAATGATCCGCTAACCCGGATATTGGTATCCGACTTGCACCGAAATGCCTGTCGGAAACAATGTCCACTAAAACCTAGAAAATTATATGTCAACGAGTCCAGAATGACGATACGAACTCAACAGTATATCCGAAATTGAATTCCGTTGACCCGATCTCAAATTGGTCTGTTGACCAGGACATTAAAATCCGATTTGCACGGAAAAGCCTGTCGGAGCCAATGTCCTCAAAACTCAGCAAATTATATGTCAACG
The DNA here is from genome assembly GCA_029216955.1 of Iris pallida. Lineage (NCBI taxonomy): Eukaryota > Viridiplantae > Streptophyta > Magnoliopsida > Asparagales > Iridaceae > Iris > Iris pallida. Next base: position 202,294 of record JANAVB010006453.1, on the reverse strand, counting down.
AGTCCAAAATGACGATACAAACTCAATGGTATATCCAGAATTGGATTTCAATGAGCCGATCTCAAAATGACCCATTAACCCGGATATTGGTATCCGACTTGCACCGAAATACGTGCCGGAACCAATGTCCTCTAAAACCTAGCAAATTATATATCAACGAGTCCAGAATGACGATACGAACTCAACAGTATATCCAGAATTGGATTCCGATGAGCCGACATCAAAAAGTCCCGTTGACCCGGACCGTGGGGCCGCTTTGTACCGAAATGCGTGCCAGGGCCCACGTCCTACAAACTAAGCAAACTTTAAATGAAAACGTGCCAGAACGACGCCACGAGTCTACTGGTGGTGTCAGAAATTGAATTCGGAGTCCCGAGTTCAAAAACAGAATTTTACAACTTGGAAATTACGAATTCGGACGGCCAACTTTGGCGTCGAATTCAACCAATCAAACGTGTTCACAATGAAACGAAATTGAAACGGCAGGAAGAGGGTTATACCAGCTACGCACAGGAATTGGTGGCACACCAGATGGAGCTGCAACGGCGGAGTTAGGAGCTGACGAAGTCGGCTCCACGAAACTGTCCAAAAACAGTTCAAATTAAAACATCAACTTGGTGGCCGGTTTTGATCTATCAAACGACGAAATTAACGGATGAAATTTGAGAGGGATGAAGGGGTATATACCGAGATTGAGTCGGAGCGAAGAAATCGTCGATCCAATGGTCGAATTTCTCGAAAAACGTGCACGAAGTTGCTGCTTTGAAACACCATTTCTGGATTCAACCCGCGCGCGTCACGCCGGGATTTCGTGGAAAACGTACGAATAGCCAATGTCGTGCGTCGGGGAAGGAAGTGCTGGCCCGGGGGTGGTCGCCTAGTGGTCGCCCGGCCATGGGTGGCCGGCCACGCGGTGGCGCACGGTGGTGCGCGGCCACCCGCGCAGCAACATACAGCTTCTGCTGCTGCTATTGCTGTTTGCTGCTGCCGCAGCTGCTGGCTGTTGCTGCAGCACAGCGCGCTGCTGTGTGCGCGGCCAGGGCGGCGGCGAGGGCAGCGGCGGCGGCGGTTATGTTGTTTGTGGTGTTGGTGTAACGCCCCAGTCCCAAAATACGTAGGAGTAGGAACGTAGACATGCCAGCTGTATTCATACGAAGTATACTCCAATATATGGAAGCCTCGTATGGATACATAAGCTGTAAAATACAGTAGAACCATAACTAATCTCATCCACACAAAATAATGAATAAAAGATATCATATAAAGATAATGAATTGTCTTGATACAATATGTTGGACGGAGACAAATCCACTACCAACAAGTAAAGGAAAAATATATGAGAAAAGAAATAATTTTTGGCGAGCGAGGCGAAGACAATCCAAATGCAATCATCCTCGAAGAAATAGCGAAGATCACGGCTAGAGCTAGAACACCTGCGAAAGATAAGAGCACACACCTGGAGAGATAACCAGGTCCTGAGAGGGACGTAACAAGACACATAATATCATGCTATATAAACTGAATAAATATTGCTCAAATAAATAAGTCAATTGAATTATAACATGGTCCAACACGTACCTATTGAACGAGCATACCATCCCCCCAACCAAACAAGGACAGGAGATGGTAAACTAATTCACGGTGACGTATCTTTCCATGCTAAGAATCCAATATGGTATCCGGACCCCAACAAGGTTCAATACCTTTTTATCGAAGTAGTAAGTCACACCTACAACCAAACAAGGATAAGATGTGACGAACTAATTCGCGACAAGTTATTGTTCCAAGCCACGGTCAGATACAAGTACCCAAACCAAAAGTACTCGTACCTAACGGATAAAGGTACCTAACCATTCTAAGTGAAATGTAGTTAAGAACAATCTTTCCTACGCATGGGCCCTGGATAAATAGGATCGGCGTAGTCCCCCTTGGGCACCAGAGGCCCCATCAGTAAGAGCATGACGTTCCGCGGAATCGTCAGTGGCCGTCAGTAATCATGGGTCATCAACCCCGTATCTCCAACGGAGAGTCCGGGTCACAAGGGAAAGTGTATCGAAGCCCATATACTAAGGAATTGTCCTCCCCGCCCAATGCCTACTATGTTGTATCCACAATAATAACCTCTATAACCGCTAAGTCAAACTAGCATGCAACCTCTATTAGCGGTTATTCCTATCGCACGGCTTGTACGTACTGGTGGCCAGCCAATCACGCACTTCCGTGTCCTACATGCGATACACAACTTCGTGTTACAACGTGTCGAGGCCAATGAATGCAACACACAAGGTGGTCCCTTAAATCTAGGTTTAATGTGAGAAAAATAATACATAGCAGGAAATATAAATGAACAGTAAGTTCTAACAGGTTATGCCATGTATCACAGTTTATTTTGCATAAAGAAAATAAATAATGCATGAAATATGAGCTAAAATAAATAAACAACAAATAGCAAGGTATCTTGCCTGATATGTCGTCTGGCATGGTGCAATGTTCTGAAAAGTCCCCAGTAGTCTAATAGCTTGAGTTGGTTGCAGTTGATGCGCGGTATGATAGTGTTGGCACATAATAGTCGTAAAGGTCATGAGTACGCAAGATGATCTCAATTGATGGTACGGGCCGTGTCATTGAGTCCATAATAGTCAAATTATTTAGGGACGATATATGGAAGTTTGAGATTTACAAGAAGATAGAAATATGACTAGCAAGGGACAAGATTGATAAGCGAGAAATTTTTGTATATACAATTATATAAATATTTTAGGAAACTATTTATCATAGTAGAAACTATATTTGGAAATCCAATATAATTAAAAACTATGTTTTACTTTTATTCAAAATATTATAAATAAATAAATACTTAAAATTTAGGGAAACAACTTATGATAATGAAAACAAATTTTTATCAAATATAATTTTTAGAAAAGCCATAACAATACACAATAATATTTTTAGAGCTTACAAACAAAATTTGAAATTAATATAGGACTACGCCTTATACCATATTTGTTATAATAGAAAATACAAATAAATAATTTCCACGAAAATAATAATTTTAATAATAATAATAACAATAATATTAAGTATTATCTAGTAATAATAATACTATATAAAAAAACAAAATTAGTAATAGTAATCAATAATAATATTATTAATATTAATAATCATAATAATAATATAAAAACATAACAGGGAAAAGAAGATAAAAATAGAAATAACAAAAAAAATAAAAAAAAACAACTGCTGCTCCTTTTCTTTTACAAAGGAGAAAAGAGTGTGAGAGGAAAGCAAAAGTGAAGAGGGGGCGATCGAGATCAGCGGACGAGCGCTCGGCCGGGAAGTCGGAGGCGGAGGCGTAGGCGGAGGGTTCAGTGGAAGCGGCGGTTTGGGTCAGAGGGGGTTTGATGATGGGGTCGTTGGGAGAGCTCGAGGTCGGTCGGCGGCTGGGAAAGGGAATCTGGGCGGCGGCGAGGCGGAGGAGAAGGGTTTCACGGAGGAGAGAGAGAGGAACAGAGGGTTGGCGAGCGACGGCCAGAGGCGAGGGTTTCGGCCGGGGTCCGGGCGTGGCCGGTGGCTACAGAGCTACGGCTACGCGCCGGGTGGAGGGAAGAGCACGGTGGTCTCGGCCGCAAGGGCGGCGGAAGGGCGCAGAGATGGGTGGAAGCTACGGAGGGGTTTCGATGGGCGGAGGACGGCAGGCTCGACGGAGATGGCCTCGGGCGGCGCGCTGGGTTCTCGCGCGTGCGGATGGCGGCCAGGTGGATGGAGACACGGCGAGGGGCGGCGGTCGACTCAGGTGAGGTTAGGGTTAAGGTTTTCTTTTCTGTTCTTGGTGGCGATGGTTTGGTTGGCGGGATGCCGACGGTGGTGGTGGTGTTACTGATGGTGGTGGCTGTGATGTAGACGGCGATGGAGGTGATAATGGTGGTGGCTTGGGGTGACTGACTGGAGACGAGGGATCGGGGTCGGGTGTGCTGGTTGAAGTCGAGATAGTGGTCGCGACGGGGTTGGCTTTGGTGGCCAGGGAGTCGGGCGGTCCGAGTCGATCGGGACAGTAGGAGGCGAGGTGGCGACGGCTGGGTTAGGTTAGGGGTTAGGAATTGGTGTTGGTTGTCCTGCGAGACATAGCCTTGGGGTCGAGTTCGTGTCCGACGTGTGGACACGACGAAGAAGTTGAAATGTAAATGTATTACAAATAGTGGACGGGAAAAATAGGGACACAGTCATGAAGCACGCACGATGAGAAGTTGGTCACGGACATGATGCACTTATTTTAGTTGTGGAATTTGTGGATGAATAATGTGGAGGAGTACCTGCCTATTTATAGGATGTGGGAATTCCCACTTAGATATGGACTAGAAATATTTTAAACCCCAAAATAGATAATTCGTAGTTTAAATTTAGAAGCAATTAAATCCAATTCCAAATACAAATCCAATCTAAATCAAATTAAATTCTCTTAGTTTAAAATAAAAGCAATTTCAAATATAGATATTAGTTTACTATTTAAATGTATCCATGGAATCAAATCAAAATTTAAATCTTCACAATAATTTCAAAATATATTTTCCAAAATTATTAATAATAATAATTTCGAAAATTACATTAATATTTTTAAATATCTTTGAATAATAAATTATTAATATTAATAAATCTCAAAAATTACATTAATATTTTAAAATAAACTAGCAAAATATTTATGGAATATGTGCATGCACTAAGAATATTATTTATTCTAAATAAAAGGCTTTACATAAATAAAATCATAAACTTTGGAAATTTCAGTATGATAACAAAAAAATAATTATTATATATATTATTTTGAAAATAGAAAAATGTTTTTTCTAAATTATGTACGCTTGCACATAATCGCACTCGTCGAGCAATTACAAAAATAAAATTTCGTGCACGACGTACAATACGACTACGCGACGTACAATACAAAATTTTAAATCGGTACCAAATTTAATAATAAATAAAAAAAATAGTAGAATTTTAGGGGTTTTACAGGTGGTGATGAAGTGGTATGGTGATGGTGGTGGTTAAGTGGTGTGGGAATAATAGTGATGATGGTGGTAGTTAAGTGGTGTGGAGGAGGAAGGAGGAGAAGGCTGTGAAGGAGAAGAAGGAGGAAAGAATGATGGTGAGGGTGGTGATATCGGCTGTGGAGTAGGGGTGGAAGAGAGTGAGGTGAGTGTTGATGGGAGAGAGGAGAGAGTTAGTTTATGTGTGTGTGTATATATAATATATAAAGAGAGAGAGAGAAATGTAGAGAGAGAGATGGGAGGTGAGTGTGTTCGGCCACATGGGGGGAGGGAGAGTGCTGATGGTGATGGAAGAGGGGGTGTGTGTGTGTGTGTTGGAGTTATTTAAGGAAGAAATATTTGTATATATATATATATATATATATATATATATATATATATATATATATATATATATATATATATATTAGAAAGAGATATTTATAAAATAAAAGAGAAAGGAATATTTTAAAATAGGAAAAGAGGAATTGTGTGGGGGTGTTCATAAGGGGATAACATAAAATCTGGTTAGGCGTTGGATCCGGTTCGGTCAAGTTTGGACAAGCTTGGGGCCAAGATTTAATTAAAATAATAAATTTAAACGAAATTAAATCATGGATGAGATGGGAGCACAAGGGAGATCCAATTGGTGGCACGCAAGTGGCACGTGCATAGTAGACTCAAAACAGGCCAGGGCCATATATTGGGTCGACTGGATTGGACCGATGTCGGGCCCGAAAATTAAGTTAGAAATTAAATCACAAATTACGACAGACGATAAATTGGTCTAAATTGACCCGAAAGTTGTGCGAAGCAAATGGAGCATAAGGAAACAAGTTCGAGTGGGACACGATATATCAACATAAAAATAATCTCGTCTACTACAAACTTCAAGAAGAAAGTTTCCAGAGACTAGCATCCCTGATGCTCTAGAAATTCAAGTCACGGTAAAGAGCATTTAGTGATAAAAAAATAATTAAATAAAAATGAATTATCGAAAATAATTCATTTACAAAATTCGAAAATAAATCCCAGAATTTCAGGGGACTTATACCTTTGCTTCTGCCTGGGACTAGGAAGTATGCACCTCTAATGGGAGTAAGTCGGTTTGCGGTATGGACGGTTGTCACCTGTGTGTGCAGGTTAATGTCCAGACCGTGCTCCATAGCATACATCTGATTAAGCTTATTACACTCAGGATAGTTCAACGACAACCTTTTATTGATGAAATAAGATATTTTGTCAAGAGGAATTACATCATCGGCAGAGGGACTGTCAACGTGTGCAACCAGATATTTTGCGAGTTCTGCTTCCTCTTCAGCTACCTCCTACGTGGTTGGAGGTTGGGACGATGTCTTGGGCAGCTTAACCACCAAGGGTTCTGCTCGTGGCATCGGCTTACCTGAGGGCCTCGGATCAACACTTGACTGTCGGCTCGTCTTGGGGAGGCGGATAACCATCGGCTCGACAGAGGACTTTGCATCTCCTATTTGTCTTTGATTGGATTTTGGCAATTGGATCACCATCGGCTCCACAGAGGGCCTCGCATCTTCCGATCGCCTTTGATTGGATTTCGGCAACCGGATCACCATTGGCTCCACGACGGGTTTTGGCTCCTGGCTGGACCTCGGGAGTCGGATGACCATTGGTTCCAACTGCGCAGCTGGGGCGAGGGAATCGGGCACCTCTTTATACAAAGTTGCGACAAGGGGTACGGCTTTTCCCGGTTTACGGGCCTGGAGTTAGATTTTCAGAGGTTCCTTTGACCCTGTTACGGCCTCCAGTTCGTTAGTTATGTGCTTTTTGGATTCCTCATATAGACAAGCCACAGAAGAATAGTAAGACTCAACCCCTTTAAAGGGATCAATGTCGACAAATTTCGTCTTTACGAGGCCGTGCTTACGGACATACTTGAAGCACTAGTGGAGCATGGACGGCACGATCATATAGTCATGTTTCTACGGATGCCCCAAGATGATATTGTAGGACATATCTGCGTCTATGACGTAGCAGGTAACCTCCGTCCTCAGATCGCTGATCTGACATTTCAAGCGAATTTTTCCCAGGGGATAGCTCCTTTTCGAGTTGAAAACGCTAATGGCAGTGTTGGTTGCCGCTAGCCGGTGCATAGGGATGCCCAGGAGTTGAAGCAAACTTTTTGGGATGATGCTTATTGACGAGCCAGGATCGATGTGCATCCGATCCACCTTGATGTCGCCTATGTATCCAGTGTAGTACAAGGGGCTATCATGCAAGTTGGTCTTGATTAACATGTCCTGTGGGGTGAATACGATGTTGGACATTGCATCTGTATAATTGCTGCCCTGGAGATCTACTGACGAGTCCTCCCCTGTAGGCTTGACCTGGGCTAAGTAGGCGTCAGCATTCTGGAGTGCTTCGTTCAATGCGACGCGAAGATCCCTGGAGAGTCGTAGGAGCTCGTATAACGACAACTTTGCTGGCGTATTTGCCAGTTGTGCAAGTATATCAAAGTTGTATGGTCTCTCCAGCCCCTGAGGTGTGTCCTTACGAAGCAGCCTGTCAAAGCGGGTCTCCTTCGGCTTGGATCTGTCTACCGGTGGAGGCTGAGATGGTCCCGAAATATCAATAGCAGATAACATTTTCAGCTGAGGGTCCTCGACTGAATTACCCAGAGTGGGCTAGAATTGTGTACCAGACGGGGTAACAATGGCTGCCGTCTCCTCAGCTTCGGCTGAGATCGTATGGCAAGATCTGGACTTCGTGCCCTTCTTTTTATTAGTTGAAGATGGCACCGCCTGGGTAACTTCGGGCACTAAGTCTGGGTAGACCCACATGACCTCCCCTCGTGACGTGGTGAGAGGCACCAATCCAGTCGTCTGGCTCCGGAAAGGTGGAAAGTTAGTAACCTCCATCGTTGCCTGGGGGATGGGTACTACCCCATCTTGAGTTTTTGTTGGAGGGAAGTCACCGAACTGGATGGATACCATGTTTGCAGCCACGGTAACCTCTTCGAAATCCAGCAACGGTGCATTGGAGTTGATGAGGTTCTGGATGTACCGCTTTAATGTGAAGCACTCCTGCGTAGGGTGGTGGACATAGAGGTGGATGTGACAATACTTTGGGTCCTCCATCTCTGCCGGTCGAGGCTCGCGCTCTATATCACGGAGTCGGATCCTACCCGCCTTCAGGAGCATGTCGAAGATAGGCTTGACATGGCTATCTTCAAAAGAGTATGTCATCTCCTTTGGCTTCGGAACTTCTGTTTGCTTCTGTTCAGGCTTCTTGGTTATACCAGCAACCATGGCCTGTTTACCCTTGTTGTCCCGATTATTGGTGGTGCCGCCACTGTTGTTGTTATTGGAGGTGGTACCAGGACGTTTGCCTTTGTCCTTTCTATCTGGGATATGTAATCCCAGCTGGCGGGCCTTCTTTAACTTCATCTCCGCATTGGTAGCGCTTATGATGAAGGTCATCCAATCCCTGAACTGATCTTCGCCCATCCAGAGGCTGATTGCAGGGAGCAACTTTTTTTGACAGATTTCAATCAAGGAGCTTTCGGGATTGCCTTGGGGCAATCTCATTACGGTTTGGCGGAACCGCTCAATGTAGTTTCTTGTTAGCTCCCTTTCTCCCTGAACGACGTCCATGAGAGACGACATCATCACATCATGTCCCACTTCGTAGAACCTTTCCAGGAACATGCGTTTGAAGCCGTCAAAGGAATGAATGTAGTTGTCCGGGAGGTTGCGGTACCAGTCGAACGCGATTTCCTCCAATGCTCCGATAAATAATCGTGTGAGGATGGCGTTACTATGCGGCAAGTGGTCGGTTGTGACCTCAAAATAGGTCATGTATAGGCTAGTAAAGGTCTTTCCGTCATATGAATCAATGTGAAATGGCTTGTACCGCGGAGGAAAAGGAACGTCTCTCCATGTAACGGGATATGGTTGTCGTACTCTGAGGTCCCGGAAGGAGTCTCGGGCATTAAACATTGCTCGAAGCTCTTAAACTTCTCTCCTTGCCTCCCTGGCTTCGTCTGCAGCTGAGGGAGCGAATATTCCAGGAGGATTGTCACCCAGAGGAGGAGCCATCGTGTTTGAGTCCGTGTTGACTGCGGGACCCAAACTTGTTTGCTCAGGTGTCCTTGTTGGTTGAGTCGGCAAGACAGATTTGATTTCGTCTACTGACTTGACCAAGGATAGGAGCATGGCTTCAAGTACTTCTAGACGTTGTCGATCAGTAGGTCCTTTATGATTATCGTCGGCCATAAAGACTGTCCGCACATGGGTAGACGTGGAAGGGACCGTAGAAGAGGTGCTCTCCGTGTAGTACTCCCGTACAGTAAAATCATTGAGGAATATTGGAATGTTCTCCTCCTCGGACTCAGAAGGGGTGCCACCCCCTGTACAGGAAACTGCATCGTCTTGGCAAGATGGTCCCCCTCGGGTATGTCCAAGTCTGTTGCATAATTCTAGTGGATCGCTACCCCCTGTGTATCCTCTTGGAACACCGATTTGTTGTATAAGTTCAGGGGACTACCACCCCTAACTTCGTTCACCCCCAGGGAACTCGAGGATGCACCCTCGGGTGTTGGAAGCTTCTTTCTAGAATAGGTGCCTAGGTAGACACCCCCTGTGATTGCCGGTGGTAATCCTCCCGATGAGAGTTTTTTTGTAGTGCTGGCTGAGATTGCCGGGCTGGAGGAGCCTATCTTCTTGCCTTCCTTGCCGGCAGGAACCTTCCGAGTGGAATTACAGGAGGCAAAGGGAAACTCTTCGTCTCCCAGACCGAGTTGTTGTAGGACAGGTGTTGGCTGGTGCAATCGTTAAAAAATGGACTGCCGATCTTCAGGTGCTGCTGTCTTGTTGCCGCAGCAGTTGATGATGACTTGGGTGCAATGACGTCCTGAAAAGGGCTCATCATATACCAAGGTTGCTTCTCTCTCCTTGCGTTTCTGAGTAATCATCTCTCGCAAGTCGATAGCAAATTGATCTACCTTTGCATCCAATTTGTGCACTCGGGTATCCCGAGCACTCGGGTGCGTAGGTATCACGTTTGCTCCCTGATCCGAGGATAGTAAAAGCACTTGCTCTCGCTCATAATTGGAAGATTTTTGGGACCCACCCTGTCTATTTGCCCCTGAGGGCTGGACGCGGGTGGTTCTATACAACTTTCCATCAGGAGCCTGCATAACAGTTAACGGTGCCCGCTGACGGTCAACAACTTGGACAGTTGACTGGGCTTGTTGGGCCCGCACTACCCTAGACTTCTTCGACTTAGCACCCGAAGGTGCGTAGTAAGAAGAGTCCAGATTGGAACATTCCACATTCTCAATGGGCCGCATGGGGTCGGGTCCGCATAAGAGACGATCGAAAACAGAGCTTTTGATAGGGCCGCATGGGGCAGCCTGTCTGCAGCCAGGATTGGTTGTCTTATAGGCCATCTGTCTGCGGCCAGAGTTAGCTGTCGCATAGGCAGACTGTCCATTTTTCTTATGCGGCCTCTTCTTCGTCCGTATGGATTTCCCTTGTGCCCCCAAAAGCTCAACATCGTAGTGTTTTCCTCTGCTGGATTTGGGGACAGTGGGGTTCTCTGCGTTCTGAAGCAAGGCTGCAGAAGAGCTTTGATCACCGTCTTGGGCCGCAGAAGGAGCTTCTTCGAGAACCTGACGAGGGACAGCAGTTTTGTGCTTCGACGTCCTGCGGGTTCTCTTCGGGTTGGGTCGCTTCTATGATGGGTTGGCGCTCTCTTCAGAGAGCATTTCTTCGGATGCTTGTTGGTCAAAACGAACCACAAGCATTTGCTGCCTAGAGCCGAGCTTGGACACGTCAGATTGTGTCACCAACTTCTCATCAGAGGAGAAGGAAGTCTCCAGCAAAGTCGCCACCGTGTTTGCCATTAAGTATCAAGCACAAAAATTACAGATGAATTGAACTTGATTGCAAACTTGCTTCTATAGAAGAAAGCCTATGAATAAATCCTAGGGAACGATCTAAGTACAATTGTTTAAATTTTTGATTCTGGGGGGAGACGATGGAGGCTCGAAAAAGTGTAGGAACTCTGCCTTACTCCTTGGACTTTCAGACACAATCTTTGATCTTAAAGAAATTACTAGCCTTTGATTGCCAACCTCTAGCATGGGCGTGGTACCCTGTTATTTATAGTGATTCCTGTATAAAGCAGATTTTGGGCCACATAGAGGCCATGTGGCCACGTATCTGTAATAGCACACGAAGACTCGATCTTGGGCTGCCAGCTGGTGGGGGTTGTTGAGATTTCTTTGTTGTAGCAAATCTGGGTTGTTTAGACTTGGTCAACTTGCCATGTGTTCCCCCCACAGAGAAGAGCCTGAATCGTTTTGGCCGCATGGTGGCCTTAGGAGCCTTTCTTCTGTGGCTTGGTTTCACTTGGCCGCATGGGATCTTCGAGAGCCTTGCTTCTGTGGCTCGAGTCCACTTAGCCGCATGAGGTCTCCAGGAGCCTTGCTTCTGCGGTTCGATTTCTCTTGGCCACAGGGGTCTCCAAGAGCCTTGTTTCTGCAGCTCGAGTTCACTTGGCCGCATGGGGTCTTCGGGAGCATTCCTTCTGCAGCTCGAGTCCACTTGGCCGTATGGGATCTTTGGGAGCCTTGCTTCTGCGGCTCGAGTCCACTTGGCCGTATGGGGTGAGCCTTGTTTCTGCGGCTCGAGTCCACTTGGCCGTATGGGGTCTTCGGGAGCCTTGCTTCTGCGGTTCGAGTCCACTTAGCCGCATGGGGTCTCCATGAGCATTCCATCTGCAGCTTGGTTTCACTTGGCCACATGGGATCTTCGAGAGCCTTGCTTCTGCGGCTCGAGTCCACTTAGTCGTATGGAGTGATGATCCGCATAAACTCCATCTTTTCCATGCTTCTACACCCGCCTCCATCAGCTCATCCGCGTCCATTAGCTTCGAGTCATACCTGACGTGGTAGGCCTTGAGGACGAGGAACCTCCTACGTACCATCTCGATCCACGCCGCGTCCTCCTCGAGGAAGACCGTACGACCGCCGTGGTTGAGTGCGGCCCACATCGGGCTGTCGTGACCGAGGCCGAAGACGAGGAAGTTGCACAGGGACTTCCTCTCGAGGACCCGCACTGCGACCGAGAGCTCTTGGAGGGTCTGCTACGAGGTGGTGTTGGAGGTGGTGTAGTAGACGAGGGTGTCGGCCAGGGAGGGTGGGATCTTCGTGCACGAATTAGCCGACACTTGTTTTTGTGTAGTGGTAGTGGTCTTCGTAATGGGATCATGAGGAGTTGGGAAGGGGGAGGTGTCACGCCGCGGTCCCGTAGGACCGATCGTCCTCACTAAGGCGTGATGCCGCACGAGCCTAGATTTTGCTCGTGCAAGGCAATTTCATAACGACCGATTACAACAGCTTGCGACAGGGTCGTCGCACAGAAGTCCCAAGCAGAAACATTAAATATACAAGGCAACACAAATATTAAAATAAAATCAGAGTCATTATTGATACTTGAAATAAGATTACAAAGGCTCATGGACAAGATTACAATCACTCAAGCTCACTTTTCTCTCTGATTACAAGTCACTCTGCTATTTCTTATCTATCAGTACCATTTGACGAGCCAGCGGATGCTTCAGATAGGCAATGTCCATAAATTATGTCCCGTATAAGTCCATACTCCATGCGGCCGCACGTCTGAAAATGCCAAGGAACTCCGTGCCTCGACGCATCCAAGCGAGCTCCGCGCCAACGAGCTTCTACCTGTTCCTGCATATAAACACTGTGTGGGTGTCAGTACTCAACTATATTGGTAGAGTGAGCTCCTCGTCCACCCATACAAAACCAATACGTTCATTTACTTTGTGCAACATAATCCCTTATGATTGTCTTTCTATTCTTGCCTTAGGGTCGATTTTAGGACAAAGACTCTTGGTCTATTTGTGTCTCAGACTATCCCCGTGCCATTTTACCGATAACTTAGTTATTATTGTGCCTCAAGACCATTCTCATGCTAGCAGCATGAATGTACCAACTCGTGCTTGCCTTTCGTGCCTTACATTGGAACACAACATGTTTTGTGTCATCGACTTGGTCCGTGCTTCAACATCGAGGCCGTGTCTCGCAACTTAGCATGACTTAACCAAACTTGCCTTACGGCCCTTCTTGACTTAACTCGAAATGACTCAAGTCTGACTTATGCAACTCTATGCCAACGACTTAATACTAAACACCACATTTCGTGTCGAAGCACGCATCTTTTCTATAGCCAAATCTTAGGCTTCTTAAGACTTGTATCGCAACCGTGCATACCATCTTTATCCTATTCGTGCCGTACTTGCACTTTCTTTTATTCGACCGACACCGTGCATGCGGATTGCCGCTCAGCACGCCAACTTATCTATATGAAAGGTCACTAGCAATGTCAAGCTATCTTGGACTTGGCTGAGGATAGACGACAATCATCCAATGGGTAGCTAGCCCGTGGAAGCCCCGAATCTCCTATGCAATTCATCCAACATCATACTTTAGCCAACTCACTTCCCCCGGGAACGACAAGATCTCGTGGCCCCGGCGATCATGTCGAGGAAGACTACACCTTGTCGACAAGTTGTTCATGACCATGCACCTACGACGTCTTCTAGACTCGATGTAAATGCAAGGCCTACAGATGATACAACTTTCTTTCTCTTCTTTAAACTTCTTTATCCAAGTCCATACTTTCCATTCTTCATGCGAGACTCCCAAGCCACGGGACCAGTCTCGACGACCAACGGTCGTATGTACTTTACATTCTTTGATACACAGGGAACGACTATTACATAGCCTTCCAGATAGACCTGAACAAACGTGTTCCTTAGTGCCCCATAGACCGTGGCATAATTATCCTTGAACCGATCGTGGCTCATGCCTTAGACTGACTTGTGTTCTATGCGACACTATCATCCAAGTCATACTTTATATGACGAGCCTTGAGATTAGGGGTGAGCATTATTCGGTTTTGGACCGAAAATCGAACCGAACCGAACCGAATAAGAGGTTCGGTTCGGTTTTAAAAAAATTCGGTTCGGTTTCGGTTTTGAAAATACTAAATTTTCTTATTCGGTTTCGGTTTCGGTTTTGGGTTTCGGTTTCGGTCCAAAACCGAAAACCGAATAAGAAAATTTAATTTATTTATATATATATATATATATATATATATATATATATATATATATATATATATATATATATGTGTGTGTGTGTGTGTGTGTGTGTGTGTGTGTGTATGTGTGTGTGTGTAAGTATTAATATATATAGGTATATACTAAATATATATAGGTATATACTAAATATGTCTATGTATATTTAGTTACTATATATATTAACAAAAAAAGCTCAAAAAAAATCAAAAAATATGAATAAACCGAATAAACCGAAAACCGAACCGATTTAATTCGGTTCGGTTTGATTCGGTTTTGGGCCAATTCGGTTCGGTTTCGGTTTTGCTTATTCGGTTTCGGTCCAATTCGGTTTTGGGTTATTCGGTTCGGTTTAAACCGAATAAACCGAATGCTCACCCCTACTTGAGATCGTGGGGACTATATGACTTGACAACCACAGAAAATATGGGACAGTGCTTCTATGACTTCGATAGCCCTGCAAAACTCTTGCCTAACATAATCGTGCAACAACTTGACGAGCAAAGGCTATGCCAAGCCTCGCATCGTGGGAACGTGTCGTGCACGCGTTCGACTTGAACAACAAAGTTCTTTGGATGCCTAGACTTATGCCATAAATCGAACGATACAACTTAACCCGTGGGACGAGCAAAGACTATGCCAAGCCTTGGATGATGGGACCGTGCTTGCTTTATCAAGCATCTATACGTGCGACGCCTATGACTTAGGCTAAGTTCATAGCTTTGTGGCAATTTAGATCAACTTTCCTTCTCCCAAGCCACGGCACGAAGGACCGATGTCATTTTGAAAGCACATCATACAACACTTCTAGGCCGACCGTGGGACCTTTCCATATTCTAACTCAATCCGACCCATCGGGATTATTCCCTTAGCTATGTGGATTTGTCTATTTTATTATCAAGCCTACTTATTCATTTAAAAACTTTTGTTTTATTAGAGTGAATGCCAAGCTGAGGCAAGTTCACCGAAGCCACCCACCTTAGCGAGGAGTCGCCTCGACTGAGCGGGTCTTCGAGTAGCCGTTGTATGGCTAAGTCCGAACGTGTTGGTGTTTTGAATCCTCCGATTGAGCTGAGCGGGACGGGGCATTTCATTATGCACCACTTAGAAAAAGTTTTATCATCGAAACTAACTGAGTACACTTTTCGACTTATAACTTGATTCAACATCCAGTGACTCTCGCACGTACTTCGCCTTAACCAATCTCTGAAACCTGACTTGCATCGATGCCTCAATTAATATTCTATTTTATTTCAAACCAACGATCGCACTACCATCAATCTTTTCCTTGAAACCTACGATTTTGAAATCCTCGACACCCTTCTATTCCTTTAGTCTCAGTTGTATTCAACGTATAACTTAGTTGGATTATGCATATATTTTAGGCGTCCCCAAAATACATGCATGTCAGTCAAGCCTTGTGATAGAGAATCCGTCATTTTTACTTAAGTTGGATCGTGCACATATTCAGGCGTCTCCAAAATATATGCATTTCAGTCGAGCCTCGTGAGTAGAATTTCCATAATCTTGAATCATTCTATCCACCAGTATCCCATTCCATCAATCCTCAAGATCAATCGTACCGAGGATAACTCTCGAAACATGGACGTCTCGCCTAAACGCTAGGTCATCTCCCTAGGCTAAAGTCACCCGTCAGTATTGGAATCATAGTTACCCAACAATAATATCAACACTGACCCCAATCCTATGGTCAAACCAAAGTTGATAATACGGGATTTTCTACCCAAGCTCGCATCACTCAGATTTCTAAATATCGAGCATATATTTCTCCTATTCGCATTTACAACACTTAGTCCAAGGGGTCCGAGTCATTCAACAAAGTCATCCTATCGTAAGTTCACTCAACCAATTCCTCGACATATCAATATCGTTTGACCAACAAACAATTAGCTTAGTCTATCTCTTCGAACACGTTCGATATAATCCACCTATCCATCCTTCCCAAGTCAAGCACGCTACGACATGATTTGTCACTAAACCAAAATCCTCATTCCATATTCCCTAAGTTGTTTATTACAATTTACGTACTCATTCACAAGGTCGCCTAGCTCAAGAATATGTCATGTCCCAATCTCACGCAAGACCGATCATCCACGTGGGACATGAAATTACCATGCATTCCCCAGGATAATCGTTCTTATCGGGGCGCAACTCTTGCTTTGAGTCTAGACTAATTCATTCACAATACGCAGATTGGATCTACTCAATCCTCAAGTTTACTTAATCGTCAATCACAAGTTCGACCAATCCTCGAATTTACCTTTACATCAAACCACATGTCGAAGCAATCCAAATTATCACGCCCTGATCTCCCGAGTTCGATCATTCCTGCGACATGAATCACCATGTCCGCGCTCACGCGGAACGATCGCCTCAAATCTGACGTGACGCATGTACGAGGCTAGAGTTGTGCTCGCGCAAGACAAGATCGTCGATATTGTGGTTATCATCGAAGAAATTAAGACACGATCATTTTCATCCAAGCATTCATTTTAATCAAAATCCCAAGCATAGCATCCGTCTAAACAATAACACTTTACACGATCGTCATTCCTCAAATCAGAGTACCCCCGAGTTATCGTATATCGATCTTTGATACGCCTTAACACCATCGATGATATAAGTAACTTGACGATCTTCACTTGCAACAAATTTTGAGTCGTACGATTGATGCTATCGTCTGAACTGGATAATCTCCTCGACATTCAAGATCAAGTTCGATCATTATCCCCCAAACTATTTACTTGATCAATTAATTCAATCTAAAATCACGTATGTTCATCCGTCTATCTTAAGTCATCGAGCAACATTTCTTCAGATCATAAAGTTATCGAGCGATTTAAGCCAAATCCTTAGAGTCATTTTTATAACTTCAAATTCAAACTCTTTCATGCATGCTATCTTCCAATCGTGCTAACTTTTTGTATACGATTTATATCAATTTTCTCGATCGATTCATCCATTCGTACACCTTAACTTTTCATCGATTTTAATTTTTTCCTACTTAATCATTCTCGTATTTCATACTTGCATAATCCTAATCTCGTGCGCGTCGTTGCTAATTCATTCAAATCAATTTCATGCTAGCTATTAAGTCATGACTAACTTTGAAACACTCTATCTAAGGCTTTGTGTACTCGTTACTTACTGATAGACTTATTGGCACCCCGCATCCTCAATCGATCGATATCCCCGAAACTATCCCATACACCACTCAGGGATAAAGTTATTCGAAAAATCCTTAAAATAATTTTCGAATAAAAAATTGAATACTTCGAATGTCCATTCGAACCATTCCTTCAATTTTAAGCATGATTCATATATATCGCATTGACGATATCATCTTTTTCGATAGTCCCTCAATCGATAGTTATCCCACATACTCAATCGAGTTTAACTTATTGTCGTCCGAAAGGAATTGAATCCCGCACTCGACTTTGCTAATGTCGACATAATTCTTGGTGTATATGCTCAGCCCGACTTAGCCAACCGTGCTTATTTGAAGTTGAATTTGTTTAATCAAACTTTTCATACAATTTTACAAAAATATTTAGACTTATTATATGGACATCTCGTGGGACATTTGAGAGAGAGCGCCAACGTAACAATCGCGAAAGCAACATCAAAGTTTGCAGAAATGACATCAGAGTTAAAGAATTCAATCAAAAGTCCAAGGACATAAAGCAGTGCTCTGATACCATTATATCATGCCCCGGTCACGTAGGACTGATTATCCTCGCTAAGGCGTGATGCCGCACGAGCCTAGATTGCACTCGTGCAAGGCAGTTTCATAACAGTCGATTACAACAGCTTTCGACGGGGTCGTCGCACAGAAGTCCCAAGCAGAAACATTAAATATACAAGGCAACACAAACATTGAAATAAAATCAGAGTCTTTATTGATACTTGAAATAAGATTATAAAGTCTCATGGCTAAGATTACAATCACTAAAGCTCACTTTTCTCTCTGATTACAAGTCACTGTGCTCTCTCTCATCTCTCAGTACCATTTGACGAGCCAACGGATGCTTCAGATAGGCAATGTCCATACATTATATTCCGTATAAGTCTAGACTCCATGCGGTCGCATGCCTCGAAACGCCAAGGAACTCCGTGCCTCGAAGCATCCAAGCAGCTCCGTGCCAACGAGCTTCTACCTGTGCCTGCACATAAATACTGTGTGGGTGTCAGTACTCAACTGTACTGGTGGAGTGAGCTCCTCGCTCACCCATACAAAACCAACATGTTCATTTACTTTGTGCAACATAATCCCTTATGATTGTCTTTCTATTCTTGCCTTAGGGTCAATTTTAGGACAAAGAGCCTTGGTCTATTTGTGTCTCAGACTATCCCCGTGCCATTGCACCGATAACTTAGTTATCATTGTGCCTCACGACCATTCTCGTGCTAGCAACATGAATGCACCGACTCGTGCTTTCCTTTCGTGTTATACATTGGGATGCAACATCTTTCGTGTCATCGACTTGGTCCGTGCTTCAACATCGAGGCCGTGCCTCGCAACTTAGCATGACTTAACCAAACTTGCCTTATGACCCTTCTTGACTTAACTCGAAATGACTTAAGTCTGACTTATGCAATGTTTCCCATAAAATATCAAGCACAACAAATTACAAATGAATTGAACTTGATTGCAAACTCGCTTGTACAAGAGAAAGCCTAAAAAGGAAGCATAGGAAATAATCTAAGTACAATTGTTTAGTTTTGATTCTGGGGTGACGATAGAGGTTCGAAAAAGTGTAGCAACTGTGCCTTACTCCTTGGACTATCTGACGCGCTCCTTGCTCTTGAAGAAATTGCCCTTTGTAGGTTACCAGCCTTGGATTGCCAACCATTAGCCTAGGTGTGGTACCCTGCTATTTATAGTATTTTCTGCAATAGCAGATTTTTGGGCCGCATAAAGGGTCACGTGGGGGTCAGCCTGGTGGGGGTTGTTAAGATTTTGTTGTAGCGAATCTTGGTAGTTAAGACTTGGTCAGCCTGCCATATGTCTCATTGCAACATAGGATCAGTCTGCTTGAGTCATTTTGAACCGCATAGGCCCTTCAAAGTTCGGCCATGCTTGGCCGCACAAGACTCATGCGGCAGTCTCCTTCAGCCTGCATGTAGCTTGGGGACTTTTGAACCGTATAGGTTCTATATTCTGGACCGCATAAAGCTCATGCAGCTCAGATTGCAGTTACCCTTGGCCGCATAAAGTACATAGATTGAGCCGTATAAGGTTCATGCGGCTCGGGTCGCAGTCCTTTTGGCCATATGGCCATGTCCACTCTAATCATATTTTATCTTCTTTTTGTCAGAGTATCAGAGTTGTCAAAGCTGTCGGAGCTGTCAGCCTTGCCAGAGTTTATCAGCTTTATCAGACCAGAGTTTTGTCAGCTTTATCAGTAGGATTGATCAGCTTGGCCGCATAAGTAACTATTCTCTCTACGGCTCAAAAGTCAGTCTGGTGAAGATGGGCCGCAGGGGGCATGCTGAGTCTGTCATGCGGCTCTTCTTTATGCGGGTCAATCTGTTTCAGGGTACTCATGCGGTCAGTTGTGATCCGTATGAACCCCATATTTTCCATGGTTCTACAAGACCCCCTTCAAAGTTTTTAAATTGAAAATTTGGAATACTTTGAATAAGAAGCATGGACATATATCAAGCCATAAAAAAATCTTCGAGTCAGGAGAGATGTCGTACCGCAGGGACATTTTGAGCCGCAGGGACATTTTCGGGCCGCAGGTAGATCTTGTGCCACAGGGAGATCTTGTCTGCCAACTGTCACTGATGTATTTAATGCCTTAATTTAGTTTTGGATTTGGGATCTTTTTTCTAGATAAAGCTGACGGTTACTAAGGATAAAATCCCCTAATATCATCATTATTCTTAATGGATACGGGAATCGAAGCGGTGATGACGGTTATTAAGGATAAAAATCCCCAAACGTCATTATTATCTTTAATGGATACGAGAATCGAAGCGGCGTTCATCTGTTTCCACTTTGAGGAGCTATAAATATGGGCCATACGAAGAGAGTTTTTTCCTTCAACTTTTTCTCCTTCATATTTATCATCTTCGTCATCTTTCTGTCCTGGTTAGCCATGGATCCGAAAGCTTCTAAGTCGACTGATGCTACGGCCAAAGGAAAGGGGCTCGCCTCTCCGTCGAGTGCTGCAGACTCTCCTCCCTTTCATCCTGACGTACAACCCTCTGTTAAGGGTAAGGATGGTGGAAAAGCGATGACTTAAATTTGAATGGCCATATCGCATATTCTATGCACGGGCTTGTCATAAATTGCCTCTGCGCTTTGGGCATAATCGATATATCCTCCATCTCATGGGACTACATGTGTTCTGTATGATGGGGCCGTATGGGTTGAGCCGCATAAGCGCCACTGACCTTCAGGAATGCCTCATACTTGAGCCGTATGAGCGCTACAGGGCTGAACCGTATGGATGCCTCGTGACCAAACCGTATATACATCTCATAACTGATCCGCATAAATGTTTCATGGCTTAGCCGCATGAACATTGCATAACAGACCCGCATAACTACTTTTTAAGACTGAGCCGCATGCGTCTCATATTTTTATGTGCATACCTCATAACTGGGCCGCATAGGGTCTGTTTTGGCTGAATGTTGTTTTCTTCTACCTGCTAACCACCCCCTCCCTTTTTTTTATAGGGATCCGACTAGTGAATTTCTCCAGGACCGGTATCGACGATAGAGTGAAAATGCACCATTCTGACACACACATCAGACAGCTCAAAACTCTCCATGATTCGGAAGAGTTTTTCCCACGCCATTTTGGCATACACATCAGACAACTCAGAACTCCTCATGCTTCGAAAGAGTTTTCCCCAGGTGGTAGGAAGAACCTTTATACCTCGGAGAGTTGGACGGTGGTCAGACGTCATCATGAACGTCCTGTTTTTACGGCTCTCAAAGTAGGCAAAACCACCATTAGGGATGTTGTTTTGAAGGTATGGTCTTTTGGAGGAGCGGGGCTAAGGTATCCGTAATACAGAGGGGAGAAAAGCATGCTATATTTTCCCTCCTCCCTGCAGCTCCTTGGAGATTCAACGGCCTTGTTTGCTTCTCAGCAGTAAAACATGACTTCTTTCGAGGGCCACGAAACTGCTTTTTGGTGAAGGCGAAGTGCTGTCAAACTGACCAAACTATGTATTGTTAGATTTTTTTTTTCTTTCTGCTGCTGATGTAGTCCTATAAATGTAACTGATTTTGAATAAGCAGAATACATTCACTCCATTCTTTATTTGTAGTATCTGTGGTGCTTGTACTAGAGGGCCTAATACAATATTTGTGTTTGATAAAGGACATCCCACTGGGAGACTTTTTGTAGACCTATTGCCCTTTTGTGCATCTGGAAATACGAGCAAATAGATTTGAATGATATTTTATAGACCTACTACTCTTTGGTACAACGATGGTGCGAGTAATCGATTAGGATAACTTTTATGGACCTATTATCCTTCTGCGTACTAGCGGTGCGGGTAATAGATTTGAAACAAAATCCAACAGAGGTAATATGGACGTGATAGGTTTTGTGGTCTTAACACCGTGTCTTTTATCCCGGGTTGGGTACAGGTGTTAAGTCGGAAGACTATCGGTATCAGAGGTAATATGGACGTGACACACGATAATCAGGCATAATCTTTGGTGGAATGGATTTTGAGACAAAACCTAATAGAGGTAATATGGACGTGATAGGTTTTGTGGGTAGAGTAACTCGTATCTAGTTGAACATTAATTTTGGGAGTAACTCGTATCTAGTTGAACATTGATTTTGGGACAGACCAGCTCATGGCCTATGACGTCAACTAGATGATGAACATAATTTGGAACGTCCAAAGGAGCGGCGAGGCCTGCTAGGGCGTCGGCTTCAATATTCTGGAGCCTAGGAACATGTTCTATAAAGAACCCCTCCAAGGTTGCTATGATAGCAATTGCCGTCTGATGATAAGGAATCAGGTCCACGTTGCGAACTTCGTACGAGCCTCGGATTTGATTGACAACCAACTGTGAGTCACCATATGCTTGTAGGTATTTGACTCCCACTTCTTTTACAAGTCGAAGCTCGATGACCAAAGTGTTATATTCGGCTACATTGTTTGAACAGGGTTTCGTGAGAGAATATGCCCGGTTGACCACCAATCCAGTGGGAGAAATTAATACTATCCCGACTCCAGCGACGATATCACCTTGGGGCCCCGTTCTTGAGGCACCGTCGAAGAAAATTCGCCAAACGTCTTCATGTGAAGTCATGTTTGAGTCAATGACTTCATCTGGTATTTCTTTATAGATTCTGGCTATTTTTGAGCCTGGATGGCTGCCAGAAAGTCGGCCAAGGCTTGACCTTTGACAGCCTTTTGCGGAACGAAGACCATGTCGTAGGGAGATAACAGTATCGCCCATGTGGCTAGACGAGAACTGAGTGCACCTGGCTTGGTCATGAAAACCCTGAGGGGATTGACTTGCGAGATAACATGGATGGTCTGCCCTGACACATAGTGTCATGTTTTCTGAATGGCAAACACCAAGGCAAGACATTCCTTCTCTACGGCGGTATACCTATGCTCCGGCCCCACCATCATTCGACTGAAGTAATATATGGCTTATTCGTGCCCCGTATTATTGTTTTGTGCTAGCAAGGCGCCGAAGGAGTGTTCTATTGCTCGTACATATAGCAGGAAAGGCTTTCCGGCAACCGGGGCTACCAGAACTTGCGGATTCGTCAGGTATTCCTTAATGTCATCAAAGGCGCGTTGGCATTCCTCGTTCCAAACGAAAGAGACGTCTTTCTTCATAAGTTGTGTGATGGGTTGACATTGCCCTGAGATATTAGATATGAACCTCTTGATGTAGGCTAGTCTTCCCTGAAGGCTGCAGAGTTCACGGAGGTTCCTCGGTGGACTCATCTCCAGGATTGCCTTTGTCTTATCGGGGTCTATGTGAATGCCCGTGGAAGTAATGACAAAGCCCAAGAACTTTCTGCTGGACACACCCACACTACACCAAAACATCTGTATTGTAACGGTCTGGTCATGTTACAAAAATTAATTCTAACGGGTAAAGGCCGTGAGTATATAGGCGTGGGTAATATTACTAACTGTCCTTCTAACGGATCAAGTCCGTTAGTATTTTAACTTTTCTAACGACTATACCTGTTAGTAATCATTTTTCTACCAGGCATATAATATATGTTACATATGAATACTAACGGGCTATCACCGTTAGTATATTTTAAAAATATGAAAAAAAAAATTTCAGAATTCAAATACTAACGGGAATGGGTCGTTAGTATATTTAAAAAAAATAGAAAAAAATTAGAATTGAAGGTACACCTATATTCAGCACCGTCACCCACCTGCATTTTACACACTAGCTGCTGCTACGCTGAACCATGCTACTGTATTACACTGGTACAGGTCGTGACTTCTCGTAAATTCTAGGTAAGTAATTTGAACCCAACAATTCTTATTATAGACAAGTACCCAACAGTTCTTTGGATGTTAATTAGCAAATAAACCTATACTAAATAATTAGCAAGAACAACCATGGTCATGTTTTTCACCATAACTACACTGTTACATACACTAACTAATAGTCATTGAACCACAACAAGCATATATAATAGCAATTATAAGACTGAACTTGTATGAGATAAGTAAACTTTCATGTCTAAGCTTATGACCTAGAGAACCCTTCATTACCATAACAAAAAAATCACATAGAAACACCCAACAAGTAAATTCTAGACAAGTATTTTAAACCCAACAGTTCTTTGGATGTACATGACTATGCAGGTAAACATTTTAGGGTGGTATTCATTAAGGAAGGAGGGAGGGAAATACCTTTTTTTGGGTTGAAGCCCTGCAAATAAATACATCAAGATGAAGATCATGTAGGAAACTTGACAGTTTACTGCAAACTATGAAGTGCTAGGCAATGTTAAAAATTCAATTGACTATTCAAAGCAAATCTATTTGATGTCATTACCTAGAAAAGTATAACATGTGTAGCTAATCAATGGCACAAAGAAGTGGGATCAAACTTAGGATCTCAAACACAAGCTGAACATCACGTGTGACACGTATCCGACACGACCCACCACAAAGACTCATTGACTCATACACAAAGATAGGCCAAAATAGGTGTCATGTCCGGTTCATGTTGTGTTCATGTCCGTGTCCGTGCAACATTCTCAAGCAAATGTCAGGTATGCCAAAATCCCAAAAGTTTTAACCAGTTCACTAGTATGTACAAACAGCAATTATCATTGCAGGTATTATGGATGAATTTATTGGAAAAGAGAGAAAAAAAGAATTATACCACCAATAATAATTACAAGCTTTTCCTACATCAAATAGAATTATAACCACCACTATCTCCTTCATTCCCTCCTTTCATATTGGCAACAACCTTCTCTTCTCTCCCTGTTGGCACATGTACATATATGAAATATCAAGATTGTAATCTTGAATTCTCATAACTCGTGATGTGATGTGATAATTAACACAATTAGTTCAATCTCTTCACAGGAAACATGAATCAACTTAAAATGCATCGTATAATAGAGCTGAAGGATCACAATATTATGTTGTACATAAGAAGTGCAAAAGCTAACCTGCCCCAATCACCTAAAACAGGACCAGCACCTGCAGCTCGAGCTTCTGTTCAATATCCATAGCTTCTTCTAATTTTCCTCCTTTCCAAGTTATACAGGAAAGCTTTTGATGAAGAAGACATTGGCCAAGAATTACAAGCCGATGGAGGGTTAACAAGAGGAGATCAAGTTTTATGAAAGCCAATTGACGGGCCAAGAATTACAATTGCCAGGATGTTTAGAATTTTTGCCCCCATCTATTGTATACTTAGACTTAGTTGTTAAGGGTTTGTATTATTATGTTTTGTTGGTTATGTTGTGTACTTATTTCTGTTTCTCTGGCTACATGGCCAGTTTTGTTAAACTTGCTACTCTTCTATCTGTCTACAGGTAGGGTCTGTATATCTGTTTCTGACTTTTAATTAATCTAAACGAGACGGGCTAGTTGCCCAACACTTTTGTTCAGAAAAAAGGTCAATCCAAAGTATTAAATTTAGCAATCAAATAAGAAATAAAACTCTTCAGTCTACAGTAAATGAGACAGAATTAAATAAAACCCCAAAAAATGTTTAATCAAATGGTTTCATGTCTGTCCAATTTTAGATATTGACCCTCAGATCTCATAGCTTATGATATTCATCAACAGCTACAAGAATAGTTTTTCCAATTGAGCAATTTAGCATGAATCAAGAAAATGTTGGAGATGATTGTGTCAGAGGGAATGATGATGGCACCAGCGAAGAAAACACATCAATACTCAAGAAGAAAAACCTTAGAAGCCGCTCCATATACATGTTTTCCATCATCCTTAAAAGCCACTCCAAATTACATGATTTCCATCATTAGGCATGGCTTCAGTTCCAAAGAAAGAAAAGCCTTCTCTCCTTCATTCCCTCCTCTCATATTGACAGAAACCTTCTCTCCTCTCCCTATTGGCACATGTACATATATGAAATATCAAGATTGTAATCTTGAATTCTCATAACTCGTGATGTGATGATTAACACAATTAGTTCAATATCTTCACGGGAAACATGAATCAACTTAAAATGCATCGAATAATAGAGCTGAAGGATCACAATAGTATGTTGTACATAAGAAGTGCAAAAGCTAACCTGCCCCAATCACCTAAAATAGGACCAGCACCTGCAGCTCGGGCTTCTCTTCCATCTTCAGCGAATCCATAAGCAATTGAACCGGTGCCAGTAATTAATACACAGCCATGGAGCTTGCCCATTGTTCTACTTGCCAATGCAGCCACAGAGTCATTGTCCACAAACAATTTACATGACTTGGAAATAAGTCTCTGTAAAGGAAGGAATGGATACTTTGATTCATCTCTGATCTCTATGTATATCAAGACAGGAACAAGAGAGGTAAGACCCAAATCAAGAGAGGTAAGACTCAAATTAACTCCAAAGGAACAAGAGAGGTAAAACATGTCAACAAAGCTATATGACTAGAAGGCATCATATAGTCCCTTGGAGTATACAAAGTAGTTTTTGAACCCACTCCAATCCCCATTTATTTTACCAGCACAGCAAGAAAAGGCTTGCACAATTAAGATATCATTTTCTGAGGACATCAGTAAAAGCCTGTAATTAGAATGTAAAGTTATTCAAGGTATAATTCTATTTATTCAAGGTATGTGGAAATTTGGTCTCCATGGAACTAAACATAAGATTAGCAACTCAAGTTTCATGGGATCGGGTTTATCTACTAACCTTCCTCATAGAGGATAGAAACTTCCTATCCACAATGCCGGCCTGAAAGTTACAAAAGCTTACAATGTGAGAAAAGTCAAAAAATGATGTTACAGGGAACATGGCCCCTTATAGATCTAAATGGAAGCAACAGATTTTGTGTAGCTAACCTCAAAAGTTTAGGATAAATGCTTGGTTCTTTAGCACTAGATAATCTTTACAAATAAAATTTATCATTACATATCGATAAACATTACCTGATTATATTTTCTTGGTAGACTTCGAAGATCTCCATGTCGAGATTACAGGGGACATGGCCCCTTATAAATAACATGAAGATGCCTTTGTAACTACACATGTTATTTGAGGTGGTTCTTCCAAGATCTCTCCTATCTTCCTCATGTAAAACGAGAAGTATGTTTATGAGGTTCAACATTATGAATAATGGATCTTGCGCACTCACGCACTGTCAAAATCCTGTCCTGTTCGGGATGGAAGCACATTCCAACCTTGCCCATTGGTTGGGGGTCAGCAATTAAAGTTGGGAAATTCCCTTCTCAGCCCAATCGTACAAATAATCATTTCGATTGATTATGCCTCTTGGCTGTGTTTTGTAGGCACCAAGGTATTAAGTCTACCATTTGCCCACTAGACAATTTAACCTGCATGGCATGAAAGTCCAGCTCAAATAATTAAATGAAATCCTAGGTAACTATAATGTTTAGATCGGTTATGCCTTAACATGACTAGCCAAGATTCAACAGTAACCAGAATAATGTCTCAAACAGTACCTTTTCATCTAGAAGGTTATGCCAATCTGAACCCGGGCACTTTAGAATGTGTTTGCATCGAATAAGATTCAACTCATTCATTTTTGTTGTTATGTGATCATTCAAGTTCAACATGTTGCCACGAATTTGCTTTTGGAACCATGAAGCGTGATGAATTGCAACTAAAGCAAAAAAGAGGACAAAATATCATATATTAAGGACCTGATTAACATCTATGGAAATAAGTAAATTCCCTAGACTAGAAAGAAATAAAAATGGATCGAGTTCAAATGTTGGTTCATGAACTGAAATAAAATCTCAGTTTAAAATCTCACAAAAAATGGATCGAGTTCATATTTAAGGCTCAGTGGGAAAATAAGAGAGATTAGTGAAAGATGTTATATTACCTCAAAATCACGTTGCAATTGTCAATAAACATTAGTCAATTAGGATGATTTTGGATGAATGCTTCTCCAGCAAGTTGTTCTTATTCAATTGCCCACTTTGTTAATGTAACACCAGCAAGTCAAAAGTAGCATACATATAACATCATGAACACATAAAATCCTCAACTATATCTGACTATAATAAAATATGGGCTTACCAGACTTCTCTAGTCCCTCTGATAAGCCTCCACAACTAGCAAAAATATCTAGAGTAGCCAAGCGGTTTTCTTCAGCTACTTCCTTCCATTGATCTGATCATCACCTTATTCTACTTCTATATATTTTCCCTTACCCTTATTTTTTGATGGAAGTGTTGGCCATCTTTCGATTGATGGACAAGAGCTTAAAATTGGCTGGCAACTGCTTGCAGAACATAGCACGAATGAGAGAATTTTTATATGCCAAACTTCTGATTTTAACTAAAATAAGGAAACATTTGCCCAAAAAAATAATAAGGAAACAAAAACCAGATCTACCTGCTTAACAGATCCTTTAGCAGCATCGTATCAATATTCTCGAAAGAAAACATGATCAACACTCACTGGAAGGTCCAAATATGGTAGATCACCTTTCTTGCAAACTTCACACTTCCCTTCTAATATCTCCACATGTACGGTGTGTGTATCTTCACTGTAATATACCTGGTCACACCACAGAAGCTTTTTAAATGATGTGCCCTAAAAAATATAACTTTAAAGCAAGTAAGAACTATATTATGGAACTAGATACTGCACTATTTAAAAATTAACAAAAAAGAAAAAGTAAAGCATACAGAAGATCACTTCTTTAATATCAGAACAATGCGCCTTTTCTGTCGAGAGATCTTATGGTCCGTAGAATCTCTGAACTTTGACCTTTGTAGATTCTGCAGTAGGTTGTTTAGACCCCATATGAGTCAGAATCTCCAATACTCGGCACACAACATATGCTTTTAGACCAACACTTCCCCCTGCCTTGAAAGTACCACGATCTTCCTCCCTTTCTTCACTAAAGAACTGGGGTCTTGCATACACAAAATCATGTAAATTATACTCATTCTTTTGTAAATAAGATTGGTTTCTGAAATTATATCAAAATCATCATCTTGAACTCTATGTTTGCAGGAGCTACATATTCCTGTACTAAGACCCAAATTGTCAAATTACATTTCATTGCATACAATGTAAGAAAAAAGGACTCAGACCTTATTGATTTGCCCTAGCCGATGAGCCCTAGCCATTTCCTGGTGATCAGTTTGGGGCTCCAATCACTGTAAAGCATAGGTAAGGGAACAAGTAGGTTATAATAGAATACTAAACTAAAGATAAGACTAGAAAATGTTTATGGAGCTATACAATAAAGAAACTAAAACCATTACATATCATATATGATGGAAGTATCTGCAGTAGCAAGATTAATCCCTAAACTGTACAGACTATGCATATATAAAATCAGGAAAGGGAGCATCATTATAAGGAATTAAACTACTATAACTGATAAAACCATCTGGAAGAAACATATATGGCTAGTTATTTGGTAAAGAAAGTTGATGAAACGAATAACAGTAGCTGCCTAGTTGGTCCAATGAGCTCAACAACTGGCCAAATAATCTATACTAAGGCCTCATTTGGTTTGTGAAAAGGAAAGAAACCAATTTTTTGCTCTTTTCTTTCATTTCCTTTGGGAAATTACAATTTCTATTGATTTTCCTTATCGGTGTTTGGAAATGTCAAAACAATTTGAAGAAAAAGTGAATACTTAAAAGTTGGGAAAGTGAATCCTTGGTTGGATGGGGAAACCATTTCCTCCCCTAATATTCTTTCCATTGGGAAAGACTTTCCTTTCCTCCTCAATTTCTTTAACATCCAAATATCGAAAAATAATGACTTTCCTTTCCTAACCCCATGATTTCGCGAACCAAACGAGGCCTAAACATACATATCTAAAGTATTTAACAACATTTATAATTAGCATACTAGAACAAGTAAATGTGCATAGGCGACATCTTACCTAAACATACATATCTAAAATATTTAACAACGTTTATAATTAGCATACTAGAACAAGTAAATGTGCATATGCGACATCTTAGTATAATTTATTAGCATTAGCACTCCTGAACTTCAGTCATACTTACTTATCATTCTTATTTTTTAATTATAACACTTATATTATTATTTTTTTGAAAAAGATTACTCTCCTATAACCCCATGAAAAGACACTATTATAAAGTTTTTTAAAGGAAAATCGCATGCTGGAGAAGAAGTCAGTCGACCTAACATGAATTCATGGCTAAGCTAGGAAATGTTGGGATTTCATCACGGGAAAGCAAGGTGTGCTGCTAATCATGACTCTCTCAAGTGATCAACAAATCCCACACAATTAGCTCCCAAGAATACAAAGAACTCGCATTAAAATTCATTTTCCTAATTTGTCCTCCTGAGCCCACACCTCTGCCCTTCTTTGTGTCGAAGTGAATCAACTACATATATACATACACTAGATCCGAAAATTAAGCTGTTCATATATAATCTTCGCACTATTGATATATATGGTTTTTTCTACAACACATTAAGCATACATCGCAGTGTAATGGTCATATCCCTTGAGTGTATTTGCTTCATTTTGCTTAGTAGATCTGCAAACTTGTGATAAAGAATTTGCAAACTTTAAGTATGATTTCCTTGCACAAGTCTATGTGATACAAAAATCAAAGCATGAGAATAGATTATGCGCAACAACAAATAATAGTCGTATGTGATCTGTTATATGTAATTACAAGACTCTTGCACTCACATGACCAAGTTAAAACAACAAAAAACTTAAAATGTAAGTTGATACATACAAAAGATATGTTAGCGAGTAGAAATCTATTCTTTTACACACGCTATAGCTGCTATCATAATTTATTTTTTTCAAACAGAAGGTACATCTCTCCTTGGAACAAGCTTTGTCTTTGCTTTTGTTCCATAATTGAATGATATATTCAGATTTTAATATCGGCTAAGCTTTATGACTTGGGTAGTACGAAGAAATTTGGTATGTCATGTCATATGTATTCTGGAATTTATCTTTGGTTTGACAGAGTGACCTAATTTAAGGTTCTAGGCGAGCCTAATATATCTTACATATGTTCACGCTACTATAACCGATAACTTAGTCAAGAACTTCTCATCACCAACTCTCCTCCCAAAAAACTAGGTGATTCTCACCTCAAATCAAAGCAAACGAATAGAAGGGTTTTTCTCACCCAAAAAATTAGGATTTTTTCTCACCCAAAAATCTGCTTGAAGCAAAGAAATCGAGACTCTGGAGTTTGTTTGTAGTCGATGACTTTTCTCAGGTGGACACGGAGTCGCCGCAGTCGAGCTTCCAAGGTGGTTGCCGGAGTTACCGCGGTTGAAGGAATCGCCGGATGCAAACTCTTCTCAGGTGGACACAGAGTTGCCGAAGTCGAGCGGCTGTTGAAGGACTCGCCGAAGTCGAGCTGTGGGTGAAGGACCCACCGAAGTCGAGCCTACGGTTGAAGGACTCGCCGTAGTGGAGCCCGCAGTTGAAGGACTCGCCGAAGTCGAGGTGGTTGTCGTGGTTGGACTCACCAATTTTTGAGATTTGTGAATAAGAGAAAGGGAGAGGGGGAGAGAGAGAGTGTGAGAGAGAGAAAGAGAGAGTTGATGGGAGAATATACAAGAGGAGGAAAATTGGGAAACTAGGACTCAGCCGCTCAGTAGTTGGAGGGAAATTGGAAAATTCTAGGGCGGCAATATATTTTTGGCTTCTATTTGTCGCTCAAAATTTTCACCAACGATTATTTTATTTAAGGGAAATATATATAAATATATTTGTAACAGACTATAGTGAATACTAACGGACCTACATGGTTAGTAATTTCTAACGGGCTCTAACTGTTAGAAAGTGAAAAAAGGGTCCATTAGATATTGAGCCATTTAGTGTAGTGCCAGGAAGGACTTAGTGGGATTCATCTTCAGATTGTGCGCTCGCATAAGGTCGAACGCTGTTCTCAAATCGTGTAAGTGATCATCCTTAGAGCGGCTTTTGACGGCGATGTCGTCAACGTAACACTCCACTGTCTTCCGTAAGTGATCTCTGAAGATGACGCTCATAGCTCGTTAATATGTAGTACCGGAGTTCTTCAGGTCGAAGGGCATGACTGTGTAACAGTACACACCGATCGGTGTTCGGAATGACGTATGCTTCTCATCGTCAGGAGACATTTTGATTTGATTGTATACTGAGAAGCCATCCATAAAGGACATGCGCTCGAAGCCACACGTATTATCGATCATTATGTCGGTAATGGAAAGAAGGAATTCAACCTTAGGACATGTCACATTCAGATTACGAAAGTCGATGCAGATTTGGATCTTCCTGTTCTTCTTGACGACTGGTAGTATATTAGCTATCTAGTCTGGGTGCTGCTCCTCGCGGATAAAACCAATAGCTATAAGCTTGTTTACTTCTGCTACGATAGAGTTCATAATGTCTGGATGGAACCGTCGTTGCTGTTGCTTGACTGGTTTTGCGTCTGGATGAATATTGAGGTTATGAAGTACGATCTCGGGGTTTAGCCCTGGCATGTCTTCGTTGCTCCAAGCAAAGACATCGATGTATTCTCTGACGAGTTGCAACACGGAGCTCCCGCTCACCGTTTGTCAGGCTTTTACTGACGAAGATTGGCTTTGGAGAGGATTCATCACCAAGGTTAACTTGTATGACCTCATCTTCAGTGGAAGGATTGCGAAGTTCAAAGCATTTCTCCTATTGTGCATCCAGTTGTTGGACCCATGGCTCCAATTTAAGAGGTTTGAGTAGATCCTCGTCTTCCTCTTTAATGTCAGCGGATGCCATGTTGACGGATAATGTCTGCCTGAACATATCTCTAATGTTGTTATCGGAATCGTATATAGGTGATTCGAATGAGTGAGAATGCCACTCGCATTTCTCATCGGAGCTCTCGGGCGTTGTTGCTGGTGTAGCATAACCGAGGCCGCATTTGGACTTGCCGTAGTAATCCCGAGATTTTCCAGACGGAGTTGACAGCTGCAGAGGCGATCGTCGACCGCTGCCGTAATTCAGACCTGGGGTAGCCTCTATGTCGTACCCCTACTTTTGCATGAAGTACTTGGCCTGAGGACTATACAGGTAGAGCGGTAGTCTTCCGGTATCGGGTTCAAGATCAAACTCTTGAGGCATGAAGGGTTGAGGACCTTCTTTTCGGCCAAAGATGATCGTGTGATCCCCTTCTCTTCTGCCTGAGACTAGAAAGTAGGCATCTTTAATGGGAGCAAGTCGGTTTGCGGTATGGATGGTTGTCACCTGTGTGTGCAGGTTAATGTCCCAATCGAGTCCTGCAGTATACATCAAATTGAGTTTATTACACTCAGGATAGTTTAATGGCAGCCTCTTATTGATGAAATAAGGAATTTTGTCCACAAGGATTACATCATCAGGAGAGGGACTATCCACCTTTGCAACCAGATACTTTACGAGTTCTGCATCCTCTTCAGCTACCCCGTACGTGACCGGAGGTTGGGACGCTGTCTTGGGCAACTTGACCACCAAGGGTTCAACTTATAGCATTGGCTTGCCTGAGAGTGTCAGATTAACACTTGGTTGTCGGCTTGCCTTGGGAAGACGAATGACCATCGGCTCGGCAGGGGACTTTGTGTCTTCCGGTTGCTTTTGACAAGATCTTGGCAATCGGGTCACCATCGGCGCCCCAGAGGGCCTTTCATCTTCCGGTTGCCTTTGATTGGATTTTGGCAATCGGATCACCATCGGCTCTATGACGGGTTCTTGGCTGGTCCTTGGGAGTCAGATGACCATCAGCTCCAACTATGCAGCTGGAATGGAGGAACCATGCACCTCTTTATGCAAAGTTGCGATAAGGGGTGCGGCTTTGCCCGGTTTATGGGCCTGGAGATGAATTCTCAAGGGTTCCTCTGGCCCTGTGACGGCCTCCAGTTCGTCAGTTATGTGTTTTTTGGATTCATCATATAGACACGCCTCCGAAGTGTAATAAGACTCAACCCCTTTGAAGGGATCGATGTCGGCAAATTCAGTCTTCACGAAGTCGTGCTTACTGACATACTTGAAGCACTAGTGGAGGGTGGATGGCACGATCATATAGTCATGTATCTACGGACGCCCCAAGAGGATGTTTTAGGACGTGTCTGCGTCTATGACGTAGTAGGTAACCTCTGTCCTCAGGTCGCCGATCTGACATTTCAATCGGATCTTTCCTAAGGGATAGCTCCTTCCTGAGTTGAAACCGCTAATGGCGGTGTTGGTCGCTGCTAGCCAGTGCATAGGGCTTCCGAGGACTTGAAGCAAGCTTTTCAGAATAATGCTTATCGACGAGCCAGGATCGATGTGCATCCGATCCACCTTGATGTCGCCTATGTACCCAGTATAGTACAAGGGGCGATCATGCATGTTAGTTTTGAACAACATGTCCTGTAGGGTGAATACGATATTGGGTATTACATCCGCACAGTTGCTGCCCTGGAGATCTGCCGACGAGTCTTCCCCTGTAGGTTTGACCTGAGCTAAGTAAACGTCAGCATTCTGGAGTGCTTTGCTCAATGCGACATGATGATCCTTGGAGAGCCTTAGGAGCTCGTATAACGACAACTTTGACGACATATTAGCCAGTTGTGCTAATATGTCAAAGTTGTAAGGTCTCTCCAGCCCTTGAGGTGCATCTTTACGGAGCGGCCTGTCGAAGCGGGATTCCTTCGGCTTGGACCTGTCTGCCGATGGAGGCTGAGATGGCCCCGGAACATCAGTGGCGGTAAGCGTTGCCGGTTGAGGGTCTTTAACTGAACTACCCGGAGTGGGCTGGACTTGTGCCCCAGACCGGGTAACAACGGTCGCTGCTTCCTCAGCCTCGGTTGAAATTGTGTGGCAGGATCTGGACTTCCTGCCCTTCTTCTTATTGGCTGGAGATGACACTGTCTGGGTAACTTCGGGCACTAAGTCGGGGTGCACCCACATGATCTCTCCTCGTGATGTGGTGAGATGTAGCAAGCCAGTCGTCTGGTCCCGAATGGGGGAAAGATTAGTAACCACCATCGTTGCCCAAGGGATAGGTATTACCCCATCTTGTGTGCTTATTGGAGGGAAGGCGTCGAACTGAATTGACACCATGTTCGTCGCTACGGTAACCTCTTCAAAGTCTAGCGACAGAGCTTTGGAGTCGATAAGATTCTGGATGTACTGCTTTAATTGAAAGCAGTCTTGAGTGGCATGATGAACATAGCGGTAGAAATGGTAGTATTTTGGGTCCTCCATCTCTGCCGCTAGGGGCTCGCACCTTGGTAGAGGGAGTTGGATCATGTCCCCTTGCAAAAGCATGTCGAAGATAGGCTTGACATGACTATCTTTGAATGAGTAATTGACCTGGGGCCACTGAGCTTCTGCCTATTTTTGTTCAGGCTTCTTGGTCGTGCCGACAACCAGGGACTGTTTGCCCTTATTGTCCCGATTATTGGCGGTGCCGTCAGTGTTGTTGTTATTGGAGGCGGTACCAGGATGTTTTCTTTTGACCTCTCCGTCTGGGTTGTGTAATCCCAGCTGGCGAGCCTTCTTTAACTTCACCTCTGCATTAGTGGCGCTTATGATGAAGGTCATCCAATTCCTGAACTGATCTTCACCCATCCAGCGGCTGATTGCGGGGAGCAACTTCTTCTGGCAGATTTCAATTAAGGAGTTTTCGGGATTGCCTTGGGGCAATCTCATTACAGTTTGGCGGAACCGCTCGATATAGTTTCTTGTCAGCTCCCTCTCCCCCTGAACGACGTCCATGAGGGATGACATTGTCACATCATGTCCCACTTCGTAGAATCGTTCTAGGAATATGTGCTTGAAGCCGTCAAAAGAATGGATGCAGTTGTCCGAAAGGTTGCGATACCAGTCGAACGCGATCCACTCCAATGCTCCGATAAATAATTGTGTGAGGATGGCGTCATTATGCGGCAAGTGGTCGGTAGTGACCTCAAAATAAGTCATGTACCGACTAGCAGAGGTCTTCCCGTCATATGAATCGATATGAAACGGCTTGTACCGTGGTGGAAAAGGTACATCTCTCCATGTAACGGGATATGACTGCTGTATTCTCAGGTCCCGGGAGGAATCTCGGGCATTGAACATTGCCCGAAGCTCCTGAACTTCCCTCATTGTCTCCCATGCTTCATCTGCAGCTGAAGGAGCAGAGACTCCTAGAGGATTGTCATCCAAAGGAGGAGCGATT
This sequence comes from Iris pallida, assembly GCA_029216955.1. Lineage (NCBI taxonomy): Eukaryota > Viridiplantae > Streptophyta > Magnoliopsida > Asparagales > Iridaceae > Iris > Iris pallida. The sequence continues at coordinate 166,308 of JANAVB010006453.1, read as the reverse complement.
GTGTTGGAGTCCGTATTGACTGCGGGTCCCAAGCTTGTTTGTCCAGGCATCCTTGCTGGTTGAGTCGGCAAGGCAGCTTTGATTTTGTTTACTGACTTGACCAAGGACAGGAGCATGGCTTCAAGTACTTCTAGGCGTTGTCGGTCAGTAGGTGCTTCATGATCATCGTCGGCCACAAAGATTGTCCGTACGTGGGTAAAGGTGGAAGGGATCGTAACAGAGGTGCTCTCTGTGTCGTATCCCCGTACCGAGAAATCGTCGGGGAATGTCGGAATGTCTTCCTCCTCGGACTCAGAAGGGGTGCTACCCCATGTGCAGGAAGCCACATCGTCTTGGCGAGGGAGGCCATCCTCAGGGACGTCCACGTCTGTTGTGTAATTCCAGTGGATCGCTACCCCCTGTGTATGCTCTTGGAATATCGGGTTGTCGCATACTTTGAGGGGACTGCTACCCCCAGCCTCATCTACCCCCAAAGAGGTCAAGGATGAACCCCCAGGTGTTGAAAGCTTCTTTTTGGATCGAGTGCCTAGGTAGACACCCCCTGTGGTTGCCGGTGGCAGTCCTCCAGACGAGAGTTTCCTTGTAATGCTGGCGGAGATTGCCGGGCTGGAAAAGCCTGTCTTCTTTCCTCCCTTCTCGGGAAGAACCTTTCGGGTTGAATTACAGGAGGCGACTGGAAATTCCTCGTCTTCCAGAATTTGTACCTGTTTTTGAAGTTGTTGTTGGAAAGGTGCTGGCTGCTGTAGTCGTTGGAAAACGGACTGCCGATCTTCAGGTGCTGCCGACTTGTCGTAGCAGCAGTTGATGATGACTTGGGTGCAACGACGTCCCGAGAGGGGCTCATCGCACGCCAAGTTTGCTTCCTTCTCCTTGTGTTTGTGAGTAATCACCTCTCGCAAGTCGGTAGCGGATTGATCTACCTTTGCATCCCATTTGTGGACTCGGGTATCCCTAGAATGCGGGTGCGTAGGTGTCATATTTGCTCCCTGATCTGAGGCTAGTAAAAGTACTTACACTCGATCATTGGAGAAAAACTTTTGAGACCCACCCTGTCTGTTAGCCCTGGGGGACTGGACGCGGGTGGTTCTGTACAACTTTCCATCAGGAGCCCGTATAACACTTAACGGTGCCCTCTGACGGTCAGCAACTTGGACAGTTGACTAGGCTTGTTGGGCCCGTATTGCCCTAGACTTCTTTGACTGTACCCGAAGGTGCATAGTAGAAAGAGTCCAGATTGATACATCCTACATTCTCAATGGGACGCATAGAGTCGGGCCCGCATAAGAGACGATCGAACACAGAGCTTCTGACCGGGCCGCATGAGACACTATGCCTATGGCCAGGATTGGCTGCCGCATGGGCCATCTGCCTGCAGCCAGAGTTGGCTGCCGTATGGGCGATCTGCCTGCGGCCAGGGTTGGCTACCGTATGGGCGATCTGCCAGTGGCCAGAGTTGGCCGTCGCATAGGCGATCTGTCTACGGTCAGAATTGGCTGCCGTATGAGTCATTTGCCTATCTCTCTTATGCGGCCTCTTCCTCGTCCGCATGGATTTCCCTTGTGCCCCCAAAAACTCAGCATCGTAGTGTTTCCTTTGCTGGATTTAGGGACAATGGGGTTATCTGCGGTCGAAATCAAGGCCGCAGGAGCGTCTTGACCACCGTCTTGGGCCGTAGAAGGAGCTTCTTCGAGGACCTGGTCAGGGGCAATAGTTTTATGCTTCGACATCATGCGAGTTTTCTTTGGGTTGGCTCGCTTCTGCGATGGGCTGGCGCTCCCTTCAGAGGGCATTTCTTCAAATGCTCTTTGGTCAAATCGAACCATAAGCATTTGCTGCGTGGAGCCGAACTTGGATGCGTCCGATTGCGTCACCAACTTCTCATCAGAAGAGAAGGATGTCCCCAGCAGAGTCGCCATCATGTTTGCCATAAAATATCAAGCACAACAAATTACAACTGAATTGAACTTGATTACAAACTCGCTTGTACAAGAAAAAGTCTAGAAAGAAAATCTAGGAAACAATCTAAGTATAATTGTTTAGTTTTTATTTTGGGGGGTGACGATAGAGGCTCGGAAAAGTATAGCAACTCTGCCTTACTCCTTGGACTATCTGACGTGCTCCTTGCTCTTGAAAAAATTGCCCTTCGTAGGCTACCAGTATTGGATTGCCAACCATATGCCAGGGTATGGTACTCTTCTATTTATAGTATTTTCTGCAATAGCAAATTTTTGGGCCGCATAAAGGGCCACGTGGCCACGTGTCTCTCACAGCACACAAAGACTCGATCTCGAGCTGCCAGCTGGTGGAGGTTGTTGAGATTTTGTTATAGCAAATCTGGGTGGTTGATACTAGGTCAGCGTGCAACGTGTCCCATCGCAAGATAGGATCAATCTGCTTGTGTCATTTTGAACCGCATAGGCCCTTCAGAGTTTGGCCATACTGGGCCACATAAGAGTCATGCGACAGTCTTCCTTAGTCCGCATGTAGCTTGGGGACTTTTGAATCGCATAGGTTCTATATTCTGGGACGCATAAAGCTCATGCGGCTCAGATTACAGTTACCCTTGGCCGCATGAAGTACATAGATTGAGCCGCATAAGGTTCATGCGGCTCGGGTCGTAGTCCTTTTGACCGCATGGCCATATCCAGTCTAATCATGTCTTATCTTCTTTTTGTCAGAGTGTCAGAGTTGTCAGAGCTGTCAGTCTTGCCAGAGTTCGTCAGCTTTATCAGACCAGAGTTTTGTCAGCTTTATCAGAAGGATTGATCAGCTTGGCCGCATAAGTAACTATTCTCTCTAAGGCTCAAAAGTCAGTCTGGTGAAGATGGGCCGCAGGGGACATGCTGAGTCTGTCATGCGGCTCTTCTTTATGCGGGTTAAATTGTTCCAGGGTACTCATGCGGTCAGTTGTGATCCGCATGAACCCCATATTTTCCATACTTCTACATGCAACTCTATGCCAACGATTTAATACTCAACGCCACATTTCATGCCGAAGCACGTGTCTTTTCTATAGCCAAATCTTAGGCTTCTTAAGACTTGTATCGCAATCGTGCATACCATTTTTATCCTATTCGTGTCGTGCTTGCACTTTCTTTTATTCGACCGACACAGTGCATGCAGATTGCCGTTCAGCACGCCAACTTATCTATATAAAAGGTCACTAGCAATGTCAAGCTCGATAAAATATGTCAAGCTCGATAAAAGGTCACTAGCAATCCAGCATCATACTTTAGCCAATAAAATACTGTCATGATCAAGCTCGATAAAGAAATAAGCTCAAAAAATTAGGCTAACTTAGCAGCATCAGTCAAAATATTAGAACGAAAGATAATGCTTGCAAGAAATAGAAGTTTATGAGGCGGCACAGAGTTCCTGGTTTCCTTCTCACCTTTTTCTAAAATCGCCACTGGCTTCTCTGGCACTATGAGGCTGGGTCCAATCTCTAGCCCTGAATGGTCCAAGATGTGGCTCGGATCCGGGATGTAGCGTATGAGCTGCGAAACGTGGAAGACATTGTGGACGCCTTCGAGACTTGGGGGTAGAGCCACCCGGTAAGCCACTTCTCCAATTCGGCTCAAAACTTCGAATGGGCCGATGTACCTGGGGCTCAGCTTTTCTGCTCTGCCCAATCAAATAGTTCCTCTGGTAGGGAAGATCTTTACGAACACACTGTCTCCTTCTTCAAACTCCAACGGCCGACGACTGCTATCCGTCCAATATTTCTGTCCAGTGCAATCCTGAGCTTGTCCTTGATCACCTTTACCTTCTCTACTGCATCGGTTACCATCTCAGGTCCCAGCAACACTCTTTCTACTACGTCGTCCCAAGCAAGTGGAGTGCGACAACGACGTCCATAGAGTGCCTCGAATGGTGTCATACCGATGCTAGCTTGGTAGCTGTTGTTGTAGGAGAACTCTACCAAGTGCAAATGGTCTTCCCAAGACCCTCCAAATTCTAAGACACAGGATCTCAGCATGTCTTCTAGTGTCTGGATTGTTTTCTCTGATTGTCCGTCCGTCTGGGGATAGTAGGCGGTGCTGAACTTCAGTTGCGTTCCCAAACTGTCATGCTAGCTCTTCCAGAAGTGAGAGGTGAACCTGGTATCCCTGTCAGACACAATACTTACCCGAACTCCATGAATCCGGTAGATGTGCCGCATGTACAGTGCCGCCAACTTCTCGGTGGATAGACCCACCTTGAATGGAATAAAGTGGGCTGACTTTGTCAGTCGGTCCACGATAACCCAATTGGCACCCTTCCCTTCTTGGGATCGAGGCAGTCCTGACACAAAGTCCATCGTTATGTGCTTCCATTTCCACTCCGGGATGTCTAGCGGCTGCAAAAGTCCTGCTGGTCTCTGTCTGCTAGCTTTCACTTGTTGACAAATTAAACATCTAGCCACATACCTGGATATGTCCTTCTTCATTCTGTACCACCACACTATAGTACGCATATTCCGATACATTTTGTTGGCTCCTGGATGTATGGAATACTACGACTGGTGCGTTTCTTGCATCAGCTCGTTCCTCAGTTCGCCAGTTGGTACGCACAGCCTCGTACCATGCTTCAGTGCTCCGTCGCTAGCGATTGAGAATCCTTCAAGTGTTTCTGCCAGTACTTGATCTCTGAGTTTGCAAAGCATCTCGTCTTGGAATTGTGCCTACTTGACTCTGTCCATTTAGACTTGAACGCACTTACAATTGCATCGTTGTTGAATCAGCTCCTGGTACAATGGCTTCTCTTTCCAGTTTCTTTATTTTCTCTTCGGGCAGTACAATCTCCAGTCCAAGCTTTTCTATGTTCTCCAGCAAATGACGCTCCTTGGTCAAGAACATTGCCATCGGGTATCGACTAAGTGCATCTGCAACAACATTAGCCTTACCCGGATGATACTGCAGGTTGATGTCGAAATCCTTCATCAGCTCCAGCCATTATCTCTGTCGCATGTTCAGCTCCTTCTGAGTGAAAACATATTTAAGACTTTTGTGGTCTGTAAATATTTCCACTCTCTCCATAAAGGTAGTGCTTCCATAGCTTCAATGCAAATATCACCGCTGCAAGCTCCAAATCATGTGTGGAATAGTTCTTCTCATGAGTCCGTAATTGCCTAGATGCGTAAGCAATTACTTTCCCGTGTTGTTGAAGAACGCAGCCCAATCCCTTACCGGAAGCATCACTATAAATTGAGAAACCGCCGGTACCTGAGGGTAGCGCAAGTATCGGCGCCGTGGTAAACCTCTTCTTCAGTTCCTCAAATGCTGACTGGCAAGCTTCAGACCAAATAAAATCTTCGTTCTTCCTAGTGAGCTTCGTCATCGGCTCGGCAATACTGGAGAAATCCTTTATAAACTTTCGATAGTAGCCAGCTAAACCCAAAAAGCTTCTGATTTCTGTAACTAAACTTGGTGCAGTCCACTTCTCAATAACAGTTATCTTCATTAGATCCACCGAAATTCCTTCTCATGTGACAACATGGCCAAGAAAATCCACATTGTCTAAGAAGAATTCGTATTTAGATAGCTTACTATAGAGCTTCTCCTTCCTTAAAGTTCCCAAAACTTTTCTTAGGTGCTCTTCATGCTCTTCTTCAGTCTTCGAGTAGATCAGAATGTCATCGATGAAGACAACAACAAACTGATCCAGATATTCATGGAAGACCATGTTCATAAGGTTCATGAATACTGCAGGGGCATTTGTCAGTCCAAACGGCATGACCAAAAATTTATACTGACCATATTTGGTGTTGAACGCCGTCTTTGGAATATCCTCCTTCCCGACCTTGATTTGATGGTAGCCAGACCTGAGATCTATCTTCAAAAATACCTTAGCTCCACTCAGTTGATCAAACAGGTCATTGATCCGGGACAGAGGGTACTTGTTCTTGATGGTGATGTTGTTCAGCGCCCGGTAATCAATGCACATCCGTACGATTCCATCATTCTTGGGCACGAACAAAACTGGTGCTCCCCAGGGTGAAGCCCCGTCTCTAATAAATCCTTGTGCCTTCAGTTCGTCAATCTGGTCCTTCATCTCCTTTGCCTCTTTAGGATTGACTCTGTAGCATCGCCGAGAAATAGGAGAAGAGTCAGGTACTAGATCGATGGTGAATTCCACACCTCGATCTGGCGGCAATCCTGGAAGACTAGCTGGAAAGACGTCCATAAATTCTGCTTTAATAGGGTGAGGTGGCCCGGGTTCTTCGGTGATAGAGAAGCAGGTAATACTCTTCATGTCTTCCGGAGCTCGAGAGATTTCAAACTCCGGTTCTCCTGGTGGGCTGAAGATTACACATCCTCTGTGACAATCTATCAGCACATGCTGCTCACTCAACCAGTCCATCCCTAGGACTACATCATAGTTGGGTAAGGGCATCACAAGCAAGGGTGTTAAGAATTTGTGGCCTGAGATAGTAATAGGGTATAGGTCCAAGTATGACCGATGGTGGACCTCATCGCCAGCAGGGCTGGAACGAGTGGTCTTTCCTTTGGCCATACTCTGGAAGGTTTTGGTTGCAAACACGAGCAAGGTAGCCTACCAGTCTATAGCAAACAAAAATATTTACTTATAATATATATTTCGGTCCTATGTCATGACAAAATGATGTTATAGTGTTCTAATTATTTCTAAGTATGTTCTCCTAAGTTGTTGATCTGGACCTGCATGGGCCACCACTAAAAACATGTCATGACCCGATCCCAAATAATTGGGTCGAACCGGATCATGCCCAGCCTGCACCGTTGTGAGACGGCGACAGTAAGCTGTTCTATATGCAGGTATTCACAACAACATCTATACATTTGTCACAACTCAATATACGGAAATTTTAAAACTTTTATTCAACATTTGAAAAGTACAACTGAAAATGAAATAAAGTGCTGAATTCAAATTGACAAAATTTCAAAACAACAAAACTAGAAAACTGGAAACGACTAGCGAAGCGGTCGGCTCGTCGGCCTCAGGTCCTACGTCCTCCAAGGGGGACTCCAGCAACACCACAGGGTACAAAACCGGGTCACAGTAGCTATTGTATAATAGCTTAGCATCCTCAATGTCACCTAAAAATGTTGTCTCCAGTCAGAAGGGAGCAAGTACGAATATGTATCTCATATTTCAAGTAATAATGGAAAAGTGCATGCTAAACAGTTGAAACAATATTTTCCAGTAATTCTACGATTAAAAACAATGTGATTTGAATGTGTAATCATCTATGACCGGCTTGGGTTATACAATAGCGTCCTAGAGACGCGATACGGCTTATCCCCGTGTGTAAGAGGGGTAAGCTCGCACAATCAATATGCAGTATGAGGGGTATTGGCCATAAACGTTACACTATTCCTCCAATCCCCACAATCAATATCTGAACCCTAGGAGAGGGTTTCGTATAGCAATGTGGTTTAAACATGCAGCTAGACAATTACTAAATAAAATACAAGAAAACATAACCGTAACTTGTCTTTGTTTATGACTGGATCGGTAAAGTCGGTTCCGAGGAGGATGTCAGGTTCGTCTCCGAGATCCTACAGTTGAGAACCTTGGCTTAGAACCAATATGAAACCATTATAGGTGTGCTAGTTACAATCTCTAGAAGCAGACCCTAGTCAGGTTTTAAGTTTATTAATTATTCTACCGGAAATCGTCTAACGTCGCAATTCTACGTTCGTTGTTATTTAATTAAAATAAGCCGGTTATCGATTAATTGGAAAAAATGGCAATTACCGATTAATTTGGCAAAACTTTGTATTTTGTAATATTGTATATAAAACTAATATTTTTCTTTAAATGAGAAGAACGTGAATTTGTTTTAAATAATAAACTTGTAATTTTTCCTAATTATTTATTATGAGAAAATGATATTAATTTTCTATATCCAAAATAATGTCTTTTTAATATTTACGAGTCTATCGACAAACCAACATCCCAGAAAATAAATAAAATCTATTCTACGAAATACAGGGTCGCAGCAAAGAAAATAGAAAACTGGGCTTATGCCCTTATAATTATTTACATAAATGAATTTTAAGAATAATAATAAAACTCAGGTGAATCCTGAACACCGGGAAGCGATCCATTCAGCAGGCCGAAGCCCTGCACCAAAAATAATAACAACAGCACCCGTTCTGAAAATAATTGTAAATATATAAATATTATATTAAAGAGTCTCATATTGGTCCAATAATCATTCTTAGGTAATGCCTCAACGTCCAGAATTACTGATTTCGTTTGCATTTCGCTAGGGCCCATTGACCGGTACGGTCGTCGTCCAAAAATCCATTTAATAAACCTTTTTGGAAAACCAGTTTTGAAAATCATATATATATATATAGTTTTACGAAAATTGGGCAGCATTTCCTCTATATCTGGAATAACCCAATACTGGGAAATTGTGCCAACCACACAAATAACATCCCAAACCAGGGAAATAACCCACGAATTCATTTCCACCATTAATATTAAAACCCAAAAATAATATCCACAGCAGCATGTTTCCAGTATTCGGAAAACCGAAGTTACTCAAAACCGAAAAATATCATAAAACCAATCTTCAGAATATATCCGAACTAAACTCGGAATTTTCGAGAAGCCACAGGACCAAAACCACAGAAACCCAATAGTTTGGAAATTCCGAAACAGAAGATCAAAAACCAACCACAGCACACACTTAACCAAAGAGGACTTCGGAACTTTCCGAAATCGAATTCGTCTAAATCCGAATCCCGCAACGGGATCGGGGACCAATATCATCATCGACAACTGGAAAGGGACACGAGGACACGAGATATACCTTGGGTTGCTCGGCTAGACAATCAGATGCAATAATAGAGATAGAAACCACGTTTCCGCGGACTCGGGAAAATCCCAACTCGCGGACAGCAGCCGAAAACCACCGAAACAGCGCTGGACAGCGCTGTTGGAGCAGCGGGTCGCACGCGGGCTGAGCCGGGCACGAACAGCGGGGTCTGGCCGAGATCGTCGGAGAAAACGGCGGGTACCGGGCTAGGGCACAGCGGGAACAGAAGAGGGCGGCGTCGGGGTTGCTGGAGAGGGCCGAGAGGCGGTCTGGGCGGACGCGCGGGCGGGGACACGGCGGATGGCCGTCGGGGTCACGGCCTAGGGCGCGTGCGGGAGGGTGGCGAGGGCGGCCGGCTGGGCGCTGGACACGGCCGGGGACGACGCGCGGGAGGGCGGCGAGGTCGCAGGAGGTCGGAGGTGGAGCGGCTGAACGCGGGGACGGGGTCGGGCGGAGTTGGCCGGGCGCGGGTGGCGACGGAAGGGGGTCGGTTGGCTTCTGGAGGGAGATAAGAGGGTGAGAGGGAGAGGAAAAAGTGATGGGGGTTGGTTTCCAATGAAGGGAGTGGTGGTGGTTTAGGTGCTGGTAGTGGGAGTGGGTTTAATATGGGAGAGTGGGAGAAGTGGAGTGTGTACGTGAAGAAAATGAGGAGTTGGAGAATAGGGGTGCTGGAGAATAGGGAGGGGGTGGGTGCTGGCTTGGTCGTGGGAGACCAAGCCAGTTGATATATATATTATATATATATATATATATATATATATATATATATATAAAATAATAGTTAATAATAGTTATTTAACTAAGATTTCAAAAGAAGTAAGGAATTGGTTCGGATCGGGATCGGGTTTCGGAAACCGAATAGGGTTCGAACTCGGTTCAGACTCCGGTCACGGAATCGGGGCAGGGACACAATCAAAAATCAACGATAACTTTTGTCACGCCCCAGAACCAGAATACAGGAGAGCGGAGGCGAACATAGCCGGCTACGTATATTGAAATGAAGTCCATCTCGCTATACGGTCACGGCTGTCTAGATATGAGGGTTTACTACAAGCCAACAGTCTCTTAAGGTCAAGCCTACTGTCTCAATCTCAAGCAAATAATATAATTACAAGATGTTTGACCACCAAATATACAATAAAAGATGTCCCAAATATTATATATCAGCTGATCATGAAGCTAGTCGTACAAAATGCTAGGACTAGCAAGAGTTAAGTCATACATGATCAACCCTAGGATTTGTTAATCATGTTTACAGCCCGTAGACAGGCAGTAAGTAAAAGTGCATCGAGCTAACAGGTGCTCATCGGCTAAACGCCTCAAAAGAATAATTTTACAATAGAGTAAGCGAAACAAAATAGAAAACCCACTCGTAGCCCGGGTTCCTTCTAGTCGCCACCATCGGGCTGGAGGTTCGGTAGATCCTCGGGAGCTGCTCCGAAATCTGGCCACACAAAACCAGCTGGGTCAAACCCCAGAAAGTGCAAGTGCCACAAAGGAGGCCACGAAATAAGAACAAAAGCCAGCATATCAGAACATAAGAAAATAAAAGAAAAGTACAAGTAATAAAGAGCACGTCAGGACAATAAACGACTAGGGACGTGGAACCATTCTGGGAACCAGGTTAAAACCCGTAAACCAAACAAGGACCGGGGTTGTAACCCTTCGCCTGAATAGCTCCTTGTCTCTACCCAATTATTGTTAAAGCAAGTAAAATAATCATGTTCAGGAGTACCAGGTACTGGGACTAGACAAGACTTAGATAGAGCTAGACATCATTCATTCACCAGCGGCCAAGCAATTACTACGGCTTACTACTTTAACTAACTAGGGTTGTCACAAGCCTAATTACTAACAAGATGCAATGAGAATTTCCCAGTCCCAAGTCCTGCAGACCATCCAGTTATCCTTCCGCGGGCTGAGAGTATGGTTGGGTACATCGCCCCGGAGACGATATACCCTTAGGTGACTTAGAGGGTGCAACACATGACAGTGTGCTGGAAATGTGCTCTACTCGTCGGCAAGCTATAAGTCCAATTAAAGCGCCCAGATAACGAGACTGCCTATGACTGGAAATTCTCCATGAACTATAGTTAGATCTAGTCATTAGCCTAATCCATGTTCAGTGCGAATCCCTGACCGTGGGAAACCAGGGAGTCACGTCCTAGACATGATGCAAGACAAGACAAGTAGATTGCACAAGAAAGCAAGCAGGAACACCTACGGTGTCAGAGTTGGTTATACAAGTCAAGTTAGCCATCGCAACGGCATCAAGTCAAGTCAAGTCAAGTTACAAGTTACAAGTTACAAGTTATAAGTCAAGAGTGCGCCGCCACGACCACTATCAAGTTATCAAGTTACGGGGGATTAATCATAAATCACAGGTTACAAGTCAAGTGTGCACCCCATCGGGTCGCTATCAAGGAGATCAGAAAATACTAGGACCATAAATTACAGAAAACCACGAAAACCGTACTAGTCATAACAATTACTGAAAATCGTGTTAGGCCGTGTTGGGTCAAGATAGTCGTGCTGTGTGGAACAAGATCTCGAAACCCAAATCCACAAAAGAGAAGCCAAGCTTAAGGAAAATAAAACCAAATCTCCATGAGCCACTGGGTTGCGCAGGGGGGTAGGGGATTGGGTTGGACTGCGCCAGGATTAGATGGCGCAGGGGTCAAGTGCGCCGGGGGCCAAGGGCGTATGGGTGGATGGCGCATGGAGCCAAGTGCACAGGGGCGCACGAGACCGAGTGCGCAGGGCGCGCGCGCAGCGGGTGCGCAAGAGAGGGGCGCGCAGGCGGGTGCGCACAGGCGGGTGCGTGCAGGGGCGCAAGGTCGAGTGCGCATGGGCGCACGGGGGTCGGGTGCGCAGGGCGCACGGTCGAGGGTGTAGCCAAGTGCGCAGGGGCACAGGCGCAGGGGGCAGCGCGCTAAAGAGCGCGTGCGCCAATGGTCGCCGCGGCCAGCGCCCAAGAGGCGCGGCGCAAGGCAGTGCGATGCAGCCAAGCGCGCTGGGTGTAGGGCGGCGAAGCGCGCGGGCCAGCAGCGTGCTAAAGAGCGCGCACGGGGGAGGGGTCTTCTTCTTCCTCTTGCTAAGGGGAAGAACACCCATGGCTCAAAACTTCCAAATATCACAACTTGGTCATAACAACTCCAAATCCGAATTTGCAAGGTTCTATCTTGGGTGAAATTGAATTCTCTCCAACATTGGGACATCAAAATCCACAAAAACTCAACTTAAATAGATCAAAACCATGTAAATCCGAAAATAGAAGAAACTTAGATCTAGAACAATGGAGACTCCAAATCACAAAATGTCAAGTTCTAATGTTGATCTCCATGGCCTAATCTAGCTAATGGACAAATAAAAAGTGGTGCTTATTTGGTGGCAAGGTGCACTTGCCTATGGTGTTGGTGTTGTGTAGAGGAAGGAAGAAGAAGAAGATGGAGAAGTAAATGAAAGAGTTAAGAGGATAGAGAAAAGTTAGGTGTGGTTTTAATGAGGGTGGTTGTGGTGTGTTGAGGGTGGAGCATAGGCTAAGGTGGTCCAATGCATGCTAAACCAAACCAAACCAATCCTTCTCCACAAAATAAAACCAAGCCAAGTCAAAACCCATTTTACGAGAAAACCAAAATCTGCAAGTCGAGCCAGAAATACAATTACAGGCCAGAATCTGAGAAAATAAAATACACGTCCAAGATACATGCATGCTTAAATAAAAATACGTGTTCTGAGATATGGGTGTTACAACTCTACCCACCTTAAAAGAATTTCGTCCTCGGAATTTAAATCAAGATGCTTAGAGAGACAAGGACAAGTCATACTATTCACATGCAAGCTATACTAAGCAGTCAATCAAATAATCACGCATGCAAGCAAGGACGGAAGGCATAAGGCATAAGGAAGACATTATACCTTATGAGTCAAACAGGTCGGGATATCACGATCGGATGTCGTCCTCACGCTCCCACATTGACTCACCTAGAGAGTGATGACCCCAAGCAACACGGACTAAGCTATTAGTCTTGTTCTTGAGTATCTTCTCTCTCCGGTCCAATATAGACACGGGCCTCTCCTCATACGAAAGGTTGGTACCAACAACCAATTCCGAATGGTCTAGGATATGGCTCGGGTTCGGGATGTACCGTCGTAATTGGGACACATGGAATACATCATGCACCTCACTTAGCGACGGCGGAAGAGCAAGACGATAGGATACATCTCCTACTCGCTCCAGGACATCGAACGGCCCTATATACCTAGGACTAAGCTTTCCCCGCACGCCAAAGCGAATGACGCCGCGGTTAGACGAGATCCTAAGGAATACATGGTCGCCGATAGCAAACTCTAAGGGTCGACGATGAGCATCGGCCCAATGTCGCTGGCGATCTTGGGCAACTCGAAGACGATCTCTGATCCTTCTGACCACTCCAACTGTCTGGGCAATCATCTCTGGACCGAGCATCTGTCTCTCTCCAACATCATCCCACGCTAGCGGGGATCTGTACTTCCTACCGTACAGAGCCTCGAATGGTGCCATTTGGATGCTGGCCTGGAAGCTGTTGTACGAGAACTCCACCAGGTGCAGGTGATCCTCCCACGAACCACCGAAGTCAAAGGTACAAGATCTCAGCATGTCTTCAAGAGTCTGGATTGTGCGCTCTAACTGGCCATCCGTCTGTGGATGATATGCTGAACTGAACTGGAGACGAGTTCCCAAACTCTCTTGCAGGCTGCGCCAAAAGTGTGACATAAACTTCGAATCTCGGTCAAAGGTGATACTGACGGGCACACCGTGAAGCCTGACAATCTGTCTGAGGTACATCTCTGCCAACTGAGCCGTTGACTGCCCAACTCTGAATGGGAGAAAATGAGCCACCTTCGTGAGCCTGTCAACTATAACCCAAATAGCATCTCGACCAGCTGGGGATCTAGGCAATCCAGTCATAAAATCCATGGTCACATGCTCCCACTTCCATTCAGGAATCGACAAGGGCTGAAGAAGTCCAGCGGGCCTCTGATGTTCAGCTTTAACCTGCTGGCAAACCAAACGCCGAGAGACAAACCGGGCTATCTCCCTCTTCATGCCATTCCACCAGAAATGCTGACGAATATCACGGTACATCTTCGTACCACCGGGATGAATAGAATACTGCGAGCTGTGAGCTTCTGCCATGACTTTCTGTCTGATATCTCCACCGGGTACACAAAGACGAGTGCCGTACCGAAGTGTACCATCTTCATGGATACATAACTCTGGCCTTCTTCCTTCCTCACTCTCTGTCCTGAGTCGCTGAAGCTTGGAATCTATAGATTGCGCCATCCGGATTCTCTCAACTATGCTGGACTGAACCTGTAGACTGGCCATCAATGCCACACTAGTAGGAAGAACCACTTTAATTCCCATCTTCGGAAAATCTGCCAATATCTCTGGTTGCGCCGTCAAGAAATAAACTCCGGCTCCCCGGCTTAACGCATCTGCTACAACGTTGGCCTTCTCCGGGTGATACTGCAAATCCACATCGTAGTCTACCAATAGCTCTAGCCATCTTCTCTGCCGCATGTTAAGGTCCTTCTGGATGAAAACATACTTCAGGCTCTTGTGATCCGTAAATATCTCCACTCTATCTCCGTACAAGTAGTGCCTCCACAACTTAAGTGCAAACACTACTGCTGCCAGTTCCAAGTCGTGGGTCGGGTAATTTTTCTCATGATCATGAAGTTGACGTGATGCATAAGATATTACCTTCCCATGCTGCATCAAGACACACCACAATCCTCTGCCTGAAGCGTCGCAATAAACTGTGAATCCTTCGGTCCCATCTGGAAGTGTGAAAATGGGAGCCGTTATCAAACCTTGCTTCAGCTTCTCAAATGATTCCTGACATTCTGCTGTCCAAGCAAACTGTACATCCTTGCGGGTCAACTGGGTCATCGGCGCTGAAATCCTTGCAAAATCTGAAACAAATTACCGGTAGTAGCCGGCTAATCCAAGGAAGCTGCGAACCTCTGCCACTGAGCTGGGTACTGGCCATGACTCGATAGCCATAATCTTCTGGGGATCCACTTCCACTCCTCCTCGAGTAATGATATGACCCAAGTACGAAATGCGATCGAGCCAGAACTCGCATTTACTGAACTTGGCGTACAACTGATGCTCCCTAAGCGTCTGGAGGACGATTCTGAGATGCTGCTCATGCTCTGCTTCGCTCTTGCAGTAGACCAGGATATCATCTAGGAACAGGATCACGAACTGATCCAAGTAAGGTATGAAAATACGATTCATGAGGTCCATGAATACGGCCGGCGCATTGGTTTCTCCAAAGGGCATAACAAGGAACTCCCAATGTCCATACCTTGATCTAAACGCTGTCATCGGGATGTCCTGCTCTCTGACTCTGATCTGGTGGTATCCTGACCGCAAGTCTATCTTCGAAAACACTGAAGCCCCTTTGAGTTGATCAAACAAGTCATCTATCCTCGGGAGAGGGTATCTGTTCTTGATTGTCACTGAGTTCAAGGTACGATAATCTACACATAGCCTGGACGTACCATCCTTCTTTTTCATAAGAAGCATCGGGGCTCCCCAAGGCGATCCACTTGCACGAATGAATCCCTTGGTCCTGAGTTCTTCAATCATCTTGTACAAAATCTCTAACTCTGAAGGCGCCATCCTGTAGACTCGCTTTGATACTGGTGCTGTCCCGGGGATTAAGTCTATGGTGAACTCAATCTCCCGCTCTGGCGGCATTCCTGGAAGTTCCTCTGGGAAGACATCTGGAAATTCTTCGACTATCCTGGGCAACTGCACTGTTGCTACTGCCATCCGCAATACTGGAGAAGATGGCTCCACTGCACCTCTGGAAAATGAGAACTCTGGCTCGCCTGGAATGCTGAAAACAACCATGCCAACATGGCAGTCTATCCTAGCATACTGGTTCCTCAACCAATCTATGCCTAGGACTACATCATAGTCTGCCATAGGGAATTCTATAAATCTAGCGGGGAACTCTCTACCGCTAAATACGATCCGACACGAGGAAAATACTCGATCTACTCCCACAAGACCATTACCAGTAAGTATATTGAGCCTTACTGATAATGACTCTGGCTCCAATCCTATCCGTGTCGCGATTCGTACAGACATGAATGAATGCGATGTACCAGAATCAAATAATACCGATGCTGGAAAGGAGTTGACGAGAATAGTACCTGCCACTACCTCACCTGGTGCAACTTCTTCTTCCATAGCCATCATCATGGCCTGACCTCTAGCTGCGGGTCCCCTCTGCTGGAAACCTCTCTGCCTGCTCTGTACTTGGGCTTGGGTATACTGCTGCTGGTTCTGCTGATGAAATGCCTGGGCCTAAGGCAACAATGGCCTCGGGTATTGCTGCTGCTGCACAGGTGCTGGTCCCCTAATCGATGGACTGGTTAGGTTGGAAGAGGACGAACTACCCCTATACGGGCATGCTCCTATCTTGTGATCTGTCGCTCCACAAGCTAGGCACAATCCTTGTGCCCTACGACAATCTGCCACCACATGGCCTGGCTTCCCGCAATGAGAACATCCCATCGTGGAAGTCTGCTTCTGCTTCTGCTGCTGCGGGTACGTCGGGGCCGAATGCTGAATCGACGTCACTGAGGCCGCCCGCCTCGGAGTTCCAATAGTCAAACTTCTAGCTGCCGGGGCTGGAGCTGATGATTGGTGCATCTGACTGTGGGACCGCTTCCTACCTCCGGTCCTATCCACGATCCTCTGAGAGGTGTACTCATGCCTCCTAGCTGCCCTCAATACTGCATCGAACGTCTGGTGCTCGAACTGCTCGACTGCCAACAAGATCTCCAAATGCAGTCCTTGCTGGAACCGCTGGGCCCTATCAAACTCGATTGCCACCAAGGTGGGGACAAACCTACTGAGTCTAGAAAACTCAGTCGCATAACCGTCGACCGTTCTTCCTCCTTGCTTCAAGTTGGTAAATCTTGTCTGCAAGTCGTATCGAGCAACAGCATCGAAATACTTCGTCTGGAATCTCTCTCTAAACACCTCCCAAGCAATGGGTGCCACTAATCCCATGCCTTGCGTCGCCCACCAACTGTGAGCTAAGTCCAGCAACTGCAGGCATACCACCGCCACCTTCTCATTCTCAGGTGTCCTAGCTGCTTCCATAACCACCTCGGTATCATGAAGCCAAGCGTCTGCGGCAATCGCATCTTCACTGTCGTCGAAGAATGGAGGGTTCAAGCGCTTGAAGCTATTGGCCGCGCTGTTCCCTGGGTGACCGCCTCTGGTCAAAGCATCTGCCACTGCCTAGTACAAGGCGTCTCCTCTGCGATCTTGAGAAGTTATCAAGGCCCTGATGAGACCTACCAAGGTGCCATCATCCGGCTCAGCAGGCTGAACAGGCTGAACTAGGGGCTCTCCTCCAGGAGGTATAGCTCGGAAGGCAACTCCGGAATGCTGGGCTTGATCTCCAAGTTGCTGGTCCACGGGAGGTGCTCCACCTTGCTGATCGACAGGGTCAGGTACAGTGCCGCTGAAGAAGACGACACAGGGAAAACAATGAGGAAGGACCAGGACAGATTAACGATACAAGCATGTGATCAGGTCAAGATTCTCAGGGATTCAGAGGATATGAATGGAGATCAAGGATGAGTACTGATTGAGACATCTATTCGGTAAACCCTCACATTTCTTGATTGACAAGACCAGCATGGGCCACCACTTAAACCATGTCACGCCCCAGAACCAGAATACTGGAGAGCGGGGGCGAACATAGCCAGCTACGTATATTGAAATGAAGTCCATCTCGCTATACGGTCACGGCCGTCTAGATATGAGGGTTTACTACAAGCCAACAGTCTCTTAAGGTCAAGCCTACTGTCTCAATCTCAAGCAAATAATATAATTACAAGATGTTTGACCACCAAATATGCAATAAAAGGCGTCCCAAATATTACATATCAGCTGATCATGAAGCTAGTCGTACAAAATACTAGGACTAGCAAGAGTTAAGTCATACATGATCAACCCTAGGATTTGTTAATCATGTTTACAGCTCGTAGGCAGACAGTAAGTAAAAGTGTATCGGGCTAACAGGTGCTCGTCGGCTAAACACCTCAAAAGAATAATTTTACAATAGAGTAAGCGAAACAAAATAGAAAACCCACTCGTAGCCTGGGTTCCTTCTAGTCGCCACCATCGGGCTGGAGGTTCGGTAGATCCTCGGGAGCTGCTCCGAAATCTGGCCACACAAAACCAGCTGGGTCAACCCCAGAAAGAGCAAGTGCCACAAAGGAGGCCACGAAATAAGAACAAAAGCCAGCATATCAGAACATAAGAAAATGAAAGAAAAGTACAAGTAATAAAGAGTACGTCAGGACAATAAACGACTAGGGACGTGGAACCATTCTGGAAACCAGGTTACAACCCGTAAACCAAACAAGGACCGGGGTTGTAACCCTTCGCCTGAATAGCTCCTTGTCTCTACCCAATTATTGTTAAAGCAAGTAAAATAATCATGTTCAGGAGTACCAGGTACTGGGACTAGATAAGACTTAGATAGAGCTAGACATCATTCATTCACCAGCGGCCAAGCAATTACTACGGCTTACTACTTTAACTAACTAGGGTTGTCACAAGCCTAATTACTAACAAGATGCAATGAGAATTTTCCAGTCCCAAGTCCTGCAGACCATCCAGTTATCCTTCCGCGGGCTGAGAGTATGGTTGGGTACATCGCCCCGGAGACGATATACCCTTAGGTGACTTAGAGGGTGCAACACATGACAGTGTGCTGGAAATGTGCTCTACTCGTCGGCAAGCTATAAGTCCAATTAAAGCGCCCAGATAACGAGATTGCCTGTGACTGGAAATTCTCTATGAACTATAGTTAGATCTAGTCATTAGCCTAATCCATGTTCAGTGCGAATCCCTGACCGTGGGAAACCAGGGAGTCACGTCCTAGACATGATGCAAGACAAGACAAGTGGATTGCACAAGAAAGCAAGCAGGAACACCCACGGTGTCAGAGTTGGTTATACAAGTCAAGTTAGCCATCGCAACGGCATCAAGTCAAGTCAAGTTAAGTTACAAGTTACAAGTTACAAGTTACAAGTTACAAGTTACAAGTCAAGAGTGCGCCGCCACGGCCACTATCAAGTTATCAAGTTACGGGGGATTAATCATAAATCACAGGTTACAAGTCAAGTGTGCACCCCATCGGGTCACTATCAAGGAGATCAGAAAATACCAGGACCATAAATCACAAAAAACCACGAAAATCATACTAGTCATAACAATTACTGAAAATCGTTTCAGGACGTGCTGGGTCAAGATAGTCGTGCTGTGTGGAACAAGATCTCGAAACCCAAATCCACAAAAGTGAATCCAAGCTTAAGGAAAATAAAACCAAATCTCCATGAGCCACTGGGTTGCGCAGGGGGTAGGGGATTGGGTTGGACTGCGCCAGGATTAGATGGCACAGGGGTCAAGTGCGTCGGGGGCCAAGGGTGTATGGGTGGATGGCGCATGGAGCCAAGTGCGCAGGGGCGCAAGGGACCGAGTGCGCAGGGGCGCAAGGGACCGAGTGCGCAGGGACAAGCGCGCAGGACGCGCGCGCAGCGGGTGCGCAAGGGAGGGGCGCGCAGGCGGGTGGGCGCAGGGGCGCAAGGCCGAGTGCGCTAGGGCGCACGGGCGTCGGGTGCGCAGGGCGCACGGCCGAGGGCGCAGCCAAGTGCGCAGGGGCACAGGCGCAGGGGGCAGCGCGCTAAAGAGCGCGTGCGCCAATGGTCACCGCGGCCAGCGCCCAAGGGGCGCGGCGCAAGGCAGTACGATGCAGCCAAGCGCGCTGGGCGCAGGGCGGCGAAGCGCACGGGCCAGCAGCGTGCTAAAGAGCGCGCGCGGGGGAGGGGTCTTTTTCTTCCTCTTGCTAAGGGGAAGAACACCCATGGCTCAAAACTTCCAAATATCACAACTTGGTCATAACAACTCCAAATCCGAATTTGCAAGGTTCTATCTTGGGTGAAATTGAATTCTCTCCAACATAGGGACATCAAAATCCACAAAAACTCAACTTAAAAAGAACAAAACCATGTAAATCCAAAAATAGGAGAAACTTAGTTCTAGAACAATGGAGACTCCAAATCACAAAATATCAAGTTCTAATGTTGATCTCCATGGCCTAATCTAGCTAATGGACAAATAAAAAGTGGTACTTATTTGGTGGCAAGGTGCACTTGCCTATGGTGTTGGTGTTGTGTAGAGGAAGGAAGAAGAAGAAGATGGAGAAGTAAATGAAAGAGTTAAGAGGAGAGAGAAAAGTTAGGTGTCGTTTTAATGAGGGTGGTTGTGGTGTGTTGAGGGTGGAGCATAGGCTAAGGTGGTCCAATGCATGCTAAACCAAACCAAACCAATCCTTCTCCACAAAATAAAACCAAGCCAAGTCAAAACCCATTTTACGAGAAAACCAAAATCTGCAAGTCGAGCCAGAAATACAATTACAGGCCAAAATCTGAGAAAATAAAATACATGTCCAAGATACATGCAGGCTTAAATCAAAATACGTGTTCTGAGATATGGGTGTTACAATTTTTTTAGAAATAATATTTTTCCTAAATTCGACTAAATAATAATATATAATAATAATAATAGTAATAATAATAATAATAATAATAATAATAAATAATCATAACTAAACTTGTCACGCCCCAGAACCAGAATACTGGAGAGCGGGGGCGAACATAGCCAGCTACGTATATTAAAATGAAGCCCATCTCGCTATACGGTCACGGCTGCCTAGATATGATGGTTTACAACAAGCCAACGGTCTCTTAAGGTCAAGCCTATTATCCTAATCTCAAGCAAGTAATATAGTTACAAGATGTTTGACCACCAAATATACAATAAAAGGCGTCCCAAATATTACATATCAGCTGATCATGAAGCTAGTCATACAAAATACGAGGACAAGCAAGAGTTAAGTCATACATGATCAACCCTAGGATTTGTTAATCATGTTTACAGCCCGTAGGCAGACAGTAAGTAAATGTGCATCGAGCTAACAGGTGCTCGTCGGCTAAACGCCTCAAAAGAATAATTTTACAATAGAGTGAGCGAAACAAAATAGCAAGACCACTCGTAGCCCAGGTTCCTTCTAGTCGCCACCATCGGACTGGAGGTTCGGTAGATCCTCGGGTGCTGCTCCAAAATCTGGCCACACAAAACCAGCTGGGTCAAACCCCAGAAAGAGCAAGTGCCACAAGGAGGCCACGAAAATAAGAACAAAAGCCAGCATATCAGAACATAAGAATAAAGGAGAAGTACAAGTAATAAAGAGTACAACAAGACAATAAACGACTAGGGACGTGGGACCATTCCGGGAGCCAGGTTACAACCCTTAAACCATACAAGGACCGGGGTTGTAACCCTTCGCCTGAATAGCACTCTGCCTCTACCCATTTATTATTTTAAGAATAAGTAAAACGGTCATGCTCAGGAGGAACCAGGTACCGGGACTAGACAAGACTTAGACAAGGTTGGACTCCATTCATTCACAAGTGGCCAAGCAAGTACTACGGCTTACTACTTAACTAACTAGGGTTATCACAAGCCTAATTACTAACAAGATGCAAGTGAGAAGTTCCCAGTCCCAAGCCCTGCAGACTATCCAGTTATCCTTCCGTGGGTTGAGAGTATGGTTGGGTACATCGCCCTGGAGACGATATACCCTTAGGTGACTTAGAGGGTGCAACACATGACAGTGTGCTGGAAATGTGCTCTACTCGTCGGCAAGCTACAAGTCCAATTAAAGCGTCCAGATAACGAGATCGCCTGTGACAGAGAATTCTCCATGAACTATAGTTTGAGCTAGTCATTAACCTAATCCATATTCAGTGCGAATCCCTGACCGTGGGAACCAGGGAGTCACGTCCTAGACATAATGCAAGACAAGACAAGTGGATTGCACAAGCAAATAAGAAGGAACACCCACGGTGTCAAGGTTGATTATAAGAGTCGAGTTAGCCGTCGCAACAGCATCAAGTCAAGTCAGGTTACAGTTACAAGTTACAAGTCAAGAGTGCACTGCCACGGGCCACTATCAAGTTATCCAGTTACCAGGATTAAATCATGAATCACAGGTTACAAGCTAAGGGTGCACCCCATCGGGTCACTGTCAAGAAGATCAGAAGTACTAGGATCATAAATCACAGAAGTCAGGAAACCATATTAGTCATAGGCAAAACATCAAAACTGTGCCAGGTCGTGTCGAGCCAAGACAGTCATGTTATGTGGAACGAGATCTCAAAACTCTAATTAACAATAGAGAAGCCAAGCCCCCAAAAATAAACCAAAATACCATGAGTAAGTGGATTGTACAAGGGTCCCTGGGGTCGGGTTGCTCAATGTGTCAGGGGGTTAGATGGCGCTGAGTTGGGTTGCGCAGGGTATGAAGTGCGCGGGGGTCAAGTGCGCATAGAGCCAAGTGCGCTGGGTCGAAGGGCGCTGGGGGTTGAACTACGCAGGATCCAGGTGTACTGGAAGCAGGCGCAAGTCGACCCAGCGCTAAGGAGTACTGGCTGGAGAAGTGTTTGCGCAATCTGGCCTTGCGCTAAAGAGCGCAGGCAGAGAGGGAGCTGGCGCAATCAGGCCTTGCGCTAAAGAGCACAGGCCGAGGGGTCTTCTTCTCCAAGGCTGAGATGAACTTCTCAAGAACACCAAAACTTCAAATCTTCATATCTTGGCCAAATCAAAACCAAATCTAGATTTTCAAAGTTCTAACTTGTGTAAAATTGAATTCTCTTCCACATGGAAGCATCAAAACAAGCAAAAATCAAAGTTTAATAGATCAAAACCAAGAATTTTCAAAAATAGTAAAAACTTAGATCTAGGAAAATGGAGACTCCAAATCACAAAATGTAAAGTTCTAAAGTTGTTCACCATAGCCTAATCTAGCTAATAGACAAATAAAATAGGGTTTTTCTTTGGTGGCAAGGTGCACTTGCCTATGGTGTTGGGTGTTGTGTGGAGGAAGGAAGAAGAAGATGAAGAATTAAATGGAGGGAAGTAATGAGGAGAGAGAATGGTTGGTGGGGATTTAATGGTGGAGGATATGTTGTGTTGAGGGTGGAGTTTAGCTAATGTCTTCCATGCATATTAAACCAAACCAAACCAATCCTTCTCCACAAAATAAAACCAAGCCACGTTAAAACCTATTTTACGAGAAATTGAAAATCTGCAAGTCGAACCAAATCACAAGTACAGGCCAAAATCCGAGAAAGTAAAATACAGGTCCGAAATACGTATAAGTATGATAAAATACGTATTCCGAATATGGGTGTTACAACTCTACCCACCTTAAAAGAATTTTGTCCTCGGAATTTAATTAAGAGGCTAGAGAAACGAGAACAAGCTATATTAATCACATGCAAGCTATAACTAGGCAAGCAATCAGACAATCATACATGCAAGCAAGGGATGAAAGCATAAGGCATAAGGCATAAGGAAGACATTATACCTTACGAGTCAAACAGGTAGGGATATCGTGATCGGATATCATCCTCACGCTTCCACGTCGACTCACCTAGAGAGTGCTGACCCCAAGCAACAGGGACTAAGCGAATAGTCTTGTTCTTGAGTATCTTTTCTCTCCGGTCCAATATAGACACGGGCCTCTCCTCATACGAAAGGTTGGTACCAACAACCAGTTCCGAATGGTCTAGGATATGGCTCGGGTTCGGGATGTACCATCGTAATTGGGACACATGGAATATATCATACACCTCTCTTAGCGACGGCGGAAGAGCAAGACGATATGATACATCTCCTACTCGCTCCAGGATATCGAACGGCCCTATATACCTAGGACTAAGCTTTCCGCGCACGCTGAAGCGAATGACGCCGCGGTTGGGCAAGATCCTAAGGAATACATGGTCGCCGATAGCAAACTCTAAGGGACGTCGATGAGCATCGGCCTAATGCCGCTGGCGATCTTGGGCTACTCGAAGACTATCTCTGATCTTTCTGACCACTTCAACTGTCTGGGCAATCATTTTTGGACCGAGCATCTGCCTCTCTCCGACATCGTCCCATGCTAATGGGGATCTATACTTCCTGCCGTACAGAGCCTCAAACGGAGCCATCTGGATACTGGCCTGGAAACTATTGTTTTACGAGAACTTACCAGGTGCAGGTAATCCTCCCACGAACCACCGAAGTCAAGGGTACAAGATCTCAACATATCTTCAAGAGTCTGGATTGTGTGCTCTGACTGACCATCTGTCTGCGGATGATACGTCGAACTGAACTGGAGACGGGTTCCCAAACACTCTTGCAGGCTACGCCAAAAGTATAACGTAAATCTTGAATCTCGGTCCGAGGTGATACTGACGGGCACTCCGTGAAGCCTAACAATCTGTCTGAGGTACATCTCTGCCAACTGGGCCGTAGACTGACCAACTCTGAATGGGAGAAAATGAGCCACCTTCGTGAGCCTGTCAACTATAACCCAAATAGCATCTCGACCGGCTAGGGATCTAGAAAATCCAGTCACAAAATCTATGGCCACATGCTCCCACTTCTATTCTGGAATCGGCAAGAGCTGAAGAAGTCAAGCGGGCCTTTGATGTTCAGCTTTAACCTGCTGGCAAACCAAACACCGAGAGACAAACCGGGCTATCTCCCTCTTCATGCCATTCCATCAGAAGTGCTGACGGATATCACGGTACATCTTCGTACCACCAGGATGAATAGAATACTGCGAACTGTGAGCTTCTGCCATGACCTCCTGTCTGATATCTCTACTGGGTACACAAAGACGAGTGCCATACCGAAGTGTACCATCTTCATGGATACATAACTCTGGCCTTCTTCCTGCCTCACACTCTGCTCTGAGCCGCTGAATCTTAGAATCTGTAGACTGCGCCATCCGGATCCTTCCAACTATGCTGGACTGAACCTGTAGACTGGCCATCAATGCCACACTGGTAGGAAGAACCACTTCAATTCCCATCTTCTAAAAATCTGCCAATAACTCTAGTTGCGCCGTTAGGAAGTAAACTCCGGCTCTCCGACTCAACGTATCTGCTACAACGTTGGCCTTCCCTGGGTGATACTGCAAATCCACATCGTAGTCCACCAGAAGCTCGAGCCATCGTCTCTGCCGCATATTAAGGTCTTTCTGGGTGAAAACATACTTCAGGATCTTGTGATCAATAAATATCTCCACTCTATCTCCGTACAAGTAGTGCCGCCAAAGCTTAAGTGCAAACACTACTGCTGCCAGTTCCAAGTCGTGGGTCGAGTAATTCTTCTCATGATCATGAAGTTGACGTGATGCATAAGATATTACCTTCCCATGCTGCATTAAGACACACCCCAATCCTCTGCCTGAAGCATCGTAATAAACTGTGAATCCTCCGGTCCCATATGGAAGTGTGAGAATGGGAGCCGTTATCAAACCTCGCTTCAACTTCTCAAATAATTCCTGGCACTCTGTCGTCCAAGCAAACTGCACATCCTTACGGGTCAACTGGGTCATCGGCGCTGAAATCCTTACAAAATCTGAAACAAATTGCCGGTAGTATCCGACTAATCCAAGGAAGCTGCGAACCTCTGCCACTGAACTAGGTACTGGCCATGACTCGATAGCCACAATCTTCTGGGGATCCACTTCTACTCCTCCTCGAGTAATGATGTGACCCAAGTACGAAATGCGATCGAGCCAGAACTCGCATTTACTGAACTTGGCGTACCACTGGTGCTCTCTAAGCGTCTGAAGGACGATTTTGAGATGCTGCTCATGCTCTGCTTTGCTCTTGCTATAGACCAGGATATCATCTAGGAACACGATCACGAACTGATCCAAGTAAGGCATAAAAATACGATTCATGAGGTCCATGAATACAGCTGGCGCATTGGTCGCTCCAAAGGACATAACAAGGAACTCCCAATGCCCATACCTCGATCTAAACGCTGTTTTTGGGATGTCCTGCTCTCTGACTCTGATCTGGTGGTATCCTGACCGCAAGTCTATCTTCGAAAACACTGAAGCCCCTTTGAGTTGATCAAACAAGTCATCTATCCTCGGGAGAGGGTATCTGTTCTTGATTATCACTGAGTTCAAGGTACGATAATCTACACATAACCTGGACGTACCATCCTTCTTTTTCACAAGAAGCATCGGGGCTCCCCAAGGTGATCCACTTGCATGAATGAATCTCTTGGTCCTGAGTTCTTCAATCATCTTGTACAAAATCTCCAACTCTGAAGGCGCCATTCTGTAGACTCGCTCTGATACTGGTGCTGTCCCGGGGATCAGGTCTATAGTAAACTCGATCTCCCGCTCTGGCGGCATCCCTGGAAGTTCTTCTGGAAAGACATCTGGAAACTCCTCAACTATCCGGGGCAACTGCACTGCTGCTACTGCCATCCGCAATACTGGAGAAGATAGCTCCACCGCGCCTCTGGAAAACGAAAACTCTGGCACGCCTGGAATGCTAAAAACAACTCTGCCAACATGGCAGTCTATCCTAGCATACTGGTTCCTCAACCAATCCATGCCTAAGACTACATCATAGTCTGCCATAGGGAATTCTATAAATCTAGCGGGGAACACTCTACCGCTAACTACGATCTGACACGAGGAAAACACTCGACCTACTCCCACAAGACCATTACCAGTAAGTATATTAAGCCTCACTGATAATGACTCGGACTCCAATCCTATCCGTGTCACGAATCGTGCAGACATGAATGAATACGATGCACCAGAATCAAATAATACTGATGGTGGAGAGGAGTTGACGAGAATAGTACCTGCCACTACCTCACCTGGTGTAACTTCTTCTTCCATAGTCATCATCATGGCCTGACCTCTAGCTGCGGGTCCTCTCTGCTGGAAACCTCTCTGCCTGCTCTGCACTTGGGCTTGGGTATACTACTGCTGGTTCTGCTGATGAAACGCTTGGGCCTGAGGCAACAATAGCCTCGGGTACTGCTGCTGCACAGGTGCTGGTCCCCTAACCGATGGACTAGTTAGGTTAGAAGAGGACGAACTACCCCTATTCGGGCAGGCTCCTATCTTGTGATCTGCCGCTCCACAAGCTAGGCACAATCTTTGTGCCCTACGACAATCCGCCACTACATGGCCCGGCTTCCCGTAATGAGAACATCCCATCGCGAAAGTCTGCTTCTGCTGCTGCGGGTACGTCAGAGTCGAATGCTGAACCGACGTTACTGAGGCCGCCCGCCTCGGAGTTCCAATGGTCAAACTCCTAGCTGCTAGGGCTGGAGCTGATGATTGTTGCATCTGGTTGTGGGATCGCTTCCTACCTCCGGTCCTATCCACGATCCTCTGGGAGGTGTACTCATGCCTCCTAGCTGCCCTCAATACTGTATCGAATGTCTGGTGCTCGAACTGCTCGACTGCCAACAAGATCTCCAAATGCAGTCCCTGTTGGAACCGTTGGGCCCTATCAAACTTGGTCGCCACCAAGGTAGGGGCAAACCTTCTGAGTCTAGAAAACTCAGATGCATAACCGTCGACCGTTCTGCCTCCTTGCTTCAAGTTGGTAAATCTCGTCTGTAGGTCATACCGAGCTACAACATCAAAATACTTCGTCTGAAATCTTTCTCTAAACACTGCCCAAGCAATGGGTGCCACTAATCCTATGGCCTGTGCCGCCCACCAACTGCGAGCTAAGTCCAGCAACTGCAGGCACACCACCGCCACCTTCTCATTCTCAGGTGTCCTAGCTGCTTCCAGAACCACCTCGGTATCCTGAAGCCAAGCGTCCGCGGCAATCGTATCTTCGCTGTCGTCGAAGAATGGAAGGTTTAAGCGCTTGAAGCTGTTGGCCACGTTGTTCCCTGGATGACCGCCTCTAGTCAAAGCATCTGCTACTAGCTGGTGCAAGGCATCTCCTCTACGATCCTGGAAAGCTATCAAGGTCCTGATAAGACCCACCAAGGTGCCATCATCCGGCTCGGCAGGCTGAACGGACTGAACTGGGGGCTCTCCTCCAGTGGGTATAACTCTGGAGGCTACTCCGGAATGCTAGGATTAATCTCCAGGTTGCTGGTCCATGCGAAGTGCTCCACCTTGCTGATCGACGGGGTCAGGTACAGTGCTGCTGAAGAAGATGACACAGAAAAAAATAATAAGGAAGGACCAGGACAGATCAACGATACAAGCACATGATCAGGGCAAGAATTTTAGGGATTCGAAAATACGGGCAGAGATCAAGGGCGAATACTGATTGAGACATCTATTAGGTAAACCCTCACATTTCTTAATTGACAAGACCTGCATGGGCCACCACTTAAACTATGTCACGCCCCAGAACCAGAATGCTGGAGAGCGGGGGCGAACATAGCCAGCTACGTATATTGAAATAAAGCCCATCTCGCTATACGGTCACGGCTGCCTAGATATGAGGGTTTACTACAAGCCAACGGTCTCTTAAGGTCAAGCCTATTGTCCCAATCTCAAGCAAGTAATATAGTTACAAGATGTTTGACCACCAAATATACAATAAAAGGCGTCCCAAATATTACATATCAACTGATCATGAAGCTAGTCATACAAAATACGAGGACTAGCAAGAGTTAAGTCATACATGATCAGCCCTAGGATTTGTTAATCATGTTTACAGCCCATAGGTAGACAGTAAGTAAATGTGCATCGAGCTAACAGGTGCTCGTCGGCTAAACGCCTCAAAAGAATAATTTTACAATAGAGTGAGCGAAACAAAATAGAAAACCCACTCATAGCCCGGGTTCCTTCTAGTCGCCACCATCGGGCTGGAGGTTCGGTAGATCCTCGGGTGCTGCTCCGAAATCTGGCCACACAAAATCAGCTGGGTCAAACCCCAGAAAGAGCAAATGCCACAAGGAGGCCACGAAAATAAGAACAAAGCCAGCATATCAGAACATAAGAATAAGGGAGAAGTACAAGTAATAAAGAGTACAACAAGACAATAAACGACTAGGGACGTGGGACCATTCCGGGAGCCAGGTTACAACCCTTAAACCAGACAAGGACCGTGGTTGTAACCCTTCGCCTGAATAACACTCTGCCTCTACCCATTTATTGTTTTAAGAATAAGTAAAACGGTCATGCTCAGGAGGAACCAGGTACCGGGACTAGACAAAACTTAGACAAGGCTGGACTCCATTCATTCACAAGCGGGCAAGCAAGTACTACGGCTTACTACTTAACTAACTAGGGTTATCACAAGCCTAATTACTAACAAGATGCAAATGAGAAGTGTTTGCCATTGATTGTAAAAGTACAGAACAGTTTTATGGGAGGACGGAACTTAGACACACAATACAAAATCGCTTGTACAAAGAAAGCCTAGAGACGAAAGCCTAGGTACAGCAGACAAAGTACAATTGTTTATTTTAGATTCTGGGGGGTGGCGATAGAGGCTCGGGAAGGCGACGGCAGCCCTGTCTTACTCTTTGGACGATCGGTATGCAGCCTTGGCTCCAGAAGATTTGCTCGGCGTTGAAGAAATGCTCTCTTTGCTCTCTCTCTGCTTTTTTCTCCAAGTCTTCTAAGGCTCTCTGATCTCGAAAAGGGGTCTCTCTGGTCGCGCTATCTCCGTTGTATATATTGCCAGGGAATGTATATATTGCAAGGGAATGGCACCTTACTATTTATAGGAATGGGGTGTGATCATTAGGGTTGCAATGATTGCTTCCTGGAGATGGCGGCGGCCTGTGGATTGATCAATCTTGGCCATTAGTTTTGAGTGTGATGAATCTGGGCCATTAAGTGTAGATTCCACCAAATCTCATCAGTAATGAATGCTGATTGGAATAAATCTTCCTCATGATGATCTGCTGATGCCTACGAATCTGAATGAATAAATTTAATTCATTCCTCCGCCACGTGTCCCAGATTATTGGAATTTGATCCAATCTCTGATTGCAATAAATCTGGGAAATTGATCGGCTTAGGACACGTGTCCTAGGAGCCACTGGGGAGATCTGAGCCGCATGAAGATTGAGCCGCATAAGGTTTAGGCCGCATAAGGTTTGGGCCACGTGTCAGGGCTGCTTGGGGAGTGGCCCCACCCTCGAACCTTCGAACCATATGATGGGTAGTGAGCCACATGGAGATGATCCTTGTGAGCCGCATAGGGATGCATCCACCTGAGCCGCATGGAAATGGTCCTCTTGAGCCGCATGGAAAGGCCTCCGCTTGAGCCGTATGTGACTGTTTCGGCCTGAGCCGCATAGGACGACTTTATTCTGAACCGTATGGGAAGTCTTCGCTCGAGCCGCATACGAACGCCCACGTGGCAAGGCCATATGGCATTTTTATGGATCTCGGGAGATTGTGTCAGAGATCTCTTTCTCTTCCCTAGGGGTCTGTCATTATGACAGAGTCATAATTACCTCTCTTGTGTCAGGGCTGTCACTTTTTTTAGAGTTGTCAGCCGTCAAAGTAATTAATGCAGCATAGGGCGGAGGGGAGCACTGTTACGCCACGTGTCTTCTGAGCCGCATGGGATGTCTTGGGCCACATAGTCCCTTATGCCGTATGACTCACTGAGCCGCATGGGCTTTTTGAGCTGCATGGAGTTTCCTAGCCGCATGGATCATTTTTCATGCTTCTACAAGACCCCCTTCAAAGTTTTCAATTTGCAAAATTGAAATACTTTGAATAAGAAGCATGGCTCTATATTCTTCTGTCCACATATGAAACCCTGACCGCATGGATGTCTTGGCTGCATGGATTGTTCAGCCGCATAGGTGGTTCAGCCGCAGGGGACTGTTCAGCCGCATGACCATCTGAGTCGCATAGTTGTTTTCAGCCGCATAGCTATTTGAACCGTACAGGCTCTTTGCCACGTCTTTATGCCATGCGTGTAGATCTTTTTGGGATAGGATCCCAAGAGCTGTCTTTAATTGGCTGGTTTGGCTCGATAGCCGAAGAGTCGATCACGTTGTACGAAGCGTCGATCCATAGTTTTCTGTCTATAAATAGAAGGGTATTTGGACGGTCTTTCCTCTTAGACTCTTCTTGACTCAGATTCCTGCCGTGTCCTTTCTTCCTCTGATCATCAGACGACAATGGCACCTAGGGCTTCTAAGGCTGTGAAGAAGGCTGTGGCGAGGAGTAAGAAATCTGCCGCATCCTCGACTGTCGTGCCCCCCGTTCGTCTTGACGTTCATATTGTCATCGAAGGTAAGGGTTATGTAGTCGATTGAGTACTTTGAAACCCTAACAGAGCCTGTTTTGCTGCATGCTTCATGCACAAGACTTTAACGTGAACTTCTCAAATTACATGGTCTGTATACACGTCCCATGATTGAGCCGCATGGGGTATATCCCATGTCCGAGCCGCATGAGAATTGTCTTAAGCGAGCCGCATGAACACTTCTGACTGTCCTCATTTTCTTTGTCTTTAATTCTTGCAGTATCTCCACCGAATGCTGAGATTGTGGTACCATAGGAACCGCAGCCTTCTATCATCAACCCGGGGTCTTCCTCTGTTAAAGAGGAAGTGATGAAAAAAGAACCGGCGCTTGAGAAGGATGGCAGTCCTCCAAAGATCAAAAATGCTGAGGGTGGTAGCGCTGGGAACCCTGATTCTCCTATTCTGGACGAGGATCTTCCTCACTTGCATCCTTCATATGTGAGGTGGTAGAGGGAATGGTATATGCGCTCCTGTAACTAGGGTTTAGGGGCTTCTTGTGGATGTCTGACTTTTGTCTGTAGTCTTTGTTTTGTTTTGCCTTTCTTCCTGTCTGCATGAAGAACCCCTTTGACTTGCTTATAACCGTGTGGATGTAATCGATTTCTGAATGAATGGAAATATATTTGCTTCACTTTTTTGCTTTGTAATAGTAATCTTATTGGAACATTTTTCGTGGACCCATTGCCCCTAACGTACCCTAGTTTCGGATACGGACAACGAGTTAGAAAGAAACCAACATACTTACTCAGAGGTACTGAGGACATGGCAAGCATGAAGGTTTCTTCGACGGAGCCTTTCCACTCAGAGGTAATGAGGACATGGAAGTTCCATATAAGTGGGTGATTTGTTTTTGGCGGAATTGAGACGACTCAGAGGTAGCATCGACATGGTCGTTTTGGAAGTTTGTGGACCCGTTACCCTTTTTGTGCACTGGGAGTGCGGGTAGTGGATCATGAGGAAGGATCTCTTTTAGGAAGAAAGTTCAGAGGTACGGTTATACATGACTTTCTTTCAAAAGAGTGACCGGGATATAAGTTCAGGGGTACAAGCGGGTACATAACTCGACTATCCATGAATGTTGGAATCAAAGTGTAAGTTCAGAGGTACCAACGGGTACATGACTTGGTAGTTTGGGATATCTTTATGGAAGAAGGGCATGAGTTCAGCGGTACAAGAGGGTACGTGACTCAAAAATCTGGAATATTGTGGATGTGAGTTCAGCGGTATCAGCGGGTACATGACTCGATAATCTGGGATATTGTGAATGTGAGTTCAGCGGTACCAGCGGGTACATGACTCGATGATCTGGGATATTAGGAATGTGAGTTCAGCGGTACCAGCGGGTACATGACTCGATGATCTGGGATATTGGGAATATGAGTTCAGCGGTACCAGCGGGTACATGACTCGATGATCTGGGATATTGTGAATGTAAGTTCAGCGGTACCAGCAGGTACATGACTCGATGATCTGGGATATTGTGAATGTGAGTTCAGCGGTACCAGCGGGTACATGACTCGATGATCTGGAATACGACGTTTAGACATAATATTTCTTCAGAAACTTGTCGTTGACGGGCAACATGAGCAAGTCTCCGTTTTGCTTTGCGAGGCGGTAAGCACCGTTGGAGAATACTGCCTCAATGATAAATGGGCCTTCCTACTTTGGCTGGAATTTGCCGGCGGTTTTGTGAGTCATGACCATCGGCCTCCGGACTGCCAAAACGAGATCGCCCACTTGGAATGTTCTGATTTTAACCCTCTTATTGAAGGCTCCAGAGATGCGTGCTTGGTATAGTTCAATTCGTTGCTGAGCCAAGAGGCACTTTTCATCTAAGGCCTCCAACTCTTGTAGCCGACGACGGTAGTTATCATCTGTCGTCAATTGATAAGTGAGGGCGATACGGAGTGAGGGTATTTGAGTCTCCAATGGAAGGACTGCCTCACTCCCGTATACCAGGGAAAATGGTGTGTTCCAAGTGGCTGTTCGGACGGTAGTACGGTACGCCCACTACAAAAAAAGTTGGCTTTTGGGACAACACTTTCAGGAACGCTAGTTTTAAACGTCCTAAAAAATTATTATTTGGGACTGCTATATTTTTTGTAACAAAAAACAAATTTATTGGTGACAGATTGGAAGATGGACCTCTTATTTGGAACTATTAATATTTTTCGTTCCAAATAAATTTTGAGACCGTCTCAAATAATCTCAGCGGGAAAGCTATATTTTCAGTCACATGCATTCCACGTGACACAAGATTAGAGTGTTAAAAATTGAAGGAAAGCTAATTCCCGCACTCATTTTAGTCATTCCCTCTCTTTCCATCTCTCTCTCAGAGAGAGGGAGAGAGAGAGAGAGAGAGCTTCTGGTTGCTAAGACGTCGCCCGCCCCGACTATTGGCACTCCTCCATCACGGCGAAGAGGCGAGAAGACTCCATCGGGTACGTATTTATTTGATCAAGGATTTAGAGTCTTCTTCTCTCTCAGAATCTCAAAATTTTGGTTTGATTTAGGGTTTGTGGTCGAAGAAGAAGGGCATCGACAACCCACCCAATGGGTACTCCCCTCATCTCTCCCTCATGCCGTTCTTTGGATGTCGAGAGCTAGGGTTTACTCCGATATCAATGTCATCCACCCAAAGGAGTACCGTGACTACGAGTCTCTCGTCGTCCAGTGGGGGTAAAAACCCTAACCCTAAATTCTCCCTTTTTATGTCGTTTTTTGTAGGTTCTGATTATATATTGGTGATTGTGTTTATTATTAGAATCGGATCAATCTGTGTCGAATTGCGTCAATTATCACGGATGATGCCATCTTTTGATTGATATGGTTCACCTGAGCTTGAGCTTAAGAAAGCTAGGGTTTCCATAGGTCTTTGTTGTAAATCGATGATGATTTTGTTAAAATCAAAAGAAGCTTATCGAGTTGAATAAATTCACGAAAGATGTCATTTTTCGGTTAACATTGTCCACTGGAGAATGGGAAATTGAAAACTGAAATATTCAGCTAAAAGGTATGAACTTGAGCTCAATAAAGGTGCTGGATAGTTGATGGTCCTTTCCATTTCTATGTCTTGAATTGTGTAGGGTTGATTGATTTTCGTAGGCTATTATCATTTTATATTGGTGATATTTGTTGTTATACCTTTGAGGAAGATCGGACGAACTGAGTGAATCATTACAAAAAGTTTCATATTTCGGTTGACATGAAATTTTTTCAGAAAAATATATGCCCTTTGACAGTTATTGTTTGTAAATCATGGTGGAAACATTGACGAGCTTGGAGAAGGTGCACTCTACCCAGTCTTCAAATTACGTGAAATGCAACAAATAGGTGTCTTATTTAGGAGCACACAAGTTAATTTATTCCTACAAACCAGGAGATACAGCAACCTTGGCGTTTCTTGGGTCGAAACTGTAACCATTTTACTATTCCTGATTACCCATTTTTGCCCCTCGATATTTCCTTATTAGCTGATGCTGTTGCATATTATGTATACATGCAATTTTTATCAGTTGCTGCCAAGAATAATGGTCTTGATTTTTGTAGTGTATGGAGTAATGAAGTTTAGTCTTTCAGTGGCTAACAGAGTGCAGATTGTTGATAGTAAATGTAGATTACTGTACACCATCTGAAGTGATTACAATTCTCTTGATTTTTATATAATAAGCTTGTTCTCCGCATCTCCTTCTGATTAGTGGGGGAACCTTTAATTTTACTCTTTTCAATGATATTATAGATATTTTTGCCTGGAAAGAGGCTCTTTGTGTAACAGGAATATGAGTCATATTCTCATGCTAAAAGGAAACTGAAGTCTCAAGGAAGAATGGATGTAACCGCAACAATGTCCAGAAAATGGCATAGTAGAACACGCCAATGTGGATATTGTTGTACTATGGCTCATCAAATTTTGGATGGATTTTGAAGGCTAGAAATTGATTCAATATTTAGTAATATTATGGTTTTTTCTAGCCTACTAATTGAAGAGAGCTTGGAATTTTAAGTATTAAAGGAGGCTCTGAAGCTCGATGGACATGGTTCGACCAAAATCGAACCACGTTGTCGTGAGGTGAACTCTCCTATTCCACAGTTTCGATATGAAATTGGTGACGGAGAGGTGACGTTGATTATGTATCTTATTTTTGAAAGGGCAATTCTTTCTTGACGAATTTTTTTGAGCCACAAGTCCTCTGCAGTTGCTTGCATGTTTATGTTGTGCAT
The DNA here is from genome assembly GCA_029216955.1 of Iris pallida. Taxonomy (NCBI): domain Eukaryota; kingdom Viridiplantae; phylum Streptophyta; class Magnoliopsida; order Asparagales; family Iridaceae; genus Iris; species Iris pallida. Next base: position 131,081 of record JANAVB010006453.1, on the reverse strand, counting down.
CAGCTGCTGTCCGTCCTAGCTCTTAAAATTAGCTATTGATTGTTTCTAAATCAATGACATCCATCAATCACTAGCAGCATGTCTCCTTCCAAATTTCTCCATCAATTTGGCTTTCAGCATTTCCCCATCAACTTGGCTATCAGCATTGTTCATGACAAGAAGAAATTGACATGGCATTCTTCTATCTAAACATAGAAGAGCGAGATCAATTCTACCACGAACATGACAGATCAATTTTCTGCTCTACAAACCATAGCTCAAAATCCTGGTCAAGCTCGTGATGAGGTTCTTGCTGACTTCTATAAGAAGTGATCAGATGACTTTCTGGTAACACCCTCCTCCATATATCTAAGACTTAATTGCTTATCTAGTTATTTTTGTGATTTTTATTTGCAAGAGAGACTGGTTGTATAATCATGTTGTTCTTTTTCCATCAGGTGGTAAATAAATGGTTTGCTCTTCAAGCAATGTCAGACATTCCTGAAAATGTGACTAATGTCCAGAACTTGTTGAGCCATCCTGCCTTTGACATGCACAACCCAAACAAGGTCAGCAAGATGTCCGCTTATATTTCTTATGTTGTAGCCAACTTTATCAAACATGTGTAAATTTCGAATTTTGGTTGTTTATCAGGTTTACTCCCTAATTGGAGGGTTTTGTGGATCCCCTGTTAATTTTCATGCAAAGGTTGGGTCAGGCTACAAATTTCTGGGAGAAGTTGTAATGCAGCTGGACAAAATAAACCCCCAGGTGCTTTTCTTCTTATGTTCGTTACACTCTTGCACCCGCCGGTCACTCCTTTCTCTAAAGGGTATTTTCAAGCGAGTTAATCGGGGCACTGGTTATTAAGCTTATGTTTGTTTCTTCATTTTATTTCAGGCCACCTCCCGCATGGTTTCAGCTTTCTCGAGATGGAGGCATTATGATGAAGGCAGACAAGCACTGGCTAAGGTAAATCTTTAAGTGCTTGATGCATTATGTTTGCTTATTTGCATTAAGTGCTTGATGCAGTCATTGCCCATGTTAAACTAGTAGTTATATCTTTAAGAGAATAAAGAATAGTTACCAAATGATTCATACCTCAGTTTTTAGTCACCTGACATGAGCTTCACTCTTGGATTGGATGTCAATGTGCATCACTTTGATATTGATATCCTTCATTTGACCTTGGAAGACACCTTAAACAAACACCACTGTAAGTTCCTATCAAATGACCTTTATAGCAGCTCAGTGTCATTCATGTAGTAATAGATTGCAGCATTTTTGCTTTCTTAGCGTCGGTGACATCTTTCAGCAATATACAATCTTTGAGGAATGTAATTATTAGATCCTGTCAGCTTGGTTCTTGGTCAATTTGCATCATCTCTGGTTCTTTAACGCTAGGATGTAGCAGTTCTTTATGAAAAGTCCTACCTTCCAACTGGGTGATCCGTATGACCAATATACACTGGGTAAAGTTTTCACTGTTTGGCTTGGCCCATATACCTAACCTCTGTAGAAGAAAATTTGTTATTTTGTCAAGTTGAGAGTCCCTGGAGCTATAAACAATAAAGTTATAATGTCAACTGAAATAGCACAACAATTACCTCAATCACACTGACTGTACTTCCATCTGTCGATGACACGGTCATCAAAGTCCTTTCACTGTCACTTCTACCCCTATATTCATAGCTATGAGAACTTTTTCGGCCAACCGTTTGAGAGTCTGGTAGATCCTGGAAATCATAGAAGTTTAGTAAGATAACCATGTTTGCACAAATACATTCAAATTCTTTTCTATGGATTCTATAACTAAATTCCCGATATCCCATAACCTTTGGTGTTAGTTTCACGAATCTTTTTTCTCCTAGATCTCATCTCTTCTATCATAACAATTATGTAACCTTTTTAATGGCATCAATCTAGTTCAGTCTTAGCTTCCCGTTTGTCCTTCAGGATAGACTACAACCCAATTGCTCATCCTAACTTGAGGAGAATAAAAGGTGAACTCAATATACAAAGTACAATAGAAGGCATAAGTTGGCTCTATTCAATCTGTTATATTTTCATCAGAAGTTACCCTCAGTTTTAGTCTTCATAGGGGACCTGTATCATCATAATAAGCACAAGAATGCACGAAATACCATGACAAAACATCTATTCAGAAACCTTATAAACTATGTCTCCCCTCTTATCATCAACATCATCATCATCCAAGCTTTCTCCAATCAGGATGGGGTTAGCTAGGAGAGGATGATGCCAGAAGACCTAGACGGCTAGTTGGCAGCATAGAACTACATTTTAATTAGCTATGCAATTTAAGCCCGTGCAACCAAGGAGCATTCTCCAAGTTCCCCATATGTAAAGATTCTAGACGAAGAGATATGATGATACAATTTGCTTAAGCGAATTGCACTCATCTCCAAGACACAATAATCCAAAGACAAAAGGAATGGCATCCATCTCCATGCTAGAACATCTTTGCTGAAAATTTGTTGCATGTATAAGTAAGAATGCCCTATTTTTAGCCCTTCTTTCTATGAACATCAACCAAAACCGTTATTGGGATGTTGATCCTTGGTCCAAATCATATTATGCTATTTATATTGCCATCTCAAATGCAAGTGCCCTTAGACAAGAGTCTTAGGGGTAAACTATAGAACAAGAAAAATAAGCAGTGGTAGATGGGCACATCTGAAATTCTTACTGATCTAGATCAAAAAATAAATGAGCATCAACTGCATAACATCAGTTCATATACCATATTCACGCTTCTGGGAGAAATCTATGAATAAACTAAGCTTACTTTTTCTTGCAAACTTGAATGCTGTATTTTAATAGTTCATAGTGGTGCTTTACAAGAAGTACAAGGTGTCTCATCTATTTAGCTTAGCTTTACGCCACTTCCTACATTGATCAGTTAATGATATGTTTTGTTTGCTAACCAACATTTTAAATCCTTATTAACAAATTTCATTTTTCTTAGTTTTGTCGTAATATATTTTCCTTCATCTGCTAACTGCCAAACCATATATACAAATTAAGGGCTGCAAAAAACACCCACCGGCACATGACCATATGATCAGAATCTTATCATTTATTTGTATTGTGATAGAACATGTACGATGCAACTATATACCTACAACCCATCTTAGTATCATGGTTATATGTCATCTGTGGCAAGCTTAAAAACTGATTGAGCATAATGTGTCACCAGACTTTACTTTCAATGTATGCTTCCCCTCTTCTAATCTATTTTATGCGATACTTGTATTAGGGATGTTCAAAAGTGTATTTTTTTTCTTGAAAAGATTTTGATATCCGAACTGAAGATGCTCTTGGATGGTCAGTTCCACAAAGAGATTGATGCCTTATACCAGGAATACAAAATTGTGAGTAAAAAAAAATTGTCCATTTGCTTGCTATGCTCTACTTTTCACTCTTTATTATTGTATTATATTATTCTTTAATGAAGACATGCTGACATGTAGTCTACTCTTGATGCACAACTAGGCAAAGATTGTTTCTTGAATCCTGAGAAATCTTTACCATCTTCACTTAAGAGAACTCCAGTGACGAGTTTAATGATCTACAGAAAAATGTTCGCTACTTTATGAGAATTGAAGGTAAAATTTTAAAATCTATTGGTGCATAATATTTGATAGGCTCGTGATCATAAAATAATTAAGATAATTAACGATGGAAGGATTGGCAATAACTTGCATTCCCGTTTTACCTTTTCCATTTATTGCATCATGGCCCCAAATACTTTTGCCATGAATAATCATTCTGAAACTCAAATTTGTGTCTTGTAAGCGAACTCGTGGACATGCTTATCTAAATGTCATATAGGCCCATTTATATAGCACATTTTTCTTTGAATAATCTATATAGTAGTTTTTTGCCTATGAATTAGGTAATATGGGTTTCTCCTAGCCATTTATATAGGCTACTGTTAACACAATTAGCTAAGAAAGAGAATCACTCCGCAGGGTTTCTTTTGTTATTGTACCACTACACAGGGTTTCCTTTGTTATCTCAAGTTTGTCATCCAAGCAAGATAATACCATAGCTGATGAATTGGTGGTTGATCTGTTGAAGTATTTGAACAATATCCTCTTTGGTACTGGTGATCATTCTTGTTGTTCCAATTTTTTATTATTTTTGGGTAAATGCAGGTATGTAGGCAACATCCATCTCCAAGTCACATTTGCTCTTCTTCTTGAGGTCTCCTAAAGTTGTGGTGCTATTGAAGGGTGTAAGCTCATTAAAAAAGATAAGGTTAGTCTCTCGTCTACACTTTCTTTTTGAGTGTATAGTTTCCTATAATTGTGTTTTCTCTCTTGGGTATACTTGTCTAGAATAACATCTGGTCATATAGCTATTTGATATTTGCAATCTAATTTTGACATGTCCACATTAATATGTTATGCTAGATTCTCAATATACAATCTTGTATTATTTTTTTTCCAGTATGTAATCATCTTATGGTAGGCTCTGTTGTCATTCATTATTGCTTCACACTGAACATGCTCGTGCAGGTCTCCGAAGAGTCAGTAGAGACTACCGCCTCCCGCTCCGATGAATCTGCACTGTATACCTCCAATTCGACCCCAGATCTCGAGGGCCTCCCCCCTAAGGAAGGTGAGCCTCACCCTTTCTTTTCGTCCCAGCAGTCCGAGGAAGCAAACGAGGAGACGATGAACGATTCGGAGGCGATCCCAAAGAAGAGGACTCATGATTTGGAGGAGGAGGCGGTCCCGAAGAAGAGGACTCACAAGAGAAAAGGGGTTCCTAATATATACGTTTTGGACTTGTGTAAAAAGTCATAGATTTTATTTTGTAAATTAAGTGAATGCTTACTGATGTAAAACTTGATGGGAACACTCTAAGTGATGTAAGACTTGGATTTCATTTTGTGAACAATAGAATATTACCTTTAAATATGTTTTATAGAAATCGTTTTGTTAATGTTGCGCCTACGCTTTGTTAATGTTGCGGCCACCATATGCATTTCCGATTAAATAAAATAGTTATGAATGAATTTTTGTTGTATATAAAATTCAATTATATATTTTATATATAAACAGGAAATTAGTAATTCCATAATAATTTAAACAATTGTTAAGTTTTTTCGCACGATTACAGTACTTTTTAAAATTTTGTCCCTTATTTATTAGAACGAAATATATCTGTTACAAAAACTTGTTTTTTGGGACAAATTAATAAACCGTCACACAAAAGCATAAATTTGAAAACTTTTGAGACATTTTGCCTAACCGTCCTTTAACAGTAATTAGGACGGCAATATCCGTCCCTAAAGTTTTTGCCACGCCACCCTAATGGGACCGTCCATTCCCGTCCCAAAGGCCGTCCCAAATATTTGTTGGGACGGTAATTGCAGTTTTTAAGACGGTTTTTTGTTGTCCCCAAAGGTCACTTTTTTTGTAGTGGCCCATAAGCATTCGCCATGTTTTTCATTCCAATCGCGCTTGTTGGAGGATACAAACTTCTTGAGTAACTTGAAGATGGTCTTATTGAATGCTTCTGCTAACCCATTCGCTGCTGGATTGTATGGCGTTGAAGCAATATTTTGGATGCGGTGCTTATCACAGAACCGGTAGAAGGCATGGCTAGCAAACTGCGGACCATTGTCGTGGATGATCCTTCGAGGCAGTCCAAAGCGATATATGACGTGATGTTTAAGGAAGCTGATCACGTTTGACGTCTTCACTTCTGCAAGCGGGACAGCTTCCGCCCATTTGGAGAAGTAATCTGTGCTTGCGAGTATGAAGCGGTGCCCTCGGGAAGAAGGTGGAGCAATTGGACCGATGATATCCATCCCCCATGCTTCAAATGGCCAGGACGCCACTGTCGGATGTAGAAACTCGGATAGCTGGTGAATGAAGTCCGCGTGGACTTGGCAAGCTTTGTACTTTCTCGCATAGTCTATCACATCTGCTACCATTGTGGGCCAGTAGTAGCCTATTCGGCGAAGGCGGTCATGCAATTTAGGGCCAGGCTGATAGGCCCCGCACACACTGTCATGAGCTTCTCGTACGGCTTCTTTGGCTTCCGCGTTTGACAGGCACCGAAGCAATAATCCATCGTAGGATCGGCGATACAGCATTTTCGTCTCTGTATCGTAGAAGAATCTGAGAGAACGCCGTCTGACGGAGGTGGCTTCCTTCGGGTTCTTGGGCAGGATATCGTAGACGACGAAGTCAATGAAAGGTTGTCTCCAGTCTGGGACATCGTCAATCACCTGGGCGGAATAACTCGCCACAAATTGAACATTATTTTTGGAGCAAACCAGTTCGTGGCCTATTACCTCCACGGACTGGTGGGCATAGTTCGGAACCGCTAGGGAAGCGGCAAGGCCAGCTAGGGCGTCAGCATCAATATTTCGGAGTCTGGGGACATGCTCAATGAAGAACCCCTCGAACGTCGAGATGATGTCGATTGCTATTTGGTGATAGGGGATCATGTCTTCATGGCGAACCTCGTACGAGCCCCGGATCTGGTTGACAATTAACTGCGAATCGCCGTATGCTTCGAGACATTCTACCCCCAGCTCTTTTGCAAGTTGGAGGCCAATGACCAAAGCATTGTACTCGGCCACATTGTTAGAGCAGGGTTCTGTGAGTGAGTAGGCATGATTGATCACCAATCCGGAAGGAGAAACCAGCACCACCCCGACTCCGACAATGATGTTGCCCTTGGGTCCGATTCTTGAAGCACCGTCGAAGAACATCCGCCATATATTATCGTGAGAAGTTCCATTCGAGTCGGCGACCTCATCTGGGATTTCTTCGTATATTCTGGATGACTCCGAACCCGGGTGGGCTGCCAAAAAGTCTGCCAGGGCTTGACCTTTGACAGCCTTCTGCGGGACGAAGATCATATGATAGGGGGACAGCAATATTACCCATGTAGCGAGGCGAGAACTGAGTGCCCCTGGTTTAGTCATGAGGAATCTGAGAGGGTTGACTCGTCAGATCACATGTATGGTCTGTTCCGTGACGTAGTGCCGCGTCTTTTGAATGGCAAACACCAATGCAAGGCATTCCTTCTCCACAGCGGTGTATCGGTGCTCTGGTCCAATCATCATTCGACTGAGGTAGTATATAGCTTGTTCATGGCCTGCATCATTATTTTGTGCCAACAGAGCACCAAGGGAATGTTCCATTGCTCGTACATAGAGCAGGAATGGTTTTCCAGCAATCGGGGCCACCAGGACTGGAGGATTCGACAAATATTCTTTGATGCTGTCGAAGGTATGCTGACATTCCTTGTCCCATACGAATGAGACGCCTTTCTTCATGAGGTGGGTGAACGGTCGGCACCGCCCGGAGAGGTTAGATATGAATCTTCTGGTGTAAGCTAGCCTCCCTTGAAGGCCTCTGAGTTCGCGGAGATTTTTCAGGGGACCCATCTCCATAATTGCCTTCGTCTTCTCAGGGTCTACATAAATACCCTGGGCGGTGATGATGAAACCTAAGAACTTTCCGCTGGATATGCCCAAGAAAGATTTTGTAGGGTTCATTTTTAAATTGTGGGCTCGCATCAGGTCGAATACCATCCTCAGGTCTTGCAGATGGTCTCCCTTACAGCGACTATTGACGGCGATGTCATCAACATAACATTCCACCGTCTTGTGCAAGTGTTCTCTGAAGATGATACTCATGGCTCGTTGATTTGTGGTGCCAGCATTCTTTAAACCGAAAGACATGACTGTGTAACAGTATGTGCCAATTGGTGTTCGGAATGATGTATGCTTTTCGTCGTCAGGAGACATCTTGATTTGGTTGTAACTGTAGCACCCAGTTTCCCAAATGAGAGTAATTTTGAAATTTTGTGTTTATAATTATTTTAATAATGATATTTAATTCATGATATAATTTTTGGTGATTTTAAATCATTTTAAAATTATTTAAATCAATGACTTGTGGTTTTGACGTTTTGCTAGTGAAACCCTAGAGACTGTTTGACCTAGAGCCTAACCATGTGATTATGATATTTTAATGTCATTTTTGGCCTAAGAATATTTTTGCATTTGACCTCTTTGAATTATTTTGATATTATTTTATTATTTATGATATTATTTTGGGGTTATTTGAATCGGGTTCGAATTTTAACTAAATCCGACTTGAAACGAGGACCCGGGGGTAGTTTGACTCTAGTGGGACCCACACACTAGTTAGGCATGGCCACATGATATTAAATTTAGTCCACATGATAGAAATATTTTAGTTAGAGGTTAGACTAATTATTATGGATAAGGTTAGTGTGATTAGAGAGTTTAGAATGACTAATTTAGCCCCAACAAATTATCCCTTTCCTAATACTCATAGAATAGGTTAGTGGGGGCATTTTGGAACTTACCATAATAGGACAAATAGCCCCATATGGCCAGCCACTTTGGGAGAGGATAGGCTCAAGTTCATTTCATTATTCTCATCCACACTCTCTCTTGTTCTTCCCCAAATTCCTAGAGAGCAATCCCTAGCAATTTCTCCACCAAATCCTTCCATTTCACCACCAAATCTTCTTCTTTCCTTCTCCATTCTAGCCAAGGAGGAAGCTACCCAAGTTTAGAAGGATTCGGAGCTCGTTCGTGTCCTTTTGGAATCTCTACGTGTCGGTGTCGCTCCGGGAAGGCTTTTCTTCGATTCGATCTACCGGGAGGTATAAATCCCTTCTCTTTTTCATTTTCTCATGCATATAGGTCTATTTTGAACACATAGGAATGACCCCCATGGTTGTATCTCCATTTGTGTCCATTTCGTGTCCATTTGGAGGTCATAGGAGTGTCCTTTGTGTTGTGGTTGTGTCCATGTGGGAAAATCCCAAATTTCGACACACTATGTATTGTTGTTATGTATGAATGAATTATTACATGTTTAATCTCATATTTTTGTATTGGAGATGTGTTCTATAGTGTCTCATATATATATATTAGTGTAGAGAGTGAGTTCTTGATATATTATGTTATATACTTGTGTTCTTTTGTCTCAAACTACCCAAATCTGTCATGATTTTTATCCACATTTTTAATTTCAGCCCTAACTTAGAAATGTCATAACTTTTAGATCAAAGCTTGGTTTAATCTCCCGTTTTTTTTAAAAGAAGCGTATTGAAGTTAGATTTCCAAAAACATGTATTAATAGGCCTAATTATATCTGTAACTTTCTGGAGAATTATTTGAGTATCAGCTGTACGAAAGACAAACGCGTTCTCGGTGTTTTCGCGATTCCGGGAGTTTCCGGAAACGAAAATGCGATCCGTTTGAAGTTTCGAAAAGCTAACACATAGATCTATAACATAATTTAATCTTAGATTTTAATTCATGCTGAGATGGTACAGTATTGATTATTAGTAGGAGTTACTATTCGGCATATGCATTTTGTGCACCCTTGTGTGTAATATAATGTTCTATTTGATTTTAACCCATGTTAATGTATATAGATTATGTAATTAAATAGAGAATGCAATCATGAGTAAATGGTTAAATAAATGATGTATGAGGTGTAAGTATCCTATCTAATATAAGCATGTATAAATATGGCTTGTAATGAATACGTAGGTTCCATAGTATGTAATGTATGGTGCATATAGTAGTGCAAGAGAATAAATGAATGATGAATGAATGCAAGCATTAATGTAATATAATAATAGATGTAATGTATGCAATATACAAGTTAATGAGATGTAATGTTCTATGTTAACACAAATCCTATATTACCTCATGTACCCCCTTACACTATGTTGCACTATCATACTTGACACTTTGTTCACTTACACTTTGACACTCTTTGATATGTATACACTATGTATGCCCATTTAACCCTCACTTGCCCCTTTGTCATGTTCACATACACACACATAGCCTCTTAAATAAGTATTTATGAATATAGTTAACTTAGCTATGTATGTATATTATATATATGTTAGCATATTGTGTTGTAATATATAAGTTTATATAACCATTTGAAATGCCATGATTATAGACCTAATGTTGAATACCAATATATGCATGTGTATATATGTGTAGACATATATAGCTTAAAGTAATAGATTACCTAGTGTATATCCAACGTGAATTCTTGCCTATTTGAGTATTGAATAATTGCATGCTATATAGAGTTGGGTGTATGTTGGCTTGTATAGCCTTGTATTGATGTGTGCTTGCTAGGATAGTCTTAGTTAGGCCTAGTAAGACTTGCTGGGATAGGACATGACCTAGTTTGACCTAGTTTGACCAGTGCAGTTGACCAGAGTTGACCAAGGGTTGACTTTGGCCTAGTTTGACCTAGATTCATGTAGAATACATTGTAGTGCTTTATATTACCCTTCTGGATATCTTGTGACTTGTGCTGTTCTAATTAGGAGCCAGACACCTCTCATCGGACAGTATCTTTACCTTGGACATTCAGATATCAGGCGAGTACATTCTCTGATCATTTCATATCTTGTTAGAATTATTTTCCTGCTTTAGATTACTATACTTGATGCTGTCACGTTGGTAACACGAATTAGTACTATATGGATCCTTTCTTGAGATGTTATCCCCTCAGGGAGCATCGTATACTACATGTTCTGTGCGTTTTACTTACATGGTGTATCACTATGCTTCACGGTTTTTCGATCACTTGTGACATGTACTCTCATGATCACAGAGTCTTCCCAGAATCACCCATTTATGGGCATTCCCAGAATTACCCCATTGTGGGCATTCCTAGAATCACCCATTTATGGGCTATCCATGTATCACCCCTTGTGGGCCTTTACATGGAATCATAACATAACCTGGTTGGATCCTTGTCTATTGATTGGGGGTACGGGGGAGTAGAATTAGACATGTGAATAATATCCAAGTAGTGTAGTTCCCAGAATCACTCCATAGTATAGTTCCCAGAATCTCCTATGCCATTCACATGTTTATATTGTACTCTGACTCACTAGCCACTGTTAGCTCTCTACTTATAGTAGATATTTCTATTACAGTTCTCTTTCTCTGTTTACATACTGTATTTTCTTCAGATCCTGTATCTTACTTTACTGCATGATTATATTTTCTAACCTGCTATGATCTGTTGATATGTACTGTGCTCGCTCCAGTCCTGACTGGACCTGTTGATAAATTTTACAGATAGCCTGGAGGTTGCCAGCTAGCCTAGAGGAGACAGTAGATGTTGTGTAGATAGCTAGGATTTTGCTTATAGTTATTTTCAGTCGTCTTGAGTTGTATTTATGGATTACTGTATTTGAGTTTTAAGATGTATTCTGAGTTGTATCTTAGACACTTAGACATCTATCTGCTGTATCTCTTTGGATTTCATGTTTTATCTATCTTCCATTATGCTCTACCTTAGATGTGATTGAGTTTACATTCTACTATGTCACCCCCATTCGGGGAGTATAAACTGTTTAGTCTTATATTGTTAGATGCATTGAGACCTAGGACAGCATTCTACCGCCGACACTGCGGCGTAGGCTGGGCGTTGTTACGTTCTCGTGCCCTAACTCTAGGGTGCGGGTCGTGACACGTTTTTAGTGGTGGCCTATGCAGGTCGAGATTCGTATTAGTACGATTTCGTAGTAGCGCAACGACTTAGTTGTACTACTACGAGCCTGCTATAGGATATATAAATTAAGGTGTTAGGATGAGAGGATACTCAATCACTGTTAGGATTCCTTGAGAGATTCCTGGGATGACCCTTGAGAATCTCATTTTGAATTCCGATTTAAACTCCTTTTCCTTGTTTTGATTCACCTTTTTCCTTGATTTGAATTTGATTTTGTGGATTCATTGTAGAACTTTGAATACTGGTATTAGTTGATGATTTTGATAAAATTTTGTAGTTGTTGATTTAATTTTGTATTTAGATTAATATTTTCAAATCCAAGGGACTCAATCACACTTAGGATTCTTTGAGAGATTTCTGGGACGACCCCTGAGAAACTCATTTTGAACTTCAATTGGAATTCCTTTTCCTCTTGTTTGGATTCACCCTCATTCCTTGCTATTGAATTTAAGCTTGATGGGTTCCTCTCGTTTGAACCGATGAGAAGGAACATATCTTCATTATTCTTTCTCGCCATTATTCTCTTGTATTTTTATTTACCTCTTATCTTAAACTCTGTCTCATTACATTAATTATCCATATCTTGTCATCCCTACCAGATGTACTTCGAAACCCTTGAATCTTCGTATCTTTTGCATGGAGAAGGCTAAGGAAGTGACGTAAATTATGTAGCTCAGAGAAGACGTAACTGGTTATTTTATGACGATCTAAAGGAAATCAAATGTGGAGTGTTCCATATGGAAACTTGAGATAGAAATGTGGTAAAGGTCTCGAATAGAATAAAGAGATGTATACTGCCAATCTGGAAACAATTACATTTAGAGAAATTTTGGGGTTATGAGATAGTTTATAGGTGTATTCAAAACTAATGAGGATATCAGAGGTCAACCTAGTTTTGAGAACTTAGAAAATCTTGGTTATTGATTCTGGAGAAAACTTTTACTCTGAGGCTATGTAGAAGGTTAGTAATGGAAAAGAGAAGTTAATTGTGTTTAATAAGGATATTAAACAAGATGTTGCGAGGAAATGACTAGGGATAGAGAGAACACAAAGTTATGGAAGTTTAGAGATTGTTGTGAAATATTTTTAGGAGAATAATATTCAAGGGTGTATGTCGAAGAAAATACGGAAGATGATTTTATGATGGAAGATAAGTTTTGTAAGGCCTAGAGATTTAAATTAAATAATACGAGGAGAACAATTTGAACAAGTTCAAGGAATTCGTAAACGGGATTTAGAGGTTTTGGGTCAAATTTAAGACAAGGTGAAAGAACTTGGAAATTTAAATAAATGGTTAATGTTGATTCCTAAATGTGAGGGCTGTGCTTCAAGAGTGATGTTTGGAAATTGGGAATTGCCTACGGTAGTCATGGTAAGGGTTTAAGTAAAGGTTAAATTTTTATATGGAGACTGGTGAGGTAAAGATATGATTGGCAAGTTATGACCAGATGAACTTAAAAGTATCAGAAGTAGATGACTAACTCGATCTTCATTATTTTTGTGCATTAATTACCACCTCTTGAACTTCCACTTTCTAATTGAGATCTTTGACGTTCCTTATCGTGACTTTGATATTCGGAATGTAATACTAGCTGTTACCCTCCAACAAATCTTATATGCAAGACCTAGACGAGTTCACCTTCGTGTAGGTATATCATGTCCCACTAAAACCCGTCTTCTTGTACTCTATTTTCTTGATATGATTTTCTGGTCAACTGGCTAAACTATAACCTCTACCATTATACTAAATTTCTTCTTATTTTAATTAGAAATCCAGCCTTGACTCAATTCTTTCGACCCGACATATGATGGTGTTCTGCTTGTTTCCTTAGATGCTTAACCTTGTACCTTATCTGATTACTTGACCCGTTGGTTAAGAAACTTGGACTATGTAATTCCTTTTATCATTACCACCCTTATATCTTGTGCTGCTAAATTAGCCTTAGTTTTGCAAGCTTATCTATTTTCGAGCTTGGTCATGACATATTTTATTGGGTGGCCACCCACTAACATATTGTCTAATCAGAACCGGTACATGATGGTCTGATCAACCTATTGCACTTTGGTTCGCTTTTTCATGTATCAATCTACGAGAATGGAGACATAGTTAAACTTGACCCTAGAGTCTCATTCGCGACAGCCTTGACAATTCTCCTTGAAATCTTTTCATCGCCTATGAACCTCGTATTCGTACTCAGTCGAATTAAATTTAATCATGACTTGAACCTCCATCATTGGATGCTCGTGCTCATACTTTGATTTCATTGATTTCCCTTCTTGCCCAAATCTTGTTTTATTCCGAAATTGATCAACTTAGATCGTGTCAAGACAAAAATCTATTTATGATTTGTTGTGCCTAAATTTTTAATTTTTGCCATTTTATGGAATAGTAACCTTTTAATAATTTCTTAGTTGCTTGTTAATGACCAATTTTTATATAGGATGGTAGACAGCCCTACAACCTTGATGATTGTTGTTTCCTTACCTTCCCAATTAGGACACCCTAGATTGTTTGTGTGTTGATACCATAGTACTGTTTTGACCTAGAATGGCCAGTGCACCTAGGTGAGACTTCCAACTTCTACGGTATGCCCTGACCTTGTATACTATTCCTTCAAATTGCATGATTTAGATAAATTTTTTTTTAGACCTTGATTGTTGGGAAATAGGGACGTCACCCCATTAGTATCAGTTGTAGATATATATAGGTTAGTTCTTGATGTGGGGATGTGTGTCTCTAAACATGTAGCTTATGAGATTTATGAGAGATTATAGTATCAGCCTTGATAGGATGTACTAGTCTTTTGGTGAGTATAAATGTGTTATGAGAGATAGGGGCCTATATGTTTTAGTAATACATCGTTCCTATGGTAATAGAATGTATTAATAGATGGTTAATAGGAAGATAATAGTTTGAGCATACCTATAGCCTATGATCAGTTCCTTTTCATCCTTAGTTAGGACCACTTTAAAATAGGTCCAGTCCCTTGGATATAGGTTCCAGTCCATATTTTATTGAAGTTCTATTACCGCCGTACAACAGAGCAGTATTGGAGGTATTCCTAGATTGACACTTTTTAGATGTCCGTTTATTATTCTAGTGTTAGGAAGTGTTACCTTAGATATTGGATAGGTTAGAGGCCCTAGAAGGAGTACTATCGATCTTAAATTTCGAGGATGAAATTTTTCTAAGGTGGGTAGAGTTGTAGCACCCAGTTTCCCAAATGAGGGTAATTTTGAAATTTTGTGTTTATAATTATTTTAATAATGATATTTAATTCATGATATAATTTTTGGTGATTTTAAATCATTTTAAAATTATTTAAATCAATGACTTGTGGTTTTGATATTTTGCTAGTGAAACCCTAGAGACTGTTTGACCTAGAGCCTAACCATGTGATTATGATATTTTAATGTCATTTTTGGCCTAAGGATATTTTTGCATTTGACCTCTTTGAATTATTTTGATATTATTTTATTATTTATGATATTGTTTTGGGGTTATTTGAGTCGGGTTCGAATTTCAACTCAATCCGACTTGAAACGGGAACCGGGGGTAGTTTGACTCTAGTGGGACCCACACACTAGTTAGACATGGCCCACATGATATTAAATTTAGTCCACATGATAGAAATATTTTAGTTAGAGGTTAGACTAATTATTATGGATAAGGTTAGTGTGATTAGAGACTTTAGAATGACTAATTTAACCCCAACCAATTAGCCCTTTCCTAATACTCATAGAATAGGTTAGTGGGGGCATTTTGGACCTTACCATAATAGGACAAATAGCCCCATATGGCCAGCCACTTTGGGAGAGGATAGGCTCAAGTTCATTTCATTATTCTCATCCACACTCTCTCTCTTGTTCTTCCCCAAATTCCTAGAGAGCAATCCCTAGCAATTTCTCCACCAAATCCTTCCATTTTGCCACCAAATCTTCTTCTTTCCTTCTCAATTCTAGCCAAGGAGGAAGCTACCCAAGTTTGGGAGGATTCGGAGCTCGTTCGTGTCCTTTTGGAATCTCTACGTGTCGGTGTCGCTCCGGGAAGGCTTTTCTTCGATTCGATCTACCGGGAGGTATAAATCCCTTCTCCTTTTCATTTCCTCATGCATATAGGTCTATTTTGAACCCATAAGAATGACCCCCATGGTTGTATCTCCATTTGTGTCCATTTCGTGTCCATTTGGAGGTCATAGGAGTGTCCTTTGTGTTGTGGTTGTGTCCATGTGGGAAAATCTCAAATTTGGACACACTATGTGTTGTTGTTATGTATGAATGAATTACTACATGTTTAATCTCATATTTTTGTATTGGAGATGTGTTCTATAGTGTCTCATATATATATATTAGTGTAGAGAGTGAGTTCTTGATATATTATGTTATATACTTGTGTTCTTTTGTCTCAAACTACCCAAATCCGTCATGATTTTTATCCACGTTTTTAATTTCAGCCCTAACTTAGAAATATCATAACTTCTAGCTCAAAGCTCGGTTTAATCTCCCGTTTTTTTTAAAAGAAGCGTATTGAAGTTAGATTTCCAAAAACATATATTAATCGGCCTAATTCTTTCTGTAACTTTTTGGAGAATTATTTAAGTGTCAGCTGTACGAAAGACAAATGCGTTCTCGGTGTTTTCGCGATTCCGGGAGTTTCCGGAAACGAAAACGCGATCCGTTTGAAGTTTCGGAAAGCTAACACATAGATCTATAACATACTTTAATTCTAGATTTTATTTCATGCTGAGATGGTACAGTATTGATTATTAGTAGGAGTTACTATTCGGCATATGCATTTTGTGCACCCTTGTGTGTAATATAATGTTCTATTTGATTTTAATCCATGTTAATGTATATACATTATGTAATTAAATAGAGAATGCAAGCATGAGTAAATGGTTAAATAAATGATGTATGAGGTGTAAGTATCCTATCTAATGTAAGCATGTATAAGTATGGTTTGTAATGAATACGTAGGTTCCATAGTATGTAATGTATGGTGCATATAGTAGTGCAAGAGAATAAATGAATGATGAATGAATGCAAGCATTAATGTAATGTAATAATAGATGTAATGTATACAATATACAAGTTAATGAGATGGAATGTTCTATGTTAACACAAATCCTATATTACCTCATGTACCTCCTTACACTATGTTGACACTATCACACTTGGCACTTTGTTCACTTACACTTTGACACTCTTTGATATGTATACACTATGTATGCCTATTTAACCCTCACTTGTCCCTTTGCCATGTTCACTTACACACACATAGCCTCTTAAATAAGTATTTATGAATATAGTTAACTTAGCTATGTATGTATATTATATATATATGTTAGCATATTGTGTTGTAATATATAAGTTTATATAACCATTTGAAATGCCATGATTATAGACCTAATGTTGAATACCAATATATGCATGTGTATATATGTGTAGACATATATAGCTTAAAGTAATAGATTACCTAGTGTATATCCAATGTGAATTCTTGCCTATTTGAGTATTGAATAATTGCATGCTATATAGAGTTGGGTGTATGTTGGCTTGTATAGCCTTGTATTGATGTGTGCTTGCTAGGATAGTCTTGGTTAGGCCTAGTAAGACTTACTGGGTTAGGACATGACCTAGTTTGACCTAGTTTGACTAGTGCAGTTGACCAGAGTTGACCAAGGGTTGACTTTGGCCTAGTTTGACCTAGATTCATGTAGAATACATTGTAGTGCTTTATATTACCCTTCTGGACATGTTGTGACTTGTGCTGTTCTAATTAGGAGCCAAACACCTCTCCTCGGACAGTATCTTTACCTTGGACATTCAGATATCAGGCGAGTACTTTCTCTGATCATTTCATATCCTGTTAGAATTATTTTCCTGCTTTAGATTACTATACTTGATGCTGTCACGTTGGTAACACGGATTAGTACTATATGGATCCTTTCTTGATATGTTATCCCCTCAGGGAGCATCGTATACTACATGTTCTGTGCGTTTCACTTACATGGTGTATCACTATACTTCACGGTTCTTCGATCACTTGTGACATGTACTCTCATGATCACAGAGTCTTCCCAGAATCACCCATTTATGGGCATTTCCAGAATTACCCTATTGTAGGTATTCCCAGAATCACCCATTTATGGGCTATCCATGTATCACCCCTTGTGGGCCTTTACATGGAATCATAACATAACCTGGTTGGATCTTTGTGTATTGATTGAGGGTACAGGGAAGTAGAAGTAGATATGTGAATAATATCCAAGTAGTGTAGTTCCCAGAATCAATCCATAGTATAGTTCCCAGAATCTCCTATGCCATTCACATGTTTATATTGTACTCTGACTCACTAGCCACTGTTAGCTCTCTACTTATAGTAGATATTTCTATTACAGTTCTCTTTCTCTGTTTACATACTATATTTCCTTCAGATCCTGTATCTTACTTTACTGCATGATTATATTTTCTAACCTGCTATGATCTGTTGAGATGTACTGTGCTCGCTCCAGTCCTGACTGGACCTGTTGATAAATTTTACAGATAGCCTGGAGGTTGCCAGCTAGCCTAGAGGAGACAGTAGAGGTTGTGTAGATAGCTAGGGTTTTGCTTATAGTTATTTTCAGTCGTCTTGAGTTGTATTTATGGATTATTGTATTTAAGTTTTGAGATATATTCTGAGTTGTATCTTAGACACTTAGACTTCTATCTGCTGTATCTCTTTGGATTTCATGTTTTATCTATCTTCCATTATGCTCTACCTTAGATGTGATTGAGTTTACATTCTACTATGTCACCCCCATTCGGGGAGTATAAACTGTTTAGTCTTATACTGTTAGATGCATTGAGACCTAGGACAGCGTTCTACCGCCGACACTGCGGCGTAGGCTGGGCGTTGTTACGTTCTCGTGCCCTAACTCTAGGGTACGGGTCGTGACAGTAACCCAAGAATCCACCCATGAATGACATACGTTCGAAGTCGCATGTGTTGTCAATCATGATGTCTGTAATAGGGAGGGGGAATTCGTCTTTGGGACATGCCTCGTTTAGATTACGGAAGTCGATGCAGATTCGGATCTTTCCGTTCTTCTTGAGGACCGAAACTATGTTGTCGACCCAATCCGGATGTTGTTCCTCACGAATGAAGCCGCTGGCTATTAGTTTGTTGACTTCGGCTTCGATCGCATCCATGACGCCTGGGCTGAAGCGTCGCTGTTGCTGCTTGACTGGCTTTGCATCTGGCCGAATGTTGAGTTTGTGAAGAGCAATATCGGGATCTAACCCCGGCATGTCTTCATAACTCCATGCGAACACATCAATATATTCTCTGACAAGTTCCAGCAGCGATTCTCGCTCTTCGTCTGTTAAGCTTTTACTTACGAAAATTGGCTTTGGGGAGGATTCGCTGCCGAGGTCGATCTGCATAACCTCATCTTCGGTGGGAGGTTCTCTCTGCTCGAACCGCTTTTCCCATTGTGCATCCAGCTGTTGGGCCCACGGCTCTAGCTCGAGGATTTTCGGAATGTCTTCGTCTTCTTCGTAAGCGTCGACGAATGCCATATTGACTGACAGGACTTGTCTGAATATGTCTCCGATGCTGGTATCCGAATCGGAGGTTGGTGACCCAGTTGAATGTGACTGCCAGTCACACTCTTCATCTGAACTCTCAGGGGTTGTCGTGGGTGTTACATACCCTAACCCACATCGAGTTTTGCTATAGTAGTCCCGTGGCTTGCCAGCCGGGACTGGTGGCTTCAAAGGTAGTCGTCGTCCGGTGCCGTAGTTCAAGCCTGGCGTAGACTCCAGATCATATCCCTATTTTTGCATGAGATATTTGGATTGGGGGCTATAAAGATACAGAGGCAGTCTTCCAGCATCTGACCCAAGATCGACTTCTTCTATGGTGAAGGGATGCGGATCGTCCTTCCGGCCGAAGATGATTGGATGATCCCCTCCCTCGATTATGTGGTAATCGTCTTTTGCTGGAATAAGCTGGATTGCGGTGTGCACGTTTGTCACCTGTGTGTGTAGGTGGGTGCCTATACCATGTTCCATAGCGTACATTGTACAAAGCTTATCAAGCCCGATGTAGTTCAAAGATAGCCCTTTATTGATGAAGTAAAGTATCTTTTCTAGGGAGATTACATCATCTGCGGAGGAAACATCAGTGTGGGCAGCCACATACTTGGCTAGCTCCGGTTCCTCTTCGGCTACCCCCTGTATAAATGAAGACTGAGAGAACGACCTGGGCAGCTTGATCGTCAGAGGTTCAACTGGTGGAGCAGAGCGTGGAGTTGTTGGCAGACTAGCAACCCCCAACTTGGTACTCGATGCTGGACGGGGAGTGGTTGGTTTGCTAGAAGTCCCAGACCTTGCATCGGGGTAATGACTCTTCTTGGGAAGGCGTATTGTCATTGGCTTGTCAGAGGGATTGAGCTTCTCTATTTGTGGCTGGCCGACTCTTGGCAGTCTAATTGTCAGTAGCTCCATTGTAGGTCTCGGCACTTGGCCAGACCTCGGCAGCCAGATTATCATCTGCTCCTCTTGTGCTGAGAGACTGATCGCGTCCTTACGCAGAGTGGCCGTAAGGGGTGCAGACTTGCCTGGTTTGCGAGCTTGGAGGTGGATCGTCAGAGGTTCTTCTGATCCCGTGGCTGTCTTGGTACGAGCTTGTACATCTGCTTCACCAAGGTGCTTCTTCGATTTTCGTACAGGCAGGAGTCTGATAGTAGGTTTCGACCCCTTTGAAGGGATCGATATCAGCAAATTCTATCCTCACGAAGCCGTGCTTGTCGACATATTTGAAGCGTTGGTGCAGCGTGGAAGGCACGATCATGTAATCGTGTATCTAAGGGCGCCCTAAGAGGATGTTGTAAGAAGTGTCGGCATCTATGACGTAGCAGGTAACTTCTGATTGGAGATCGCCAATCTGACACTTCAGATGAATCTTCCCAATTGGGTAGCTCCTGCCCGAATTGAAACCGCTGATGGCGGTGCTTGTAGGCGTCAGGCGATACATCGGAATGCGAAGATGATATAGCAAACCCTTCGGGATGATGCTTATAGAAGACCCAGGATCAATGTGCATCCGATCCACCTTCACGTCGCCGATGTATCCAGTGTAGTACAATGGGCGATCGTGCAGGTTGGTCTTGATGAGCATGTCCTGTGGAGTGAAGATGATATTGGGCATTGCTCCTGTACATGCGCTGTCTTGGAGGTCTGCAGGCTGGTTTTCTTCCGTGAGGTTGACCTGAGCCAAGTATGCGTCGACATTTTGGAGTGCATCGCTCAAAGCAGCACGGACATCCTTCGAGAGCCTCAGGAGTTCATATAAGGACAATTTGGCCGGTGTATTGGCCAATTGCGCCAAGATGTCGAAGTTGTAGGGCCTCTCCAGCCCCCGAGGTGTCTCTTTTCGGAGGGATTTGTCGAAGCGAGTCTCCTTTGGCCTAGGTTTATCGGTCGTCGGAGGCTGAGAAGGCCCTGGAGCGTCAGTGGTAGCTGGCGGATGATCTTCAGTCGAGTTCTCAGCCACAGGTTGGGATTGTGCTCCAGATCGAGTAACGACAGCCGTGACCTCTTCCACATCTGCCGAGATGGTGCAGCAGGATCTGACTTTTCCACTTCTCTTCTTGTAAATAGGAGGCGACGTAGACTGAGTCACCTCGTGTACCAGGTCTGGATGGACCCACATGATTTCCTCTCGTGATGTGGTGAGGGGCACTAGACCAGCAGCTTGCTTTCGAGCAGGCAGAAGATTAGCAATTTCCATCGTCGCCAGAGGGATGGGTATAACACCGTCTTGAGTCTCCGTTGGAGGGAAGCTGCCGAATTGTACGGACACCATGTTGGCCGCTATGGTTACCTCTTCGAAATCGATGGCCAGAGCGTTCAAATCGATAAGGTTTTGGATGTACCATTTTAATTGGAAGCAGTCGTGTGTAGTATGGTGGACGTAGCGGTGGTAATAGCAGAACTTTGGGTTCTCCAGATCTGCCGGCCGAGGTTTCCGTCTTGGTGGAGGAAGCTGAATTCTGTCTCCTTGTATGAGCATGTCCAAGATAGGCTTGACGTGGCCGTCTTCGAAGGAGTAAGTGATTTGTGGCCATTGTTTATCTGTCGGTTTTGACTCAGGTTTCTGGGCTGTATCGGCCACCATAGCCTGCTTTTCCTTATTGTCTCGATTGTTCGTGGAGCTACCCCCATTGTTGGTGTTGGCGTTGGGACGCTTGCTCTTGTCCTCCCCTTCTGAGATGTGCAATCCCAGTTGGCGAGCCTTCTTCAACCGTTCTTCGGCACTTGTGGCACTGATGATAAATGCCTTCCAGTCCTTGAATTGACTATCACCCATCCAGAGACTGATTGTCGGGAGCAATCTCTTTTGGCAAATTTCAATCAAGGAGGAATCCGGGTTCCCTGAGGGTAGCTTCATCGCGGTTTGGCAAAACCGCTCAATATAGTTCCTTGTCAGCTCTTTCTCCCCTTGAATAACGTCCATGAGGGTGGACATCGTGACGTCCTGCCCTACCTCGCAGAATCTCTCCAAGAACATGCGCTTGAAGACGGCGAAGGAGTGGATGCAGTTGTCTGGCAGGTTGCGGTTCCAGTCGAAGGCGACTCCTTCCAATGCCCCAATGAATAATCGTGTGAGGATAGCATCATCTTGGGGCAGATGGTCGGTGGTGACCTTGAAGTAAGTAATGTACCGACTTGCTGAGGTCTTGCCATCATACGGGTTGATATTGAACGGCTTATATCTTGGTGGGAATGGAACATCCCTCCATTCAGCAGGGTATGGTTGCCGCATTCTGAGGTCTTGAGAGTTTTCTCGGGCATGGAACATGGCTCGGAGCTCCTGAACCCCTCTTCTTACTTCTTGGGCCTCATCTGCAGCGGTGGGGGCCGTTATTTCTGGAGGATTATTGCCCGGGTTCGGTGTCGCTGAGTTTGAGTCCGCATTGACCGCGGGACCCGTGCTTGTTTGGCCAGGCGTCCCTCCTTGCAGAGTTGGAAGAGCTGCTTTGATTTCATCTACAGACTTGACCAAGGCCTGTAGTATAGCCTCCAGAGTGTCGATGCGTTGGCGATCACTAGAACCACCTTGATTGTTGTCCGTCATGAACACCGTCCTTACATGAGGAGTGATGGAAGGAACGGTGGAGGATGTGCCCTCCGAGTCATACCCATGCATCGAGAAGTCATCGGGGTATGTGGGAATGTTCCCTTCGGGTTCAGACTCAGAGAGAATAGTACCCCCAGCTTCAGAGCTTGCTTCATCTTGAGAGTCATGGATGTCCTCGGGGACATCAGCACCTGTTGTACCTGATGGGAGAGTTGTCTCCCCGGGATCATCTCCTTGGAACATCGGATTGTCGTGGATGATCGGAGGAGTGCTACCCCCAGTTCCCATGACCACCAGTGATGTGGATGATGAATCTCCCATTGTAGCAGATTTCGTCTTTGAACGGGTGCCTTGGAAAACTCCGGTGGTGGACAACCATTTAGAAGAAAGTCTTTTAGCTGTAGTGGTTGATATCTTTGGGCTGGAGATACTTGTCTTCTTCCCTCTCCCCTCGGTGGGGATTTTTTGAGTAGAGTTGCAGGGGACAACAGGAGGCGCCTCGTCATCTGAGCTTGGTCGTTGCAGTCTTTGGAAGACGGACCGCCGATCTTCCTGCACCATTGCGTTGTTGCAACAGCAGTTGACAATGATTTGGGTGCAGTGACGTCCGTGAGAGGACTCTTTGCACCCTCGGCACCTTCTCTTTTCTTGCGTTTGTGGAGGATGGCCTCACGCAAGTCAGATGGGTCCGGATCGACCATGTTTGCTCCCTGGATTTTGGAAAACTTTTGGGAACCTCCCTGTCCGTTTGCCGCCGGGGGCTGGACTCGAGTGGTTCTGTACAACTTCCCATCAGAGGCCCGCATAACAGTACACGGGACGCTCGGATGGTCAGAGGTCAGATAAACGGACCGAGCTTGCCAAGCTCGTGCTGCCTTAGACTTTTTCGCTCTAGTGCGTACGGGCACATAGTAGGAAGAGTCTAAGTGGTGCTGGAGAGAATCAGACATGTATTCTTGGGAGCACAGGAGATCAGGACCATAGGTGAGTCGATCGAAGACGGAGCCACGTGGAGTGGGCGTCGTGCGGCTGGAATCAGCAATCCTCATGCGGCTGGCAGTCGTAGCCGCATGGGTCTTCTCCATGCGGCTGGAAACACTGGCCGCATAAGTGTTCTCCATGTGGCTAGAAATCCTGGCCGCATGAGTACTATGCTTTTGGCTAGCAGTTTCAGCCGCATGGTCATTATTCATGCGGCTGGAAATCTTGGCCGCATGAGTCCTCGCTTTGCGGCTAATGCCCTTGTTTGGTTTTTTTCTGAAGCCCATAGAATCGCTCTTTGCCCCTGCAAGTCCAGCATCGTAGTGCTTTCCTTTGCCGGACTTGGGGACAGCAGAATCTTCTACGGCTTGAAGTGGGGCCGCGCGAGAATCGCCTTCACCGTCTTTGGTAGCAGAGAGTACTCCATCGAGGGCCTGGGGAGGAGCAAACGATTTTGGCCTCTACTCTTTGCGAGCCTTCGTGGTGCGGGTGCGCTTCTGGACCGGGCCAGCGCTTCCTTCGGAGAACCTCTCTTCGAACGCCTGTTGGTCGAAGCAGACGACCATCTTCTGTTGTGTGGAGCCAAGTTTGGCTGCATCCGATTGCGTCACCAACTCCTCAGCCGTGGAGAAGTTTGTCCCCAGCAAAGTCGCCATCGTGTTTGCCATTGATTGTAAAAGTACAGAATAGTTTTATGGGAGGACTGAACTTAGACTCACAATACAAACTCGCTTGTACAAAGAAAGCCTAGGGACGAAAGCCTAGGTACAGCAGACTAAGTACAATTGTTTATTTTAGATTCTGGAGGGTGACGATAGAGGCTCGGGAAGGCGACGGCAGCCCTGCCTTACTCCTTGGACGATCGGTATGCAGCCTTGGCTCTAGAAGATTTGTTCGGCGTTGAAGAAATGCTCTCTTTGCTCTCTCTCTGCTTTTTTCTTCAAGTCTTCTAAGGCTCTCTGATCTTGAAAAGGGGTCTCTTTGGTCGCGCTCTCTCCGTTGTATATATTGTCAGGGAATGTATATATTGCAAGGGAATGGCACCTTTTTATTTATAGGAATGGGGTGTGATCATTAGGGTTGCAATGATTGCTTCTTGGAGATGGCGGCGGCCTGTGGATTGGTCAATCTAGGCCATTAGTTTTGAGTGTAATGAATCTGGGCCATTAAGTGTAGATTCCACCAAATCTCATCAGTAATTAATGCTGATTGGAATAAATCTTCCTCATGATGATCTGCTGATGCCTGCGAATCTGAATGAATAAATTTAATTCATTCCCCCGCCACGTGTCCCAGATTATTGGGATTTGACCCAATCTCTGATTGCAATAAATCTGGGAAATTGATCGGCTTAGGACACGTGTCCTAGGAGACACTGGGGAGATCTGAGCCGCATGAAGATTGAGCCGCATAAGGTTTTGGCCGTATAAGGTTTGGACCATGTGTCAGGGCTGCTTGGGGAGTGGCCCCACCCTCGAACCTTCGAACCAAATAATGGGTAGTGAGCCGCATGGAGATGATCCTTGCGAGCCGCATAGTGATGCATCCGCCTGAGCCGCATGGAAATGGTCCTCTTGAGCCGCATGGGAAGGCCTCCGCTTGAGCCGCATGAGACTGTTTCGGCCTGAGCCGCAAAGGACGGCTTCATTCTGAACCGTATGGGAAGTCTTCGCTCGAGCCGCATACAACGCCTACGTGGCAAGGCCACGTGGCATTTTTATGGATCTCGGGGGATTGTGTCAGAGATCTCTTTCTCTTTCCTAGGGGTCTGTCATTATGACAGAGTCATAATTACCTCTCTTGTGTCAGGGCTGTCACTTTTTTCAGAGTTGTCAGCCGTCAAAGTAATTAATGCAGCATAGGGCGGAGGAGAGCACTGTTACGCCACGTGTCTTCTGAGCAGCATGGGATGTCTTGGGCCGCATAGTCCCTTATGTCGCATGACTCTCTGAGCCGCATGGGTTTTCTGAGACGCATGGGGTTTCCTAGCCGTATGGATCATTTTCCATGCTTCTACAAGAAGTTCCCAGTCCCAAGCCCTGCAGACTATCCAGTTATCCTTCCGCGGGTTGAGAGTATGGTTGGGTACATCGCCCTGGAGACGATATACCATTAGGTGACTTAGAGGGTGCAACACATGACAGTGTGCTGGAAATGTGCTCTACTCGTCGGCAAGCTACAAGTCCAATTAAAGCGCCCAGATAACGAGATCGCCTGTGACGGGAAATTCTCCATGAACTATAGTTTGAGCTAGTCATTAACCTAATCCATATTCAGTGCGAATCCCTGACCGTGGGAACTAGGGAGTCACGTCCTAGACATGATGCAAGACATGACAAGTGGATTGTACAAGCAAACAAGAAGGAACACCCACGGTTGTAGAAGCATGAAAAATATTGATTTTAGTCCCACATCGGAAATGAGAAGAAGAAAGGGCTCACTCCATTATATAAATAGAGCCCCCTTACCTCCTTTGAAAAGGGTACCAACTTCTCTACCCTCCTTCCAAACTTGGACTCTTCCTATTACGCACCTTCGGGTGCTAAGTAGAAGAAGTCTAGGGCAGCGCGGGCTCATCGGGCTCAGTCAGCTGTCCCAACCTCTGACCATCAAGAGCGTCCTGCTAAGCGGGCCTCTGATGGAAAGTTGTACAGAGCCGCCCGTGTCCAGCCCCCGGCGGCAAACGGACAGAGTGGTTCCCAACAAAGATCGAGGGCAAGTGTTTCTATTAGCCCCACATCAGGGAGCAAACATGATACCTACGCACTCGTGTGTTCGGGATACCCGGGCCCACAAAGCGAGTGCATGGGCTGATCGAGACATTCCTCATGCGGCTCAGTCATGAGACGTCCTTCATGCGGCTCGGTCATGAGACATTCCTCATGCGGTTCGGTCATGAGACGTCCTTCATACGGCTCGGTCATGAGACATTCCTCATGTGGCTCGGTCATGAGACGTCCTTCATGCGGCTCGGTCATGAGACATTCTTCATGCGGCACAGAACCCAGGAAGCTTCATGCGGCTCAAAATCAGACGAGCTTCATGCGGCCAAAGAGTCTCATGCGGCTCGGAAGTCTCATGCGGCTCAAACATACAAGCAGCTCAAGTAAACTCTATGCGGCCGAGAGAGAGGCCACGTGGCCAACAGAACAGCTGTGCCTAACGTTCAGACGTATTTAATGCTCTGACAACTGATAGCTCTGACGGCTGTTAGTCCTGACATAAAGTCGTCATAATGACTGACACGAAAAAGCACTATCGTCCTAGGAAATGAGGAAAATCTTCACAAATGTGGCGCTGTCCACCAAACTTCGAGGCAAATCTATGCGGCCAGACTAAACAAAGTCCATGCGGCCAGAACAGAGAGACCCATGCGGCTCGGTCATGAAGACTCTCATGCGGCTCGGCCATGAAGACCCCCATGCGGCTCGGTCATGAATATATTCATGCGGCTCAGTCATGACAACCTTCACGCGGTTCGAAGTACAGAGACTCTTCATGCGGCTCGGTCATGAACTCTTTCATGCGGCTCGGTCATGACAACCCTTATGCGGCCCAAACATCGACACTCCTCATGCGGCTCAACATTGACGACGGGACACGTGTCCTAAAGTCAATCAAATCTTGGTCCAAATCCCAATAATCTGGGACACGTGGCAGAAGAATGAATCAAATTTATTCATTAAGATTCGCAGATGTCAGCAAATCATCATGACGAAGATTTATTGCAATCAGCATTAATTGTTGATGGGATTTGGCATAATCCATGTTAATGGCCCAGATCTTTCACGTTCAAGATGAATGGTCCAGATTGGTTAATCATCAGGCCGCCGCCACTTGGAGAAAGGGCAATCATCCAAACCCTAATGATGCTCCCCACTATTATAAATAGCAGGGTGCCATTCCCTTAAAAAAAAAGGAAGATACAAGATCAAAGAGAAAAAGATATACAATTTCAGAGAGAAAAATACGTATATACAGAGAGACTCCCCGATAGTCAAAAGAATACACAGGGAGAGAGAGAAGCCTGAAGAGCAACAAAGGAGCAAGAAGAGCATTTCTTCGTCAACGCCAACCATCTTTTCACAAGGAGCCAAGGTTGCATACCGATCGTCCAAGGAGTAAGGCAGGGCTGCCGTCGCCTTCCCGAGCCTCTATCGTCACCTCCCAGAATCTAAAATAAATAATTGTACTTAGACTGCTGTACCTAGGTTTTTGTCCCTAGGCTTTCTTTGTACAAGCGAGTTTGTAACGTGAAGTAAAAGTTCGGTCCTCCGATAATTGTTCTGTTCTTTTATATTTTATGGTAAACACGATGGCGACTCTGCTGGGGACAAACTTCTCCACGGCTGAGGAGTTGGTGACGCAATCAGATGCAGCCAAACTGGGCTCCAAACAACAGAAGATGGTCGTCCGCTTCGACCAACAGGCGTTCGAAGAGATGCTCTCTGAAGGCAGCGCTGGCCCGGTCCAGAAGCGCACCCGCACCGCGAAGGCTCGCAAAGAGTGGAGGCTAAAATCATTTGCTCCTCCCCAAGCCCTCGATGGGATGCCCTCTGTTGCTCAAGACGGCGAGAAGGACTCTCCTGTGGTCCCACTTCAGACCATAGACAACTCTGCTGTCCCCAAGTCCGACAGAAGAAAACACTATGGTGCTGGACTTGCAGGGGCAAAGAGGAACTCTGCGCGATCCGAGCCGCAGAAGGGTATTAGCCGCAGGAAGAAAGCCCATGCGGCTACATCCGCCAACCGCATGAAGAAAACTCATGCGGCCACATCTGTCAGCCGCATAACTTATGCGGCTACAGTTGCCAACCTCATGGATGAGACTCATGCGGCTATCAAAGTCAATCGTTTGCAGAAAACCCATGCGGCCACAGATGCCAACCGCATGCGGCCAGCCTGCACGGTCGTGACTCCTAGCCGCACAAGAACTCATCCGACGGCAGAAGACAACCACATGCAGACAGCCTGCACGGTTTCCAATCCCAGCCGCATAGCATCCGCTCCATGCTCCTCTCGATCAGTTTTCGACCGTCTCTCGTACGGTCCGAACCCTGATGATTCTCTGGATGATAAGCCAGACTCTGTGGTATTCAACTTGGACTCTTCTTATTATGCACCCACGAGTGCTAAGAAGAAGAAGTATAGGGCAGCACGGGCTCATCAAGCCCAGACAGCTGCCCCAACCTCCGACTATCGGGGCGTCCCGCTGATTATCACGCGGGCCTCTGATGGAAAGTTGTATAGGACCGCTCGAGTCCAGTCCCCAGCGGCAAACAGACAAAGTGGTTCCTCTGACCTGCGTGAGGCTATCCTCCACAAACGCAAGGAAAGAGAAGGGGCCTCGGCTTGCAAAGAGCCCTCACATGGACGTCACTGCACCCAGATCATCGTCAACTGCTGCTGCAACAACACGGCAGTGACGGAGGACCGGCCGTCCGTCTTCCAAAGATTACAGCATCCGAGCTCGGAGGATGAGGCACCTCCTGTTGTCTCCTGCAATTCCGCACAGAAAGTCCCCGCCGAGGGGAGAGGGAAGAAGACAAGCATCTCCAGTCCGAAAATATCAACCACTACAGCTAAGAAATTGTCGGCTAAACGGTTGCCCTCCACCGGAGTATACCAACACACCCATTCGAAGACAAAATTTGCTGCAATGGGAGATTCATCGTCCGCACCGCTGAGGGTCAAGGGAGCTGGGGGTAGCACTCCTCCGAACATCCACGACAATTCGATGTTTCAGGGAGAGGAGCCCGGGGAAACAACCCTCCCGTCAGGTGCAACAAATGCTGATGTCTCCGAGGACATCCATGACTCTCGAGACGAAGCAAGCTCCGAGGCTGGGGGTACTGTTCCCTCCGAGTCCGAACCTGAAGAGAACATTCCCACCTACCCCGATGATTTCTCAATGCATGGGTACGATTCGGAGGGCACATCCTCCACCGTTCCTTCCGTCACTCCTCATGTAAGGACGGTATTCATGACGAACAGCAATCAAAGTGGTTCCAGTGATCGCCAACGCATCGACACTTTGGAGGCCATACTGCACGCCTTGGTCAAGTCTGTAGACGAGATCAAAGCGGCTCTTCCTACTTTGCAGGGGGTGACCCCTGGCCAAACAAGCGCGGGTCCCGCAAACAATATAGATTCAAATTCAGCGGCACCGAACCCGGGCAATAATCCTCCCGAAGTAGCGGCTCCTACTGCGACAGATGAGACCCGAAAAGTAAGGAGAGAAGTTCAAGAGCTCCGAGCCATATTCCACGCCCGAGAAAACTCTCAAGACTTCAGAATAAGGCAACCATATCCTGCTGAATGGAGGGATGTTCCATTCCCACCAAGATATAAGCCGTTCAATATCAACCCGTATGATGGCAAAACCTCAGCAAGTCGGTACATCACTTACTTTGAGGTCACCACCAACCATCTGCCCCATGATGATGCGATCCTCACACGGTTATTCATCGGGGCATTGGAAGGAGTCGCCTTTGATTGGTACCGCAATCTACCGGACAACCGCATCCACTCCTTCGTCGGCTTCAAGCGCCTGTTCTTGGAACGATTCTACGAAGTAGGACAGGACGTCACTATGTCCACTCTCATGGACGTCGTCCAAGGGGAGAAGGAGCTGACAAGGAACTACATCGAGCGGTTCCGCCAGACCGCCATGAAGCTGCCTTCCTGAAATCCAGATTCCTCTTTGATTGAAATTTGCCAAAAGAGACTGCTTCCAACGATCAGTCTCTGGATGGGCGAAAGTCAATTCAAAGATTGGAAGGCGTTCATCATCAGCGCCACAAGCGCCGAAGAACGACTGAAGAAGGCTCGCCAACTGGGATTGCACATCTCAGAAGGAGAAAATAAGGGCAAGCGTCCCAACAACGATAATGGGGGTAACCCCTCCAACAATCGGGACAGCAAGGGAAAGCAGGCTATGGTGGCCGACACGGCCCAGAAGCCCGAGTCACAACCAGCAGACAAACAATGGCCTCAGATCACTTACTCTTTCGAAGACGGCCACGTCAAGCCTATCTGGGACATGCTCATACAAGGAGGTAGAATTCAGCTTCCTCCACCAAGGCGGGAGCCTCGGCCGGCTGATTTGGAGAACCCAAAGTTCTGCCATTACCACCGTTATGTACACCACGCTACACACGACTGCTACCAACTAAAACGGTACATCCAAAGCCTCATCGATTCGAACGCTCTGGCCATCTACTTCGAAGAGGTAACCGTAGCAGCCAATATGGTATCCGTACAATTCGGCAGCTTCCCTCCGACGGATACTCAAGACGGGGTAATCCTCGTCCCTCTGGCAACGATGAAGATTACCAATCTTCCACCTCCCCGGAACAGGCTGCTGGTCTGGTACCTCTCACCACCTCACGAGGGGAGATCATGTGGGTCCATCCAGACTTGGTGTCAGAAGTAACTCGGCCCACACCATCTCCTACCAACAAAAAGAAAAGTGGAAAAATCAGGACCTGCCACACAATCTCAGCAGACAACGAGGAAGCTACAGCTGTCGTCACGCGGTCCGGAGTGCCGATGCTTATCTGGCTCAATCCAACCTCACCGGGGAGGACTCTTCCGTGGATCTCCAAGACAGCGCCTGCACGGGAGCAATACCCAACATCGTCTTCACTCCGCAGGACATGCTCATCAAAACCAACCTACATGATCGCCCGCTATACTACACGGGATACATCGGCGGCGTAAAGGTGGATCGGATGCACATTGATCCTGGCTCTTCCATAAGCATCATGCTGAAGGGTCTGCAACATCATCTCCGCATCCCAATGCATCGCCTGACACCTACAAGCACCGCCATCAGCGGTTTCAATTCGGGCAAGAGCTACCCTATTGGGAAGATTCGTCTGAAGTGTCAAATTGGCGACCTCCAATCCGAAGTCACCTGCTACGTCATAGATGCAGACACTTCTTACAACATCCTCTTGGGGCGCCCATGGATACACGATTATATGATTATGCCTTCCACGCTACACCAGTGCTTCAAATACGTCGACAAACACGGCTTCGTGAAGACAGAATTTGCTGATATCGATCCCTTCAAAGGGGTCGAATCTTACTACTCGGACTCCTGCTTATACGAAAAGTCGAAGAGGCACCTTGATGAAGGAAGTGAACAAGCTAGTACCGAAACGGCTATGGGATCCGAAGGACCCCTGACGATCCACCTCCAAGCTCACAAATCGGGCAAGTCCGTACCCCTCACCGCCACGCTGCGTAAGGATGCAATCAGTCTCTCGGCACATGAAGAACAGATGAGAATCCGGCTGCCAAGGTCCGGCCAAGTGCCGAAACCCACAACAGGGCCACTTACCATCAGACTACCGAGAGTCGGTCAACCCCAAACGGAGAAGCTCAATCCCTCCGACAAGCCACTGACGATACGCCTTCCCAAGAAGGGTCGTCACCCTGATGCAAAGTCTGAAACTTCTAGCGAACCAACCACTCCCCGCCCAGCATCGAGTACCAAGCTGGGGGTGGCTAGTGCGCCAACAACCCCATGTTCTGCTCTACCCATGGAGCCCCTGATAATCAAGTTGCCCGAGTCATCCTCTCAGTCTGAGGCTTGCTTATGTTGCCCATCAACGGCAAGTTCCTGAAGAAGTATTACGTCCGAAACGACATCCAAAAAACAAAAAAAAACAAAAAAAAAAAAAATCCCCGATGATTGAGTTATGTACCCTATGGTACCACTGAACTCACATTCCGCCTCCAAATTTCCCAGATCACTGAGTCATGTATCCGCTGGTGCCGCTGAACTCACACTCTCCAACATTCCAGATTATCGAGTCATGTACCCGCTGGTGCCGTTGAACTCACCTCTCCACATTCCAAATTATCGAGTTATGTACCCGCTGGTGCCTCTGAACTCACATTCCGGTCACTCTTTCAGATAGTAAGTCATGTATGATCATACCTCTGAACTTTCTTCCTGGAAGAGATCCTCCCTCATGATCTACTACCCGCACTTCCAGTGCACAAAAAGGGTAACCGATCTACGAAATTCCAAAACGGCCATGTCCTCATTACCTCTGAGTCGTTTCGCTTCCGCCAAAAACAAATCACCCCTTTACATAGAACTTCCATGTCCTCATTATCTCTGAGTCGTTCTATGTACCCTTCTTCATTGAGCCCACTCCTGCCATGTCCTCATTACCTCTGAGTGGGAAGGCTTCGTCGAAGAAACCCTCATATTTGCCATGTCCTCATTACCTCTGAGTAAATATGTTGGTCCCCCCTCGACTTATTATCTGTACCAAAAAACAAAAATCCCAGGGTACGCCAAGGATAATAGGTCCACAAATACCCTCCGTTGAGTCCACTCCTGCCATGTCCTCATTACCTCTGAGTAGGAAGACTCCACGGTAAAACCTTCGTACTTGCCATGTCCTCATTACCTCTGAGTAAGTATGTCGGTCCCCTTTTATCTTATTATCCGTATCCTAAATCAAGGTACGCCAAGGATAATAGGTCCATAAATATTCTCTGCTGAGTCCACTCCTGCCATGTCCTCATTACCTCTGAGCAGGAAGACTCCGCGATGAAAAGCCCTCATGCTTGCCATGTCCTCATTACCTTTGAGTAAGTATGTTGGTTCCCCTTCATCCTATTATTTGTATCCTAAGCTAGGGTACGCCAAGGATAATAGGCCCACAAATGTCCTCTGCTGACCAAAAATGTCCTCAGTTGACCACAAATGTCCTCTGTTGACCGCAAATTTCTCATCATGCCCCGGGAGCCCAGCTGCTCCATGGCATTCTTTCGCCCGATACCAAGAACCTCCATATCCGCCTTACCGCGGAGTTGTTCTAGGTATCCCTATCAAACTTATTATCCGTACCTAAAACCAAGGTATGCCAAGGATAATAGGACCACAAATGTCCTCTGTTGACCACAAATGTCCTCTGTTGACCACAAAAGTCCTCTGTTGACCACAAATATCCCCCGTGAATCCATACTTGCCATGTCCTCGCTACCTCTGAGTAAGTGGGATGGTCCTCCCTCGACTTATTATCTGTACCCACGATCTGAGTACGCCCAAAGATAATAGGCCCACAAACGTCTTCCGATGACCACAAATGTCCTCAGTCGACCACAGATGCTGTACTGGGTCTCCAGTACACGCCCATCCCTTCCCTATCATGCCTAGGAGCCCAGTTGCTCCCTGGCATTCTCTCGAATACCAAAAACTTCTATAGCTGTCTTATCGCAAAGTTGTTCTAGGTATTCCTCTCCGAAACTTGTTACTCGTACCTAAAACCAAGGTACGCCCAGGGTAACAGGTCCACAAATAATCCTCCAGCAGGTCCAATTCCACAAATACCACAAGTACAAGAAAGAGAAGATGAGTTGAAACATGCTCATTTATTCAAAATTCAAAGTACTACATCATTTAGAATCACATCCCTTGACAAAAAGAAAAGAAAAACAGTGAAAGAAAACAGAAAACTGATCACTGCTCCATGGCAATCTTTCGCCCGATACCAAGAACCTCCATATCCGCCTTACCGCGGAGTTGTTCTAGGTATCCCTCTCTCAACTTATTATCCGTACCTAAAACCAAGGTACGCCAAGGATGATAAGTCCACATAAAATCCCCAGCGGAAGTACCCAAACCTATCACGTCCATGCTACCTCTGATTGGATTGCCACACCTAAACAAATCTACTTTCCATGCTTCTTATTCAAAGTGTTCCAAATTTGCAATTTGGAAACTTTGAAGGGGTCCTGTAGAAGCATGGAAAATATTGCTTTTAGTCCCACATCGGAAAGGAGAAGAAGAAAGGGCTCACTCCATTCTATAAATAGAGCCCCCTTACCTCCTTTGAAAAGGGCACCAACTTCTCTTCCCTCCTTCTAAACTTGGACTCTTCCTATTACGCACCTTCGGGTGCTAAGTAGAAGAAGTCTAGGGCAGTGCGGGCTCATCGGGCTCAGTCAGCTGTCCCAACCTCTGACCATCAAGAGCGTCCCGCTAAGCGGGCCTCTGATGGAAAGTTGTACAGAGCCGCCCGTGTCCAGCCCCCGACGGCAAATGGACAGAGTGGTTCTCAAGAGTCTCCCAACAAAGATCGAGGGCAAGTGTTTCTATTAGCCCCACATCAGGGAGCAAACATGATACCTACGCACTCGTGCGTTTGGGATACCTGGGCCCACAAAGCGAGTGTACGGGCTGATCGAGACATTCCTCATGCGGCTCAGTCATGAGACGTCCTTCATGCGGCTCGGTCATGAGACATTCCTCGTGCGGCTCGGTCATGAGACGTCCTTCATGCGGCTCGGTCATGAGACATTCCTCATGCGGTTCGGTCATGAGACGTCCTTCATGCGGCTCGGTCATGAGACATTCCTCATGTGGCTCGGTCATGAGACGTCCTTCATGCGGCTCGGTCATGAGACATTCTTCATGCGGCACAGAACCCAGGAAGCTTCATGCGACTCAAAATCAGACGAGCTTCATGCGGCCAAAGAGTCTCATGCGGCTCGGAAGTCTCATGCGGCTCAAACATACAAGCAGCTCAAGTAAACTCTATGCGGCCGAGAGAGAGGCCACGTGGCCAACAGAACAGCTGTGCCTAACGTTCAGACGCATTTAATGCTCTGACAACTGATAGCTCTGACGGCTGTTAGTCCTGACATAAAGTCGTCATAATGACTGACACGAAAAAGCACTATCGTCCTAGGAAATGAGGAAAATCTTCACAAATGTGGCGCTGTCCACCAAACTTCGAGGCAAATCTATGCGGCCAGACTAAACAAAGTCCATGCGGCCAGAACAGAGAGACCCATGCGGCTCGGTCATGAAGACTCTCATGCGGCTCGGCCATAAAGACCCCCATGCGGCTCGGTCATGAATATATTCATGCGGCTCAGTCATGACAACCTTCACGCGGTTCGAAGTACAGAGACTCTTCATGCGGCTCGGTCATGAACTCTTTCATGCGGCTCGGTCATGACAACCCTTATGCGGCCCAAACATCGACACTCCTCATGCGGCTCAACATTGACGACGGGATACGTATCCTAAAGTCAATCAAATCTTGGTCCAAATCCCAATAATCTGGGACACGTGGCAGAAGAATGAATCAAATTTATTCATTAAGATTCGCAGATGTCAGCAAATCATCATGACGAAGATTTATTGCAATCAGCATTAATTGTTGATGGGATTTGGCATAATCCATGTTAATGGCCCAGATCTTTCACGTTCAAGATGAATGGTCCAGATTGGTTAATCATCAGGCCGCCGCCACTTGGAGAAAGGGCAATCATCCAAACCCTAATGATGCTCCCCACTATTATAAATAGAAGGGTGCCATTCCCTTAAAAAAAAGGAAGATACAAGATCGAAGAGAAAAAGATATACAATTTCAGAGAGAAAAATACGTATATACAGAGAGACTCCCCGATAGTCAAAAGAATATACACAGAGAGAGAGAGAGAGAGAAGCCTGAAGAGCAACAAAGGAGCAAGAAGAGCATTTCTTCGTCAATGCCAACCATCTTTTCACAAGGAGCCAAGGTTGCATACTGATCGTCCAAGGAGTAAGGCAGGGCTGCCGTCGCCTTCCCGAGCCTCTATCGTCACCCCCCAGAATCTAAAATAAACAATTGTACTTAGACTGCTGTACCTAGGTTTTCGTCCCTAGGCTTTCTTTGTACAAGCGAGTTTGTAACTTGAAGTAAAAGTTCGGTCCTCCGATAATTGTTCTGTTCTTTTATATTTCATGGCAAACAACGGTATCAAGGTTGATTATAAGAGTCGAGTTAGCCGTCGCAACAGCATCAAGTCAAGTCAGGTTACAGTTACAAGTTACAAGTTACAAGTCAAGAGTGCACCGCCATGGGCCACTATCAAGTTATCCAGTTACCAAGGTTAAATCATGAATCGGAGGTTACAAGCTATGGGTACACCCCATCGGGTCACTGTCAAGAAGATCAGAAGTACTAGGATCATAAATCCCAGAAGTCAGGAAACCATATTAGTCATAGGAAAAACATCAAAATCGTGCCAGGTCATGTCGAGCCAAGACAGTCGTGTTATGTGGAACGAGATCTCAAAACTCCAATTAACAATAGAGAAGCCAAGCCCCAGAAAATAAACCAAAACACCATGAGTAAGTGGATTGCGCAAGGGTCCCTGGGGTCGGGTTGCGCAAGGTGTCAGGGGGTTAGATGGAGCCGAGTTGGGTTGCACAGGGTGTGAAGTGCGCGGGGGTCAAGTGTGCATGGAGCCAAGTGCTCTGGGTCGAAGGGCGCTGGGGGTTGAACTGCGCAGGATCCAGGTGTACTGGAAGCAGGCGCAAGTCGACCCAGCGCTAAGGAGTACTGGCCGGGGAAGTGTTTACGCAATCCGGCCTTACGCTAAAGAGCGCAGGCCGAGGGGTCTTCTTCTCCAAGGCTGAGATGAACTTCTCAAGAACACCAAAACTTCAAATCTTCATATCTTGGCCAAATCAAAACCAAATCTAAATTTTCAAAGTTCTAACTTGTGTAAAATTGAATTCTCTTCCACATGGAAGCATCAAAACAAGCAAAAATCAAAGTTTAATAGATCAAAACCAAGAATTTCCGAAAATAGTAAAAACTTAGATCTAGGAAAATGGAGACTCCAAATCACAAAATGCAAAGTTCTAAAGTTGTTCACCATAGCCTAATCTAGCTAATGGACAAATAAAATAGGGTTCTTCTTTGGTGGCAAGGTGCACTTGCCTATGGTGTTGGGTGTTGTGTGGAGGAAGGAAGAAGAAGATGAAGAATTAAATGGAGGGAAGTAATGAGGAGAGAGAATGGTTGGTGGGGATTTAATGGTGGAGGATATGTTGTGTTGAGGGTGGAGTTTAGCTAATGTGTTCCATGCATATTAAACCAAACCAAACCAATCCTTCTCCACAAAATAAAACCAAGCCACGTTAAAACCCATTTTACGAGAAATCTAAAATCCGCAAGTCGAGCCAAATCACAAGTACAGGCCAAAATCCGAGAAAATAAAATACAGGTCCGAAATACGTATAAGTCTGATAAAATACGTATTCCGAATATGGGTGTTACAAACTAATTATCATCAACTAGCAAAATCCAATAAATTGAAAATCAGGATTTCACAGGCAGAGGGGGAGGGGGGGGGGGGGGGTTGTTGGCTGTCAGTGCGACGCGACGGGGACGCTGGCTTCCCGCGGCAGGAAGGGAGGGGTTGGGGGGGGGGGGGGGGGGGAGGGGGGCGGGGAAGAAGATAATAGGGGTATTTTTGTCCAAAAATTGGGTCAAAGCATTTGACTGTCAATTTTGAACGATTTCCGTTAAAAGTGGGGGGTGTCTTACATTATGACAATTGTGTGGGATGTACCTTAAATTCGGATAAAGAAGTGGGGTGCTACTCAAAAGTTCTCAAATTATTTTCGTATATGACAAGATAGTTTTTGCAATAAACCAACAACTCCTTACATTTTTTTATATTTTTGTCTTGTTTATTTTTGCAATTTTGTTTTATATAAAAAGATCTATTTTCAGGGATAATGTTGAGATATGTTTAGAAACATAACACATTTGTATCTCCCTAGTCAGCAAGCTAATTAGTCATCAACATAGGAATGTTCTCATCAACGGCCCCTACTCCACCTGCCCGCTAGATATCCCTGAGTTTGTCAACGGAGGTCAAGAGGGCAGCGCCCCCGTGCGAGGGTCCTACTGTCCAGCGGACGGAGGTCCAGGAGACAACGCCCCAGAAACCTAATCAATTTTTCGGGTCTTGTGTAACTTGAATTTTTTTATGTATCCATGTACTATTTTAAGTATATTTTAGTGATTTCGTCTGTAAATAAGTAATCTATTATAGGGTTGGGCTGTGAGAAAATATATAGCCATTTCCTTTTGCAGGATTTGTTTATTCATCTAGTGAATATCGTAGAAGTAGCCCAATTTTGACAGTCAAGAAGTGAGAGTTAGGTTTTCTTTTTAGTTTTTGCTTATTTGATTTTTTGACTTTTTAAGTCTACAAAAACTAATTTGTCATATGCAAAAAAATTGTCATAGGAGGAAAATGTAAAAAAGCTATGAAAATGCGAGACCGTCTCACATTTTTGTTACGAAAACACTAGACGATGTGACATTTTTGTTGCAGAAAGTAATGCCATTTCCTTTGGTTTAGAAAAAGAAAAGATCTAGAGAAAACATCAAAGGGTCCGACGAA
Source organism: Iris pallida (assembly GCA_029216955.1). Classification (NCBI taxonomy): domain Eukaryota; kingdom Viridiplantae; phylum Streptophyta; class Magnoliopsida; order Asparagales; family Iridaceae; genus Iris; species Iris pallida. Next base: position 92,183 of record JANAVB010006453.1, on the reverse strand, counting down.
TTGGACTTCTCCAACTATATTTTGCAAAGTTAGTATCCTCTACTGAGTTTCACAGAACTTTGAATTTCTACGGAGAATTTTCTATCAAATATAAGCAGTTTAGCAAAGTTGCATTAGGGGCCTGTTTGGATCAATGAGTCCTTAAAAGTATGAAAATGTTACTTTCAACCACTTGTAATATGTTGCATATGCTCTCATTTTGAGGTTCAGATTGTGTTTGGATACATAATATTGTCTCCTACATGTGCCTTTTATTTTTTTTCCAGATTCCATGTTTAATTGGTTCGTAATGACAAATGTAATGCATGGGTGTTTATGATGATCACCCATGATATACAAACTTCAAAATGAAAAAATCTATTAATTAATTAACAAAAAATTATTTAGTTGAAGAAAAATAGCAGCATATGAAAAATAACAGCATAAAAAAATTTCATGATATGCAAGAGTGTTTATGAGCATTATAGCAACATACGAAAAAAAATTCTATTAATTAACAAAAATCTATTCACAATAGCAGCATTAACAAACTTTCAAATGAATTAATTAACAAAAATCTATTCAGTTGAAGAAAAATAACAAAAATTTATTAATTAACAAATGAGTCAATTAACAAAAATAGCATCAAACCTCTTCCACTTGCAACAAGTTTCGCCACTTTTTTCCTGGCTAAGTCTAAGGGCACTCCAATATTTGCTTGGGGCTAATCTTTCCTAGGGACAGTTCAATAGTGTGAAATTTTTACTGGGGACAATCCGAATTTTACTTGGGACTAGTCCACCCCCAAAGAATTAGGGTTTCTCTAGAGGCGGACGCCGATGGGACGCGGGAGCGCGGGGCAATGGACACTAGAGTTGGCCCGGGGGCACGGGGGCGCGGTGGCAGAGGAAAAGGAGAAGGAGGAGAAGGTAGAGGAGGAGGAGGAGGACGAAGGCTGCTGCTTTGGATTGTTAGATGACCTTCGGAGGAGCGTCCACTACTTCCTAAACCCCCCTTATTATTATGGTTCAGCAGGTCTTTCTTGGATGGAAACGACGACGAAGGTGGCGGGGCTGTTCGCAAAGACGAGAAGGAAGAGGATAGTGGGAGCATATGGATGGCCACGTCGTTCATGTTCATGGTTGCTGCTTCCTCACAAGGATCACCACAGAGTCTCCTCTTCCAAATCATGTGCGTTGGGAAGATGTTTGTGCTGAGGAACGAGTGGCAGCGAGAGCAACTGTCTTTTCTCTTTGCCCTCGTATAGGGTTGGCAGTCCTAACATAAAATAGGACTGTCAATTTTATTGACAGTCATATCTAAATTCAAAAATGCTATTTGGCTTCCAATTTTTTGGGTGATATCATCTTCCATTGACATGGCTGATGACATGACAGTTGACGTGGCAAGATTAAACACTAAAACTAATATTAATATTAATATTAATATCAAATTAACATGAACATTAATATTAAAATTAACATTAATATTAATATTAACTTTAACATTAACATTAAAATTAATATTAACATTAAATTAAAATTAGCATTAACATTAATATTTAAATTAATATTAATATATTATTAACATGAATATTAATATTAGTATTAACATTAACATTAATTTTAACAATAACATTAAAATTAATTAACATTAAATTAAAATTAGCATTAATATTAACAATAAAATTTTTTGGGTTAAAACATGATATGTCAGCTGCCATGTCACTTGTCATATCAGATGTCACATAATGGAAGATGACATCACCCAAAATTTTTGGGAGCCAAATAGCATAATTGATCTAAATTTTCTCTTTGGACAGGACTGCAACAAAGTTGACACAAACTTTATGTTAGGACTGCCAACAAGTCGACAGTCCTAACATAAAGTAGGACTGTCAACTTTGTTGCAGTCCAACTTGCTGTAAGGACTACTAACAAGTTTAAACATTTAAACTGTCATTTTCAAGGGAACAAATGCATAGAAACTGTTACTTTCAGTCCAGTTGTAGCTAGCCAAACAGACCCCTAGATAATGTTGTCAGACTTTCAATTGAGACTTTGGTGCTGGTTTGATTAAACATTCAAAACTTAAATATTACAAGCAACATACTGCTGAAAGCTTTGAGTTAATGAATCACTCTAGTGGTCTGACCATGGTGTTGCAGTTGTGCGCTTATACTAAAATGCATGCTTTTAGTTTCACATTTTTCTTATATAGTAATTATTATGTCCAGCGTTTATACTTCGTATGAAAAATAGTATAGACATAAGACAAAATCGACATGGACAAACTATCCAACCGTCCGTAAAGATATGTAGGTGGGTGGATTGTAATAATTTTTTTATTTTTATTTTTTTATATATATATATAATATGTTTGGATATGCTTGTTATTTCTACGTATATTGTGTTTGGATTGGATACTTGGCTCAATTTTATTATGATGCCTTTGAGACCTGGGTTTCTTAGCTTTGGTTTTTGAGCACCATGTGTATATCCTCTTCTTCTTTTCAGCACTGCTGTGCTGGGCATTGATGATTGTAATTGAATGGGCTATATATCATGAGAAAACTTTACAATTGGGTGCCATAAAATTTAACATGATGAGATTTTTTTGGATGGTTCAGATTCTATGATGATTTTTTTAGGAATTTTTCCTGTGAAGAAATTTGGCTTGGAAATAGTTCTTGAAATAGAGTTATTATGTCACAACACTGATTTTGGAACGAGGATATAGTGCAATTCTCGGAGCCCTAATTTGTTAGCACTGCTATGAATTTTTTTGAGGATTTTGTTAAGAGGTATATAGCGCACTGGTGTATGTTCTGAGCCAATTCTGGAAACTTGTCTATTTAAATTTTATTTCCTATCATTATAGTTATTTTAAGATTCTACTACCATTTAAAATTGTGCAACTCCGTTATAGTGAATTTAGAAACCTATTTGTCACTTTTTTGTTGTGTTTAAGCTATTGGTTTTAATTTATTCTCCAGTATCCTGATTTTTTGTTCAACTTAAGTCTTTTAATTTATTTCCCACTATACTGATATTTTTAACTTAAACTTGTTCCATAATGTTGTATGCAGGTGTTGCCAGTTGCTGCTATTCAAATCTTTATCATTCGGTTGGAGAACAACTTATGGAATCATCTTTGGAACAACTACATTTTGTATACAAATTATCTTTTATGGTCGATCAAGCTAGAGTTTATATAATATTTGTAACTTTGACATTATATATACTTTTGATGATGTTTTATAAAGATCCAACTTTTGGGATATATTATTGGTTGTTTAATTTATATTAAGTTGACATGTTTGGTTTATTTAATAGCCTCTTGGATGTTGACTACGACAATGCATACAAAATATTGCACCCTTTTATTATGTGTTTTAATGTTCCGTATCTTTATAATTGTGGTTTAAAATAAAAATTGGCTACAAAAGTGAAATTAGAAGAATACGTTGGAACGTTAATAAAATGTTTCAGAAATAGCCATGAGAACGATATAAAAAATGTTACAAATTACATTTAGGAACGGATGCAAATGTTTCAAAATGGCATTTAGAAACGTTTTGAAGGTGTTCCCAAAAAATACTTTAGGAACGTATTGTATGTGTTTCAAAATCTAATTTTAGAAACACTCCACAAATGTTCCAAACAATAATTTAGGAACTCATTTTGTGTGTTCCAAAATCAAATTTAGGAACGTCTGAGAACCGTTCCAAACTAAATTCTGAAACGCTTTTTAATTGTTCCAAATATTGCAACGCCACTTTTAGGAACGGTTTTCATATGGTCCTAAAAATATTAGATACATAATAAAATTGTTCCTAAATGCCTTTTTTGGTGTAGTGACGCCAAGCGTCCTTGTAGACCTCGCAGCTCTCTGAGGTTCTTTGGGGGAGCCTTGTCTAGAATGGCCTTAGTTTTCTCAGGGTCAATGTGGATACCCTTGGCTGTGACGATGAAGCCAAGGAATTTGCCACTGGAAACCCCCAGAAATGACTTAGTCGGGTTCATCTTTAGCTGATGTGTCCGTATTAAGTCGAATACCATCCTCAGGTCCTCTAGATGGTTGCCTTCTTCCGGCCATTAACGGCAATGTCATCAACATAACATTGTACCATTTTCTGATGATGTTTGCAGAATATGGTGCTCATAGCCCGCTGATAGGTCACCCCGACGTTCTTCAGACTGAAAGACATCACTGTATAGCAGCAGATTCCTTTTGGCATTTGGAATGAAGTATGCTTTTCATCTTTAAGAACATTTTGATCTGGTTATAGCCTGAGAAACCATCCATAAAGGACATACGTTCGAAGCCACAAGTGTTGTCGATCATTACGTCTGTGATTGCAAGGGGAAACTCGTCTTTTGGATATGTCGAGTTGAGATCCCTAAAGTCTATGTAGACCCGAATCTTTCTATTCTTTTTGGTGTCGGAAACAATGTTGGCCACCCAGTCCGGGTGTTGTTCCTCACGGATGAAGCCATCAGTAATAAGCTTATTCACCTCGGCTTCGATAGCATCCATGACATCAGGGCGAAAATGCCGTTATTGTTGCTTGACCGTTTTTGCGTCTGGTTAAATATTGAGTTTGTGCGTTGCGTCCTTTGGGTCGAGTCCCGGCATGTCCTTATAGCTTCAGGCGAAGACGTCGATGTACTCTTGGATAAGCTGTATCAGAGACACTTTGTCTTCCCCTTTCAGACTCTTGCTAATGAAGATGGGCTTAGGCAAAGCCTCATCTCCAAGGTCAATTTGTACGACCTCGTCTTCAGTAAGAGGTTTTCGTTGTTCAAAGCGTCACTCCCATTACGATCCTAAGCGTTGAGACGATAGATCTTCTTCGAAGAATTCCAGTACCTTGTCTTCATCCTCAACTAGGGGATTAACAGAGACCATATTGACTGATAGTATCTTCTTGAAGGCCTGGCCGATACTTGTATTGGAACCACAGGTCGAAGAATCAGAGGAGTGAGAGTGAATCATGACCTCAGGCTTCGAACTCTCTGAAGTTGTCGTAGGTGTAACATAACCCAACCAACGACAAGTGCACTGGTAGTAATTTTGAGACTTGCCTTTTGGAACATGAATTTGTAAGAAAAGACGACCCTTGCCATAGTTTAGGCCTTTGCCACTGGTCAATTCGTAACCCATCTTGTGGATGAGGTGCTTGGATTGAGAAGTATAACGATAGAGTTGTATCTTGCCATTGTCGGGTTCTGGTTCGGCAGGAGTGAGTCTTGAGGGACGTTTTATCCTGCCGAAGAGGATGGGATTCTAGTCCTTCTTTCTTGCTGGAACCGTGAAGTGTGCGCCTCGGGAGGGGGCCACTTGATTTTCAAGATTAGTGGTTGTCACTTGCGTTTGTAGCATACATAAGGATATTCCAGTGTGCACAGAAGTAATTCAAAGATAACTTTCTATTAATAAAATATACAATTTTTATTTTGAGGGATTACATCACTCAGGAAGGTGCCTTTGCATTGGCACATATGTAATCCCCTAATTCCTCATCTGTGAGGACCGGGACCGTCATAAGAGAAGGTTAAAGAGACCTCCGTTTCAGCTTGACTGCCAGGAGAGATGGAGCCGTAGGTTCTTGCGACCTCAACTGCTTTTGGGGCCTTTCGAGGCAGCTTGACCCAGATAGATTCTTGATTTGTTGTTGACGATGTTGGGGACGAGGGAATATGAGCCTTTTTCTGAAGTTTCGCAATAAGGGGAGTTGATGTCTGGGGAGGCTTCCCCTTCAGTCAAACCCTCAGCGATTCCTTAGTAATCGTTGCGCTCTTCGATGCAGTCTCTGCCTCGTCATTTGCATCATTGGCATCATCGTCCCAGGGAACTGACTTACATAAATCGGCGTTAGTGCAGTATGCTTCAAGTCTTCGGAATGGGTTAATGTCAGCGAATTCGGTCTTGATAGACCCGTCGCTGGCCACATACTTCATACATTGATGGAGGGTGGAGGGTACGACCATGTATTCGTGGATCCATGGTTGAACCAAAAGCATGTTGTAGTTTATGTCTGCATCAATGACATAGCATGTTATGTCCGTCTGGAGATCGCTGATTGGGCATTTAGGTAGATTTTACCCAAGGGCTCACTCTTTTCAGCGTTGAAACCGCTGATTGTAGTGTTGGATATGGTCAGCCAGTGCATCGCGATCCCCAAGGTCTGAAACAAGCTCTACAAAATATACTGAGGGAGGAGCCATGGTCGATGTGGATACGATCGACCTTGATGGCACCAATATACCATGTATAGTACAGGGGTCTATTATGTCGATTGTTTTTCAGCAATATGTCCTGCTGGGTGAAGGTGATGTTCGGAATCACCTCGACCACATTGTAGCAATATGGGCAAGCGGCAGGATCCTCCTTGGGCTACTGGACCTGGTTGAGGACGGAATCAACATTGACCAATGCCTCGCTGAGGGCGTCCCGAGTCTCTTTAGAGAGGCGGAGGAGCTTCAAGAACGAGAGCCTTGTCAGATTATTGGCAAGTTGTGCCAATATGTCGAAGTTGTAGGGCTTGATCAGTCCCACCGCTGAGTCTTTCCCTAGTGGTTTGTCAAAGCGAACCTCCTCCTGCTTCTACTTATCTGCTACAGAAGGTTGAGATGGACCTGATGGTCCTGCCTCCAAAGTATCGGTTATGGCGACAGCAGCGGCTGGAAGAGCTTCCTCCTCCAAAGCCTTATTTTCCTCTCACTGGTGAGCCGAGCGAGTGGTAACCTGGGCGTCGCCAGTCGAGGTAGAAACCATGCGACATAACTTAGTTTTCTTTCCCTTAACGGTGCGGGTTGAGGGTCGCATTACGTCAGGGACAAGATCGGGATGAACCCACATAACTTCACCTTGCGGCGGTGTTAGTGGGACCAGGCCCTGCACATTATCACGGGCCGGTGGAAGGTTGACAACTTCCATCGTCGTCTTGGGGATGGGGATTACGCCATCCTGGGCCTCCATCTTCGGGAAGCTGTCGAACTGGATGGTCACCATGTTGGCGGTGACCGTCTTGTCCTTGTAGCCGATTGAGAGGACCTTAAGTTGGCATCAATAAGCATCTGAATCTGCTTTTTCAATACGTAACAGTCACGTATTGAGTGGTAGATGTACTGGTGATAATGACAGTACTTGGGATTGTCCACCTCGTCAGGATGCTTGGGAGGTGGAAGTTGCAACTTGTCACCCTTTATCAGCACGTTGAAGAGCTTCAGTACATTTTCATCATTGAAGGAATAGTTTTCCTTCGGCTTGGGTGCTTCTGCCGGCTTCTGGTTCATAGACGCTGAACCATTAGAAATATTGACGGTCAGGGCTTGCTTCTGTTTGCCATAAAATATCAAGAACAAAAATTACAGATGAATTAAACTTGATTACAAACTCGCTTGTACAAAAGAAAGCCTAGAAAGAAAGCCTAGAAAATAATCTAAGTATAATTGTTTAGTTTTTGATTCTGGGGGTGACGATAGAGGCTCGGGAAAGTGTAGCAACTCTGACTTACTTCTTGGACTATCTGACACGATCCTTGCTCTTGAAGAAATTGCCCTTCGTAGGTTGCCAGCCATTTGCATGGGTGTAGTACCCTGCTATTTATAGTGATATATGTTTTGAGCCACATAGATGGCCACATGGCTACAACAACACATAAAGACCCGCTCTTTGGCCGCCGACTGGTGACTTGTTGAGATATTGTTGCAGCAAATTTGGGAGGTTGAGACTTGGTCAGCCTGCCATGTGTCACATCGCAAGATAGGATCAGTCTGCTTGAGTCATTTTGAGCCGCATAGGCCTTTCCGTGTTCGGCCATGCTGGGCCGCATAAGACTCATGCGGCAGTCTCCCTTAGTCCGCATGTAGCTTGGGGACTTTTGAGCCGTATAGGTTCTATATTCTGGGCCGCATAAAGCTCATGCTGCTCAGGTTACAGTTACTATTGGCCGCATGAAGCACATAGATTGAGCCGCATAAGGTTCATGCAGCTCAGGTCGCAGTCCTTTTGGCCACATGGCCATGTCCAGTCTGGTGACATGACATTTTGTCTGATCATGTCTTATCTTCTTTTTGTCAGAGTGTCAGAGTTGTCAGAGCTATCAGAGCTGTCTGTTTTGCCAATTTTGACAGAGTTTGTCAGCTTTATCAGAAGGGTTGATCAGCTTGGCCGCATAAGTAACTATTTTTTTGTTGCTCAAATCAGTCCGATGATGATGGGCCGTAGGGGGCATACTGAGTCTGTCATACGGCTCTTCTTTATGCGAATCAATTTGTTCCAGAGTACTCATGCGGTCAGTTGTGATTCGCATGAACCCTATATTTTCCATGCTTCTACAAGACCTCCTTCAAAGTTTTCAAATTGTAAATTTGGAATACTTTGAATAAGAAGCGTGGACATATGTCAAGCCGCAGGAAAAAATCTTCGAGTCAGAAGGGACGTGCCGCAGGGACATTTTTGGGCCGCAGGTAGATCTTGTGCCGCAGGGAGATCTTATGCCATAGGAAGATCTTGTCTGCCAGCTGTCACTGCTGTATTTAATGCCTTGATTTGGTTTTGGATTTTGGGCTCTTTTTTTGAGATAAAGCTGACGGTTACTAAGGATAAAATCTCCAAACGTCATCATTATCTTTAATGGACTCGAGAATCAAAACGACACTCTTTCAAAAACCTTATAAATATGGGTCATTCGGCGAAAGAGATTTTTCTCCTTCACCTTCTTCTCCTTCGTCTTCATTATCCCTGTCGTCCTTTCTGTCCCAGTTAGCCATGGCTCTAAAAGCTTCCTAGTCGACTGAAGCTGCAGCCAAAGGGAAGGGACCCGGCTCTCCGTCGAGAGTTGCAGATTCTTCTTCTATTCATCCTGACGTACACCCCCTATCAAGGGTAAGGACGGCGAGATGATGACGACTTTAATTTTTGAATGGCCATATCGCATATTTTATGTGCCGGCCTGTCAGGCATGATCGATGCATGCCCTATCTCATTGGACTGCATGTGTTCTATATGATAGGGCCGCATGGACTGAGCCATATAAGCGTTATTGACCCACATGGGTGCCTCGTAATGGGGCCGCATGAGCGCTATATAATTGACCCTGTCCAAGCCGTATAAGTGCTTCCTTGATCGATCCGTATGAGTACTGCATAACTGAACCGCATAAGTGACTCAAGACTGATCTACATAAGTGCCTCCTAACTGGGCCGCATAAGTGCCTCCTGACAAAGCCGTACGAGCACTGTATAACTTGGACCGCATAAATGCCTCATGATTGAGCATATGAGCACTGCATAACAGAACCGTGTAAGTGCCTCATGATTGAGCCGTATGAGTGCTGCCTAACGAGACTGTACGATTGAGTCGCATTCATCTCATGTTCTTAAGCCGCATGTGCATCCCTCATAACTAGGCCGCATAGGTCCTGTTTGGCTATGCCTCATAGCTGAAGAATGAACTTTGTTTTTTTTCTAACTACATTTCTGTTTTGTCATTTGCAGTGAACACAAGGCTATTCATAGCACTCCTCGAGATGTACAACCGTCGTACGAGGAACTTTTTTACACCTGCTGGAGAGATGGGGCTTGTTCTCCATGAAATGCATGACGTCTCCAAGTTGCCCTGGGGAGACGAAGCTTATGAGGAGTATACTCCTACGGATGAGGAGTTTGAGGTTTTAGAGCAGCGATTCCCCGGGTTCCTTGCCGTTTACCGGGGAAGTGTTATGTCATCATAGCACTTGTTAACAAATATCGAAGAAAAAAGATGAAAGCTCTGAGGGGACCCTTCCCCATACCAAGGCTTGGATCAGTTACCTGTTCGACCTTAGGGCCTCGGGCGGGGTTGTCCCTCGGAGCCCTCAGACTCAAGCATGGGTGGATGCTCAGGTGCAAAGTGCCAAGAGGACCAAAGCTTCTGGTGATAGATTCAGAAGCCAATCCGACGCATTCAGCTACTTCTATCAAGATACCCAACTCTTGTCTGATAAGGCCATCTTGGCTGGGTTCCTGATGATATGGCTGAGGATCTGTGTTGTCTCGGGGGGTTCTTGTTCTATTGAGAGAATCAGCAGCAACCCGATCCTCCTTACTGTCAAATTAGTCTTCGGAGGCAGGCTAGCTCTACTCCCAGCTATGATGTGCAGCGTCCATCGGGGCCTTCATATCTTTATGGCTAGAACCATAGCTCGTGATATTACAAAGGATTTAAATCGAATCGAGTTACCCTACCACTACCTGATGGGGTGGCTGCTAATGCATTGCCCCTCTCTAATATGACCTGGCCATGAGGGGAATGCGACGATCAACGATGCGTTCATCTATCAGTACCATGATATGCCTTGGACCTGTTCAACTATGCTCGACTGTCGCGTTGTGCTCGCTCGGGTGGACAACTATTCCTTTTTTGTGTCGATCCTACCTTTCACCGATGAGGAAATAGGGCGTCTTTATCTTGATGGCGGTGTTGCGCCCCAGATCCTATCCGAGAAGATGTTTCGCTGGTTGCAGAATATCCGTCCTTCACATATGGTGTATCATAACCATAATATTGTCTTCTTGGAACCTTAATTGTCCAGCCGATATTTGCGACAATTTGGGTACTGCCAGTTGTTTTTGGACAACCCGAGTCCCTGCTTGGGTTATGAGGGCAGCGTCCTGGATGGCATCCGGACCTGGCATTACTACAATGCCGTCCACACCCGAACCAGCTTTTCTTTACCTGATACCGGGGGCTCAGTGCGTATCTAGTACATGGCGGCCCTCCACCATGTCTCCGTGAATGGGCCTCCCCACGACTTCGACGTAAGTACCAGTTTCATAACCGGTACTAAGTTGGCGGAGAAACACGAAGAGCCCAAAAAGAAGAACTGGGTAGGGAAGGCGAAGGTCGTTGAAGTGTCTGACTCTAATTCTTTTGATACGGAAGAGGAGGATGAGTACAACGGTCTGTCATTCCCTGCAAGTACTTCGGTGACGAGCTTGCCTTCTCCTGTGCCGAGTCCTCCGCGTAAGCGAAGTAAGCCTGGACTCTCTGTTGTTGACAGGCCTCGTTCCCAGAAACAGGTTGTGTTTAGGAATCGAGGGTTTGACATTGCGGAAGAGGGCAATGACGTCGAAACCCTCCCAGAGGTAAATTTCATTTTGACCGACCACCATGTTACTTTTGGGACTTTATCTTATTGTTTCTCTCTTTTTCCTTTGTGCAGGTTTTGGAATACATAAACCCTCCAGAGCCCGATGTTGCTTTCGAGATTCCTCCAGTTACGGGCACCCTGGTCGAAGAAGGTGCAAGCCTTTCAGTACCAAATATCGAGGCTGCAGGGTCTCAGTTGGTCACAACCGACCCAGCTACATCTCCTTTCGAGTCGACCGGGGCTGGAGTGGTAGATACAGGTGATTCGGATATTGCTATCGAAGAGGATATGGGGGCAATGGGAGGAATTATGACTGTCCAGAGTGAGCCGCGGTCTCCACCGCTCTCCCTTGGTAAGCTATGTCATATTCTTACCAACAAGGAGGTTCATTCGCTCTTTCTTTATATCCTTCGAGTCAAGCTGATTGTCGGTTGTTCTGGATCTATAGGCAGCGCTTCTTCATTGCCAATGGTAGACATAGCCGCGGAGGAGGAGATAGTGGAAGACGTCAGGACAGATCTCCTACCAAAGAGAAGAAGTGAACCTCCTCTCCTTCAAATAAATAAACCCCTGCCGAGCCGAGTTCAGAGCCGCTTATACCAGAAGTGCCGATGGTAGAGGCGGTGGTTCCGGTACCAGCATCGATGCATGCCGGGTCGATTGAAGCTGTCTCTTTTTCGGAGATTGAACTCTCCACTCTGCCTAGTCTTCAGCTCCTTCAGGCTGCGGAAGGGGAGATTGCTGCTATGTGGGAGTCTCGTCGCTCGGAGTTTTTTCCCTTCTGACAGGGTCATTAAGCTCCGCTATGCCTTCTTCTCACACGCCTTCAGCTCCCTTGGCTGATATCCCTTCGACGCCGTCCTCTTTCGAGAACTTAGACGAAACGTCAAGGGATATAGTCGAGAGCTTCTACCGTCATTTAAAACGAGGGGTTGAGGCTACTTCAAGGAGAGGGACTTCATTTGTCGTGGCCCGTCACTGCGCCTAAGGCCAGATTGACTTACTGAAGACGCTTCCGGGTGGAGAGGGGATGGCCGTTCTTCTGGAGCATAAGCTGGCAGAGGCTGATTAGCGCCTAATCCAGTTACAAAAACTGCGACAAGTTGATGTATCTGCTGTAGTGGAGCAGGAGCGTGCTTTCCTTATAAAAGCCATAAAAAAGGTAAAGGCTGTACAAGAGACGACTAAGCCCACCTTGGAGAAGGACCTTCATAAGCTGTCTCTTAAGTATCACAAGCTGAGCCGAGAGAGAGAGATTTGCTTGACTCGTGAGGGGACCACCGTTCGTGCTATGACCGAAACTAACGAGCAGCTCCTCCTGCTCCAGGCCAAGCTGACATCTCTGGAGACTGAGCTCCAAGCCATTCGTCAAGAGAGAAAGAAGATCTGCTGATGAGTAGTAGCCTTTTCTTCCGCCCCCCCTTTTTTGAGATGTAAAGAATGTAACTGATTTTGAATAAACAGAATACATTCACCCCATCCTTTGTTTGTGGTATTTGTGGTGCTTGTACTAGATGGCCTAATACAACATTTTTGTTTGATAAAGGATATCCCACTGGGGACTTTTTGTGGACCTATTGCTCTTTTGCGCATCTGAAAATGCGAGCAAATAGATTTAAACGGTATTTTGTGGACATACTACTCTTTGGTACACCGATGGTGCGAGTAATAGATTAGGATAACTTCTGTGGACCTATTACTCTTTTGCGCATTGGTGGTGTGGGTAATAGATTTAAAACAAAACCCAACAGAGGTAATATGGACGTGATAGGTTTTGTGGTCTTAACCCCATGCCTTTTATCCCGGGTTGGGTACATGTGTTAAGTCGGGAGACTATTGGTATTAGAAGTAATATGGACGTGACACACGATAATCATGCATAATCTTTTGTGGACCTATTACTCTTCTGCGCACTGGTGGTGCGAGTAATAGATTTTGAGACAAAACCCAACAGAGGTAATATGGATGTGATAGGTTTTATGGTCTTAACACCATGTCTTTTATCCCAGGTTGGGTACAGGTGTTAAGACGAAAGATTATCGGTATCAGAGGTAATATGGACGTGACATACGATAATCAGGAATAATTTTTGGTGGACCTATTACTCTTCTGCGCACTGGTGGTGCGAGTAATAGATTTTGAAACAAAATCCAACAGAGGTAATATGAACGTGGTAGGTTTTGTGGTCTTAACACCATGTCTTTTATCCCGCATTGGGTATAGGTGTTAAGTCGGGAGATTATCGGTATCAGAGGTAATATGGACGTGACACACGATAATTAGGACCAGGAAGTTTGCTCAGAGATAATGATAAACTGGGCAGACTCCTGTGTGATAAAGCATTGGAGTGGGAGTTCAGAGGTATCAACATACATGACTCGTCACTCAGGGAGATGCGATGCGAATCAACTCGGAGAAAAATAAAGTGTGAGTTCAGAGGTACTTGGTGTACATAACTCAATGATCTGGAAGATTGGTGGTTTGAGAAAGTACCAGCATATCCTTAGACATAGTATTTCTTCAAGAATTTGTCGTTTATGGGCATCATGAGCAAGTCTCCATTCTGCTTCGCGATTCGGTATATGCCGTTGGAGAATACGGTCTCAATGATGAATGGACCCTTCCATTTGGGCTGGAATTTGCTGGCGGTTTTGTGAGTCATGACCATCGGTCTGCGAACGGCCAAGACGAGATCGTCTATTTGGAATATCCTCTGGTTGACTTTCTTATTGAAGGCCCGAGAGATGCGTGCTTAATAGAGCTCGATGCTTTGTTGAGCTTGCAATCGCTTCTCGTCTAAAGCTTCTAATTCTTGTAGCCGTCAGTGGTAGTTATCGTCCGACGTCAACCAGTAAGTAAGGGCCACACGAAGCGAGGGGATCTGAGTCTCTAACGGGAGAACTGCCTTGCTCCCGTACACTAGAAAGAACGGTGTACTTTCTGTAGCCGTCCGACTTGTAGTGCAGTACGCCCATAAGCATTCGCCCAACTTTTTATTCCAGTCGCGCTTGTTTGAAGACACGAACTTCTTGAGAAGCTTGATTATGGTCTTCAGCCAGACCATTAGCCGATGGGTTGTAGGCCGTTGAAGCCACATTCTGAATCCGATTCTTGTCACAGAATCGATAGAAGGCATGGCTTGCGAACTGCGGACCATTGTCATGAATGATCCTCCGTGGCAGTCCAAAACGGTAAATGACGTGATGTTTTATAAAACTGATTGCATTTGACGTCTTTTCCTCTGCCAGCAGAACAGCTTTCGCCCACTTGGAGAAGTAATCAGTGATTACAAGTATAAACTGGTGCTCTTTGAATGACGGCGGGGTGATTGGGCCAATGGTGTCCATTTCCCATGCTTCAAATGGCCAAGAGGCCACCGTTGGGTGGAAGAATTCGGATAGCAGATGTATAAAATCTGCGTAAATCTGACAAGCCTTATATTTCTTTGCATAATCGACTGCGTCTGCTACCATCGTAGGCTAGTAGTAACCCATCCGACGGAGACGGTCCTGCAACTTCGGGCCCGGTTGGTGAGCTCCGTAAATGCCATCGTGAGCCTCGCATAAGGCTCTTTTGACTTTTGTATTTGACAAACATCTTAACAGTAGTCCATCATAAGATCGTCGATATAGCATTTTTGTTTCCGTGTCATAAAAGAATGCGAGAGAACGCCTTCAGATTGAAGTTGTTTCTTTCACATTCTCATACAGGATTCCATAGACTGCAAAGTCGATGAACGGGAGTCTCCAATATTGCACATCATTGGTTATCTGGGAGGAGTAACTCGTATCTAGTTGAACATTGATTTTGGGACAAACCAGCTCATGGCCAATAACATCAACTAGATGATGAGCATAATTTGGAACCGCCAAAGAAGCGGCGAGGCCTGCCAGGGCGTCGGCTTCAATATTTTGGATTCTAGGAACATGTTCTATAAAGAACCCCTCTAAGGTTTCTATGATAGCAATTGCTATCTGATGATAAGGAATCAGGTCCGCGTTACGTACTTCGTACGAGCCTCGGATTTGATTGACAACCAACTACGAGTCGCCATATACTTCTAGGTATTCGACTCCCACTTCTTTTGCAAGTCGGAGCCCGATGACCAAAGCGTTATATTCGGCTACATTATTCGAACAGGGTTCTGCGAGAGAATATGCCCGGTTGACCACCAATCCGAAGGGAGAAATTAACACTATCCTGACTTCCGCAACGATATCACCTTGGGGCCCTGTTCTTGAGGCACCGTCGAAGATCATTCGCCAAACGTCTTCATGTTAAGTCATGTTTGAGTTAATGACTTCATCTGGAATTTCTTCATAGATTCTGGCTATTTTTGGGCCTGGATGGGCTGTCAGAAAGTCGGCCAAGGCTTGACCTTTGACAGCCTTCTGCAGAACAAAGACCATGTCGTAGGGGGACAACAGTATCGCCCATGTGGCTAGATGAGAACTGGGCGCACCTGGTTTGGTCATAAGAACCCTGAGGGGATTAACTCGCGAGACAACATGGATGGTCTGCCCTGACACATAGTGTCATATTTTCTGAATTACGAACACCAAGGCAAGGCATTCCTTCTCCACGGCAGTGTACCTATGCTCGGACCCCACCTTTATTCTACTGAGATAATAGATGGCTTGTTCGTGTCCCGCATCATTGTTCTATGCTAATAAGGCGTCGAGGGAGTGTTCCATTGCCCGTAAATAGAGCAGGAAAGGCTTTCCGGCAACCGGGGCTACCAGAACCGGCGGATTCGACAGGTATTCCTTAATGTCATCAAAGGCGCGTTGGCATTCCTTATTCCATACGAAAGAGATGCCTTTCTTCATAAGTTGTGTGAAGGGTTGACATCATCCTGAGAGGTTAGATATGAATCTCCTGATGTAGGCTTGTCTTCCCTAAAGGCCACGGAGTTCACGGAGGCTCCTCAGTGGAATCATCTCCAGGATTGCCTTTTTCTTATCGGGGTCTATGTGAGTGCCCGGGAAGTGATGACAAAGCCCAGGAACATCCCGCTGGACACGTCCAGGAAGGACTTGGCGAGATTCATCTTCAAATTGTGCGCTCACATAAGATCGAACACCGTCCTCAAATCGTGTAGG
This sequence comes from Iris pallida, assembly GCA_029216955.1. Taxonomy (NCBI): domain Eukaryota; kingdom Viridiplantae; phylum Streptophyta; class Magnoliopsida; order Asparagales; family Iridaceae; genus Iris; species Iris pallida. Next base: position 75,962 of record JANAVB010006453.1, on the reverse strand, counting down.
TGGTCATCCTTGGAGCGGCTTTTGACGGCGATGTCGTCAACGTAACACTCCACCGTCTTGCGCAAGTGATCTCTAAAGATGACGCTCATAGCTCGTTGATATATAGTACCGGCATTCTTCAGTCCGAAGGGCATGAATGTGTAATAATACACGCCGATTAGTGTTCGAAATGACGTATGCTTTTCATCGTCACGAGACATTTTAATTTGATTGTATCCAGAAAAGCCATCCATAAAGGATATGCGTTCGAAGCCACACGTATTATCGATCATTATGTCGGTAATGGGAAGAGAAAATTCATCTTTAGGGCATGCCGTATTCAGATTGCGAAAGTCGATGCAGATTCGGATCTTTCTGTTCTTTTTGACGACTGGTACTATATTAGCTATCTAGTCTGGGTGCTGCTCCTTGTGGATGAAACCACTAGCTATAAGCTTATTTACTTCTGCTTTAATGGAGTTCATGATGTCTGGACGGAACTGTCGTTGCTGTTGTTTGACTGGTTTTGTGTCCGGATGAATATTGAGCTTGTGAAGTACGATCTCGGGGTTTAGCCCTGGCATGTCTTCATAGCTCCAGGCAAAGACGTCGATATACTCTCTGACGAATTGCAATAATGACTCCCGCTCGCCGTCCGTCAGACTTTTACTGACGAAGATTGGCTTTGGAGAGGATTCATCACCGAGGTCAACTTGCATGACCTCATCTTCAGTAGGAGGGTCACGTAGTTCAAAGCGCTTCTTCCATTGTGCATCCAGTTGTTGGACCTATGGCTCCAATTCAAGAGGTTCGAGTAGATCTTCGTCTTCCTCTTCAATGTCAGCGGATGCCATGTTGACAGATAATGTCTGCCTGAACACATCTCCAATGCTATCATCGGAGTCGTATATAGGTGATTCGGATGAGTGAGAATGCCACTCGCATTCCTTATTGGAGCTCTCGGGCGTTGTTACTGGTGTAACATAACCGAGGCCGCATTTGGACTTACCGTAATAATCTTGAGGTTTCCCAGATGGAGTTGACAGCTGCAGAGGTGATCGCCGACCGTTGCCATAATTCAGACCTGGGGTAGCCTCCATGTCGTACCCCTGCTTTTGCATGAAGTACTTGGCTCGAGGACTATACAGGTAGAGCGGTAGTCTTCCAGTATCGGGTTCTAGATCAAAGTCTTGAGGCATGAAGGGTTGAGGACCTTCTTTTCGGCCAAAGATGAACGTGTGATCCCCTTCTTTTCTGCCTAGGACTAGAAAGTAGGCATCTTTAGTGGGAGCAAGTTAGTTTGCGGTATGGACGGTTGTCACCTGTGTGTGCAGGTTAGTGTCCCGACCGTGTCCCATAGTGTAACGCCCGTAGTTCGTATTACGTATTTTGGTATACGTGTATGGAATCCCGACCTGTAAATTAGACTTGCCTTGCTTAGCTTGATCCTGGTTTAATCTTGCCTTGGTTTATTTTGGGTTCATCCTGGTTCGACTTGTCTTGACTGGCTAGTCTTGGATTTTGTATTGGCATGGGTTAGTTAGCATTTTCTGGTTCATGTGGTTTATCCTGGTCTTGGCCTGCATTGGGTTCGGTTGGGTTCGGCTTGGTTGGGCTCGGTTTGGGTTGATATGCAAACCCCCACCTACCACCCACTCTCTTTCTTTATAAGCCATCTAACCTCTCTCTCTCTTCCATTAATCCCCATAACTCATCTTCTTCCTCCATTAACTCTCTTCACCTACCAGAGAGCTTAGGCAAGTGCAACTTGCTTCATGGAGGAACTCAAGTTTTATTGTTCCATTGTCTTCCTCACGAGATTCTAAGACACGTTAGTACTTAGTATTTTTAGTTTCCATGGTTTATTTCATGTAGATCTAAGTTTGTTGCATTTTCGGATTTCTCGGTTTTGATCTACAAAACTGGCTTGTTTTCGAAAACTAAGAGTTCTATGTAGAAGACATTCTGATGTTACACAAGTTTGGTTTTGGAATGTTTGGATTTCATCGAGTTTTGTCCGAGATGGGGCTTTCTATAGCTCTTGAGCTTTTACGCCTGTTTGTCTTGGCCTTGGGGAGAAGATGAAGTTTTTACGCACACGTTCTTACGTGCTAGCGTAGTATTTAGTTTTACGCCCACGTTTAACGTGCCAGCGTAGCATTTTCTCCTTTACTCACACGTTTTAACGTGCTGGCGTAGTGTTTCCCCTTTTTATGCACACGTCTTAAACGTGCCAGCGTAGTATCCCCTTTACGCACACACATTGCGTGCCAGCGTAATCCTTTCTACGCCGAGTTCACTTGAACTCTACGCGGGGGGGGGGGGGGGGGGGGGAGGGGGGGGAGGGGGGGCACTCTCGCTCGCGTAGAGTCGTGCTCGCGTAGACTCTCCTTCGCTCGCGTAGAGCCTTGCATGCGTAGAGTTTCACTTGGGTGCTCGTGCGTGTAAAGTTCCACTTGCATAGGGTGCTTGCTAGCGTAGAGTTCCTACTCGCGTAGAACGGTCATTCTTGCTCTTGCCAGTGTAAAGCCATTTTACGCTTGGGGCCTCTTGGCCTAGCGTAGAGGTTCGCTAGCGTAGAGTCTTGAGCCCCCTTTTTGCGTACCCTATTGTCTTTATGTCCTTGCATTTTTCATGAACTTGATAATCACGAATTGAATGACATGACTAGACTGATAATTGTACATGGCACGGTATAACAAATGAATTGACATGACATGACAAGACATGACAAGCAAGCTTGATGGGAACTGTTGAATGCTGTTGCGACGGCTAGCATGACATGATAAGAATGAATGTCCTGGACACTGTGGACGATTGTGTTTTCACAAATGAACCAATACTGTCTCGTATCATGTCTAGGGCAGGGACCCCTGAGAACCATGGTCAGGGTTACCTACTGAAATTGACTAAGGCTAATAACTAGAATAACCCAGTAGCCATGAAGAGATTTTCCAGCTACAGGTAATCCCGTTATCTAGGCGCGCAAGTGGACTTATAGCCTGCCAACGAGTAGGGCACATTTCCAGCACACTGTCATGTATTGCACCCTTCATGAACGGATATTCGACCTGGATAACCTGGATGGTCTGCAGGGCTTGTGGCTGTTGGAATAATCACATTTGCATCTTGCTAGTAACTAGGCATGTGATAACCCTAGATAGTTAAAGTATCAAGCCGTACTTATTGCTTGGCCGTGATTGATTGGATGGAGTCTAACCAAGTCTAGTCTTGTCCTGATCATGTACAAGATTGTAACATGACCTGATTGCTTGTGCTTTATTTTATCGATAAATGGTAGAAAACCAAGTTCCGTTCAGAAGAAGGGTTACAATCCCGATCCTTGTTTGGTTTAAGGGTTGTAACTTGGTTATCTGAATAATCCCATGGTTATCTTATCGTATATCAACATGATTTTCCATATCTCCAGTTTTATTATATAATTATGTTTTGTGCTAATTGCTGGTTTTAGTTCTTAAGTGAAGCCTTCTTTGTGGCACTTGCTCTTTCTGGGATCTGACCCAGCTGGTTTTGCATGGCCAGATATCGGAGCAGCTCTAGAGGATCCACCTACCTTCCAGCCAAATGGTGACCACCAGGCGTAACCAAGGCAACGAGTGGGTTTTATTTTGCTCTCCCACTCTATTGTAAAAATATTCTTTTGAGGCGTTTAGCCGACGAGCACGTGTTAGCTCGATTGTACTTTATTACTGTCTGCCCACGGGCTGTAACATGATTGACGAATCCTAGGGTTGATCATGTATGACTGAAACTCTTGCTAATCTTCATATTTTGTACGACTAGCTTCATAATCATCCAGATATGTAATGTATGAGACGCCTTACTATTGTATATTTGATGCTCTAACATCTTGCAACTGCTATTCCTTGCATGAGATTGAGACAATAGGCTTGTTCATGACCATAAGAGACTGATGGCTTGTAGTTAAACCCTCATGTATCTACACAGCCGTGACCGTATAGCGAGGTGGATTCCATTTCAATATACGTAGCTGGCTATGTATGCCCCCGCTCTCCAGTATTCTGGCTTTGGGGCATTACATGGTTTAAGTGGTGGCCCATACAGGTCTTATGAATCAAGATATGTGAGGGTTTACCGAATAGATGTCTCAATCAGCACTCGTCCTTGATCTCTGCTCGTATCCTCTGAATCCCTGAATTCTTGACCTGATCACATGCTTGTATCTTTGATCTGTCCTAGTCCTTCCTTATTGTTCCCTGTGTCGTCTTCTTCAGCGGCATTGTTCCTGGTCCTACCGATCGGCAAGGCGGAGCACCTCCCGTAGGCCAGCAGCAATTTGGAGATCAAGCCCAGCATTCAGAAGTAGCCTCAAGAGTCATGCCTACTGGGGGTCAAGAGCCACCAGTTCAGCCAGTCCAGCCTGCAGAGCCCGATGATGGCACCTTGGTGGGTCTCATCAGGACATTGCTAGCATCTGAAGATCGTCGGGGCGATGCCCTGCACCAGGCAGTACAAGATGCTCTGAACAGAGACGGTCATCAAGGAAACCAGGCAGCCAATAGCTTCAAGCGTTTGAACCCTCCCTTCTTCGACGACAGTGAGGATGCGATTGCCGCAGATGCTTGGCTGTAGGATACAGAAGTGATTCTAGAAGCGGCGAAAATGCCCAAGAATGAGAAGGTGGCGGTAGTACGCCTACAGTTATTGGATCTTGCCCGCAGCTGGTGGGCGGTGCAGGCCGTTGGATTAGTGGCACCTGTTGCATGGACAATATTTCGTGAGAGATTCCAGACCAAGTACTTTGATGTTGTAGCCCGGTACGATCTACAGACGAGGTTCACCAATCTGAAGCAGATGGGCAGGACGGTCGACGGATATACGGTCGAGTTTTCGAGACTTAGTCGGTTTGCTTCCACCTTGGTAGCGACCGAGTTCGACAGAGCCCAGCGGTTCCAGCAAGGACTCCACCTGGAGATTTTATTGGCAGTGGAGCAGTTTGAGCATCAGACTTTTGATGCGGTATTGAGAGCAGCCAGGAGGCACGAGTATAACTTCCAGAGGATCGTGGACAGGACCGGAGGTCGGAAGCGATCTTACGGCCAGATGAATCAGTCTTCGGCACCAGCCACGGCAGCCAGGGCTTTGACCATTGGAGCTCCGAAGCGGGCGGGTTCCGTTACGTCGATTCAGCATTCGACCCCAGTATTTCCCTAGCAACAGAAGCAGAAGTAGTCTTCCGCAATAGGTTGCACTCATTATGGAAAGCCAGGACATGTGGTGGCAGAATGTCGCAGGGCGCAGGGATTGTGCATGGCTTGTGGGGCAGCGGATCACAAGATAGGATCCTGCCCGAATAGGGGTAGTTTATCATCGTCCAACTTTACTAGTCCTTCGGTGAGAGGACCAGCACCAGTCCAACAACAACAACAGTTTCCGAGGCCCTTGCCGCCTCAGTCCCAAGCATTCCAGCAGCAAAACCCCCAGTAGTATGCCCAAGCCCTGATTCAGAACAGACAGAGAGGTTTTCAGCAGAGGGGACCCACAACTAGAAGACATGGTCAGGCGATGGCGATGATCGTAAAAGAAGGATTGGCACCAGGTGAGGTAGTGGTAGGTACTATTCTCGTCAACTCCTTCCCAGCATCAGTGTTATTTGATTCTGGTGCATCGCATTCATTTATGTCTGCACGATTTGTGACACGAATAGGATTGGAGCCTGAGTCATTATCAGTAAGGCTCAATATACTTACTAGTAACGGTCTTGTGGGAGTAGATAGAGTGTTTTCCTCGTGTTGGATTATAGTTAGCGGTAGAGAGTTCTCCGCTATATTGATAGAGTTCCCGATGGCCGATTATGATGTGGTCTTAGGGATGGATTGGTTAAGGAACCGGTATGCTAGTACAGACTACTATGTTAGCAGGGTTATTTTTAGCATTCCAGGCGAGCCAGAGTTTTCCTTTTCCCGGGGTGAAGTTGAACCTTCTCCACCAGTATTGCGGATGGTAGTAGCAGCAATACAGTTACCCCGGATAGTCGAGGAGTTTCTAGATGTTTTTCCAGAGGAGCTTCCAAGAATGCTGCCAGAGCGAGAGATGGAGTTTACTATCGACTTGATCCCAGGGACAGCCCCAGTGTCGGAAAGAGTCTACAGGATGGCGCCGTCAGAGTTAGAGATATTGTACAAGATTATTGAAGAACGCAGGACCAAGGGATTCATTCGTGCAAGTGGATCGCTTTGGGGAGCCCCGATGCTTCTTGTAGAAAAGAAGGATGGTACATCCAGATTATGTGTAGATTATCGTACCTTGAACTCAGTGACAATCAAGAATAGATACCCTCTCCCGAGGATAGATGACGTGTTTGATCAACTCAAAGGGGCGGCAGTATTCTCGAAGATCGACTTGCAGTCAAGATACCATCAGATCAGAGTCAGAGAGCAGGACATCCCAAAGACAGCTTTTAGATCTAGATATGGGCATTGAGAGTTCCTTGTTATGCCATTTGGGGCAACCAATGCACCAGCTGTATTCATGGACCTCATGAATCGCATTTTTATGCCATACTTGGATCAGTTCGTGATTGTGTTTATAGATGACATCTTAGTCTACAGCAAGAGTGAAGCGGAGCATGAGAAGCATCTCAGAATTGTCCTCTAGATTCTCAGAGAGCACCAGTTATATGCCAAGTTCAGTAAATGCGAGTTCTGGCTCGATCACATTTCATACTTGGGTCATATCATCACCAGAGGAGGAGTAGAGGTTGATCCCCAGAAGTTCATGGCCATTGAGACATGGCCAATACCCAGCACAGTGGCGGAAGTTCGCAGCTTCCTTGGATTGGCCGACTACTACCGGCGATTTGTTTCAGATTTTGCTCGGATTTCAGCACCTATGACCCAGTTAACCCGCAAGGATGCACAGTTTGCTTGGACAGCAGAATGTCAGGATTCTTTTGATAAGTTGAAGCGAGGCTTGATGATGGCACCCATTCTCACGCTTTCAGATGGGACCGGAGGATTTTCAGTATATTGTGATGCTTCAGGCAGAGGTTAAGGATGTATTTTGATGCAGCATGGGAAGGTAATAGCTTATGCGTCACATCATATTCGTGATCATGAGAGGAATTACCCAACCCATGACTTGGAGTTGGCAGCAGTAGTGTTTGTACTTAAACTTTGGAGACACTACTTGTATGGAGATAGGGTAGAGATTTTCACCGACCACAAGAGCCTGAAGTATGTATTCACCCAGAAGGATCTCAACATGCGTCAGAGAAGGTGGCTAGAGCTACTTGTGGATTATGACATCAACCTGCAGTATCATCCTGGGAAGGCCAACGTTATTGCAGATGCATTGAGCAGGAGAGCTGGAGTTTATTTTCTAACAGCACAACCAGAGTTATTAGCAGATCTTCAGAAGATGGGTATAGAAGTTGTCCTTCCTACCAGTGTGACATTGATGGCTAGTCTGCAAGTTCAACCCAGTGTAGTTGAGCGGATCAAGTTAGCTCAGTCAACAGATTCCAAGCTTCAGCGACTCAGAACAGAGTATGAGACAGGACAAAGACCAGAGTTATGTGTCCATAAGGACGGTACACTTCGACATAGGAGGCGTCTTTGTGTACCTAGTAGAGATATCAGACAGAAAGTCATGGCAGAACCTCACAGTTCTCAGTATTCGATTCATCCCAGTGGCACAAAGATTTACCGTGATATCCGTCAGCACTTTTGGTGGAATGGCATGAAGAGGGAGATAGCCCGGTTTGTCTTTCGGTGTTTGGTTTGCCAACAAGTTCAAGTTGAATATCAGAGGCCAGCTGGACTTCTTCAGCCCTTGCCGATTCCAGAATGGAAGTGGGAGCATATCACCATGGATTTCATGACTGGATTACCCAGATCCCCAGCTGGGAGAGATGCTATTTGGGTTGTTATAGACAGGCTCACGAAGGTGGCTCACTTTCTCCCGTTCAGAGTTGGTCAGTCGACGGCTTAGCTAGCAGAGATGTACCTCAGGCAGATCGTCAGATTTCACGGTGTACCAGTCAGTATTACCTCGGACAGAGATTTAAGATTTATGTCACACTTTTGGCGCAGTCTGCAAGAGAGTCTGGAAACTCACCTCCAGTTCAGCTCAGCTTGTCATCCGCAGACAGATGGTCAGTCAGAGCGTACCATACGAACCTTGTGTCACGACCCGTACCCACTGTGAGGGTACGAGAACGTAACAACGCCCAGCCTACGCAACAATGTCGGCGGTAGAACGCTGTTCTAGGTCATGAACTATAACTAACATAACATGAAATACTCTCCATAAGGAGGCCAACATAGAGGTACAACTCAATCACAAACTATAGATAGAATATGGCACGATGAAATAGATAAAGAAATTCTCAACTGAGGTATAGCAGAGTGAAATAACACGTTAACAACTACTAGTCTCAACATCTCTAAATATACAACTCTGAAAATAAGTACAACAACTAAACATGAAAAAGGAAACAATCTAGACTATCTAAACTATGCAATGGGTATCATCCTCAGCAGCTGCCTGAACCTCCCCAGGGGTCCAGGTCGTGAGTGTCATCTAGGCAAGCTCCATAATAAGGGGTGCAGGGTTCCTCATCATCCTCTGTAAAATTTTCAGCAGGTCCAGTCAGGACGGGAGCGAGCACAATACATCTCACGCAGATCATAACAAATTAGAGAATATAAACATACAAGAGAGTATGATACATGAAACTAAAAAAAGTATATAATGTAAACAGAGAGAGAACTGTAATAGAATATCTGCTATAAGTAGAGAGCTACCAGTGACTAGTGATTTAGAGTACAAAGTCGACATGTGAACGGCTTGATTTGCACATGGCTATACTAAAGAGGCGTACATGGCTATACTACTTTAGAATTATTCACATGACTATTTATACTCCCCCATACCCCAATCAATACACAAGGATCCAGACAAGTTATGTTACGTACATGGTTTTCACATGAAGCCCATAAATGGGTACACATGAAGTATACATGAGAGCTCATACATGAGAGCACATGAAGTTCACATGGGGGACCATAAATGGGTGCACATGAAATTCACATGAAGGCTCATAAATGAGTGCACATGAAGTATAGGTTATACATGAGATACATGGAAAACATGATCGATCATGAGAGCACATGAGAGTACACGAGCATGCATGAACGAGCATGAAGCACATGAGAAACATGAATAACATGAGAGCGAAGAATACATAATGTACATGAAACACACGATATGATGTATCCGATGCTCCCGAGGGGAATAATATCGCATGAAAGGATCTATATAGTACCAATCCGTGATAATATCGTGACAACATCAAATAAGGTAAACTAGAGCAGGAATATAATTCTAAACAAGTTATGAAATAATCAAAGAATGTACTCGCCTGGTATCTGAATGTCTGAAGTAAATTGTACTGTCCGAGATGAGGTACCTGACTCCCAGTTAGAGCAACACAAGTCAAGATGTATACAGGGAATGATAAATGTAATCTACAATGCATCTGCATGCTGTCTAGGTCGAACTAGGCCAAAGTCAACTCTTGGTCAACCATGGTCAGCTACACTAGTCAAACTAGGTCAACTAAACCATTCCAAATCTAAACCTAGACTAACAAGTCATTCTAGGTCTAGCCAAGACTATCCTAGCAAGCACACTCCATTCCAAGGCTATACAAGCCAACAACACCCAATCTATGTAGCATGCATACATTAGTATCATAGGATATACATTAGGCAACATTCACATAGAGTGTACATGTCTACTCATATCTACACATGCCCATATTAGTTTAGATCACTAGGCATATCACACATGGTATGGGTTCATACATTACATGGCATTTTTAGCTAAGTTAACATAACATGGCTTATATTTCATAGCATAGGCTAGGCATATAACATGGCATTTTTAATCAATCATGGCATTTCTATTCATTACATTTGTATTGCTATGAGTGTGTGTATATATGTGTGTGTTGCATGGTATAGTGTCATGAGAGTGTGTGTCAAACAGTGGAATGTCTCAGATTTCAGCTTCGTGTGTAGATGTGATAAGAGGGTAGTCAATATGTGAGGGGCTGTGTGCAACATCTCAGGAATTGAATTCCAGTATCCAGTGTGTGTCAGTCTCAGAATTGCATGGCAGTGCCTACCTAGGTGAGGGTGTCCCAGGTTTGTGTGAGTGTGCCAATATTGTATCTTCATGAGTGGGTGTGTGTATGTTCCTGTGTGCACATGGTTAAGTTCTCAGATTGGTGACTGTCAATGACAGTTAAGGATAAGTCCCAATCTCAACACCAAGTCATTAATCTAATCTAGCATGAAATTCCTAATCAACATTTAGGAAATACGAGTACCCATGTATGGAATTTAACCATGGCAAATTACACCAATTCAGTGTAATGGGAAGACAACTCAGTTTACTCATGTGTGTGGGAGGGTGAGGGTATGACAGTGTCAAGTGTTAATGTTTGAAGGTTTTCATGCGTTTACATGGACAGTTAACACAACCCCTCAACCAATATCGAATTCAGTCACCAAAACAAAACCAATAGAATGAGTAAGAGTTAGCAATCAATATTTGGTTTAAGGAAAGGAAAATAATTCTCAGGAATTGAGAATTCCTGGAAAGTCTAATGACTTGGTTTATATCCAACCTATGAATCAATCTCAGTTTAACCATTAAATCTAGTTTGAGGAAAGGTTTACATGTGTTTACATGGACAGTTAACACAACCCCTCAACCAATATCGAATTCAGTCACCAAAACAAAACCAATACAATGAGTAGGAGTTAACAATCAATATTTGGTTTAAGGAAAGGAAAACAATTCTCAAGAATTGAGAATTCCTTGAAAGTCTAATGACTTGGTTTATATCCAACCTATGAATCAATCTCAGTTTAACCATTAAAACTCCAACACCAATCCAGTTTAAGAAAAAGAATGAGAATCAATTCTCAAGTTTTACATTCGAAACTGGGATTTAAAACAGTGAACACCCAAAGCATTTAATAACATCTAAATCTAGTTTGAGGAAATGGATGGAAAACATTCTCAGTTAAATGGAGATTGACAGTTTACATGTAACTCGATTTCAGTTTTAAGGAAAACTAATGACAGTTAACCCAAAACAGTTCAACAATACCAACCCAATTTAAGAACCAAATTCCTAACACCAACCCAAGTCTCAACATTGCAGAAGTCTAATAAACATTTGTAGGAATCGACATGTCAAATTAAACACCAAATTTCAGTTTAACTGGAATTAAATCTAGAATTAGCTAACAGTGTAAATTTCAGGAATATCAGTCAACACACTAACAGTCCAACCCATATTCGAATTCCCCATCTTGATACACACAAAATCTCATGAACCCCTCATGCATAAAATCTTAAACAAAATTCCATAACAAACTTACATCACAGTAAGAATAGTACAATGTAAATCAAGAAAATCAACTTCGATATCAGAAAAAACCAATCAGTCTTAGTGTGTATCAGGAATTCCAAATTCTCAACCCAATAATCACATAAGACCAAATCAAGTTCAAAATTGGTGTACACACGTGTCCCCCACATGTATACGTGTCTAGGTGAGTGCTCTCGTGTCCACACGAGTCGACACAGACGTGTCCAAACAGGGTTCGAACTAAGAACAGGACACTGGTCGAGCACTATCTCGTGTAGCGAGGACACGAGCTCGTGGACTCGACACAGTGTCCCAGTGTCCACGTGCTCGTACATATGTGTTCGCCAGGGATAGGTCTAGGGGTCCATCACCCTTAATCGGGTCGGGGACGTGTCGTGTCCAAGTAATGAGAGCGTATCAGATGCGATTTCCAGCGCGTGCACACAGTGAGGAAATCAGTGCGGGCTCGATTGCTCCCAAACTACTCTATAAAATCCTACGAAATTTTATAGGCTCAAATTCAGTCACCCAAGGAGTGTCCACACCAATTTTGGTGTCAAGAGGTGGCGTGTCCAGCGAAAAATAGGACACGGGCAGCAGGGCACTGCCCGTACGTGCTGCGAGCGTATTCGTGTCCTGTTTGGGTACGGACACGGCTCAAAAATCAACTCAGTCCAGTTGCAAATCAATGTATGCATATAAATCAACAAATTTGTTCAAACACTTTTCAAAAATAACAAATAAAAATCCTTTGTGGCATTTTCACAAACACCTACACACACATCATGATACGTGTCCGATACGGAAACCAAATGGACACAAAATTTATCCAACTCTTAGGGACAGCTAGGGGACACTTAGGGCTAGCCTAAAATGCAAAGAAATCGGAATTAAAATACAATTTAAGGGTTTTACCTATATGTGCAATTTGCAAGAAAAGGCCTCAAATGAGGGGTGTTCTCCTTGGTGGCCGAATACTCCAATTTGGTTCAAACCTGAGATTTCTCTCCATGAACAGCAAGTAGAGGTTGATTAGAACCTAATGCAAAAGATTTGAGCCAAATAGGAGTTAAAATGGGAAAGTTATGGATTGGGGAAGATGGTTCTTACCTCTTTCTTCAAAACCTTGGAAACTTAATGAAAGAGGCAAGAACAATCAATGAGAGACTTTATAGGGGGCTCTTAGGGCTTATGTGGCCAGCCATAAAGGGATTCTAGGGTTAGGGTTTCATGGCTTGGGCCTATGGGCCAAGTTGCATAAGTTATGCAATTAAATTCCTAAGTCATAAGTCATGAACCTATTCACTATTCCTCATATTTCAAACTAGATTCTTAATGACTAGAATTTATTTGACTTAAGTTAGACTAGGGTCCTACCATGCCAACCAAGTCACCATAGCTAGGGTCAACTTCTAGGTTAGTCTACAAGTCTCAACTAGTCAAGACTAACATAACACATAACAATATTTAATTAATATTAAATTCACACAAATTCCCATAAATCATAATAAATTCAAATAAATCCTAAAATGACCAAAATACCCTCTAGGCTAAAATGTACTAATTAAACATCCTAATCACATGGCTAGGCTCTAGGGCAGACAGTCTCTACGGTTTCACTAGCTGCACACCAAATCACAAGTCATAATTTTAAATAGTTTAAAAATGATTAAAAATCACAAAAAATTATAATATGAAATAAATATCAATAAATAATAATTATAATTATAAAATTTTAAAATTACCCTCATCTGAAAAACTGGGTGTTACAATCCTACCCACCTTAAAAAAATTTTGTCCTCGAAATTAAGATGATCGCACCCCCTTCTAGGTCAAACATAGTCAAGGGTCAATCACTAGTTAATTTCTCAATATCCTAGTACTTGGTCATCAGCTGGTCAACTTTTTAGGATTTTACCTATGCTAGATACGTAAGTGTTGGCAACTAGAATTTAGCAAAAAGAGAAACTCTATAATAGGCTAGCTCTTAACTTCCCAATCCTATCAAGTCACCCATAACTAAGTACCTACAAGCTGAGCACACCAATCCTAAATACCACATATATATATGCTCAAGAACAACAATCCGTCACATATATCCTAAGTATATCATCTGCAATCTATATGTATATAGGCCTCTCAGTTTTAGGTGAACTATACAACTATACTCAAGGACAGGCTCTGGTCATGGGTGTCTCACTGGAAAAAGGTAAGGAAAATAATAACAATCATCAAGGCTGTAAGGCATACTAACATCCTATATGTAAACTGGTTGGTATTATAAATAACAGGGAAATCATCTACAATGGGTTACTATTCTAATACCACTACTAACTATCATCTCTAGGGTACAGACACTCTAGAAGTCGTCATATTATTACACTATGAAGATCTACCTATGAATAAGTTCTACAAACTAAAATATCCCTACTCCTAAGTTATTTGATGGAATACAATTTTAAAAATAACAGAAGGGTATGATAGAGATGATATGTTGAAACATTCTCAAGATAAAATCTGATAATCATATGCGTCTGTCCAGAATCATGTTACTCAGAGTCTTCATCATGCTAGTGAGCAAGGCTACGATAATCACAGAGTCCTTGACTAAGGTACGTACCTCTAGGTTCATGGTATTTAAAATTTTTGTATTGCCGCATGCGACGGCGAAAACCTTAAATTCCCACACCCGAGAATTATGTCCAAAATCTGACTATATGTCCTCACTATGCCAGCTAACACGACTATCGAAGATTCTAGATCCCATGATTGAGGTGACCTAGCCCATATAATTTTCTCAGAAGAAAAACAAACGTAACACAAGAACAACAGAACAAATTGATCAGTCAACAAGGAACAGATGGAATCGAATTTCAAGATAGTTATAAGAGGCAATTGTGGAAATAGAATCGAGAAGATCGGAATCCTGCAGCAAGATCTCCAATAGCCTGTGCATCCTCGACTGTCCTGGCGAAGCTCGTCCTCGCTGGTTTCCTCTGTCCTGCTGCTGGTGCTGCAGGTACCTCTGCTGTTGAGAGAAATCAAGAATGACGGGAAAAGGTCTCTGTACAGACCAAGGTGCACCTCCAATGTAGCAGAAATACCAACCTGAGTTGGCACAACAGGAGCTGCGGTCTCGAGGCCCTGATGAACAGGACGAGAGGTGGCCAGCCTCTCGATAGTATTCCTCGGATCGGAGCGATAAGATCGTGTCTTCATAACCATCATGAAGACATATCAAAATAAGAAGCAATTTCTGAGAATAAAGTAAAAATTCAAAGGAGGACAGTGTATATTCAAGGGAAGTCAATAAGCAGCAATTTAGATAAAAGGAATCTGATTAAGAATTTTTTTCTAATGTGATTGAGTACCTCCAAAAATATCCTAATCCTACTGCAGGCTGTAGTGATACTCTAGTTCGAATACCACTACACAAACTCGACCTGCATGGGCCACCACTAAAAACGTGTCACGACCCGTACCCACTGTGAGGGTACGAAAACGTAACAGCGCCCAGCCTACGCCGCAGTATCGGCAGTAGAACGCTGTTCTAGGTCATGAACTATAACTAACATAACATGAAATACTCTCCATAAGGAGGCCAACACAGAGGTACAACTAAATCATAAACTATAGATAGAATATGGTACGATAAAATAGATAAAGAAATCCTCAACTGAGGTATAGCAGAATGAAATAACAAGTTAACAACTACTAGTCTCAACATCTCTAAATATACAACTCTGAAAATAAGGACAACAGCTAAACATGAAAAAAAAACAATCTAGACTATCTAAACTATGCAATGGGTATCATCCTCAGCAACTGCCTGAACCTTCCCAGGGGTACAGGTCGCAAGTGTCATCTAGGCAAGCTCCATAGTAAGGGGTACAGGGTTCCTCATCATCCTCTGTAAAATTTTCAACAGGTCCAGTCAGGACGGGAGAGAGCATAATACATCTCACGCAGATCATAACAAGTTAGAGAATATAAACATGCAAGAGAGTACGATACATGAAACTGAAAGAAAGTATATGATGTAAACAGAGAGAGAACTGTAATAGAATATCTACTATAAGTAGAGAGCTACCAGTGACTAGTGATTTAGAGTACAAAGTCGACATGTGAACGGCTTGATTTACACATGGCTATACTAAAGAGGCGTATATGGCTATACTACTTTGGAATTGTTCACATGACTATTTATACTCTCCTATACCCCAATCAATACACAAGGATCCAGACAAGTTATGTTACGTACATGGTTTTCACATGAAGCCCATAAATGGGTGCACATGAAATATACATGAGAGCTCATACATGATTGCACATGAAGTTCACATAGGGGCCCATCAATGGGTGCACATGAAATTCACATGAAGGCTCATAAATGAGTGCACATGAAGTATAGGTTATACATGAGATACATGGGAAACATGACCGATCATGAGAGAATATGAGAGTACACGAGCATGCATGAACGAGCATGAAGCACATGAGAAACATGAATAACATGAGAGCGAGGAATACATGATGTATATAAAACACACGATATGATGTATCCGATGCTCCCGAGGGAGATAACATCACATGAAAGGATCTATATAGTACCAATCCGTGATAATATCGTGACAGCATCAAATAAGGTAAACTAGAGCAGGAATATAATTATAAACAAGTTATGAAATGATCAGAGAATGTACTCGCCTGGTATCTGAATGTCTAAAGTAAATTGTACTGTCCGAGATGAGGTACCTGACTCCCAGTTAGAGCAACACAAGTCAAGATGCATACAGGGGATGATAAATGTAATCTACAATGCATCTGCATGCCGTCTAGGTCAAACTAGGCCAAAGTCAACTCTTGGTCAACCATGGTCAGCTACACTAGTCAAACTAGGTCAACTAAACCATTCCAAATCTAAACCTAGACTAACAAGTCATTCTAGGTCTAGCCAAGACTATCCTAGCAAGCACACTCCATTCCAAGGCTATACAAGCCAACAATGCCCAATCTATGTAGCATGCATACATTAGTATCATAGGATATACATTAGGCAACATTCACATAGAGTGTACATGTCTACTCATATCTACACATGCCCATATTAGTTTAGATCACTAGGCATATCACACATGGCATGGGTTCATACATTACATGGCATTTTTAGCTAAGTTAACATAACATGGCTTATATTTCATAGCATAGGCTAGGCATATAACATGGCATTTTTAATCAATCATGGCATTTCTATTCATTACATTTGTATTGCTATGAGTGTGTGTATATATGTGTGTGTTGCATGGTATAGTGTCATGAGAGTGTGTGTCAAACAGTGGAATGTCTCAGATTTCAGCTTCGTGTGTAGATGTGATAAGAGAGTAGTCAACATGTGAGGGGCTGTGTACAATATCTCAGAAATTGAATTCCAGTATCCAGTGTGTGTCAGTCTGAGAATTGCATGGCAGTGCCTACCTAGGTGAGGGTGTCCCAGGTTTGTGTGAGTGTGCCATTGTTGTATCTTCATGAGTGGGTGTGTGTATGTTCCTGTGTGCATATGGTTAAGTTCTCAGGTTGGTGACTGTCAATGACAGTTAAGGATAAGTCCCAATCTCAACACCAAGTCATTAATCTAATCTAGCATGAAATTCCTAATCAACATTTAGGAAATACGAGTACCCATGTATGGAATTTAACCATGGCAAATTACACCAATTCAGTGTAATGGAAAGACAACTTAGTTTACTCATGTGTTTGGGAGGGTGAGGGTGTGACAGTGTCAAGTGTTAATGTGTGAAGGTTTACATGTGTTTACATGGACAGTTAACACAACCCCTCAACCAATATCGAATTTAGTCACCAAAATAAAACCAATACAATGAGTAGGAGTTAACAATCAATATTTGGTTTAAGGAAAGGAAACAATTCTTAGGAATTGAGAGTTCTTGGAAAGTCTAATGACTTGGTTTATATCCAACCTATGAATCAATCTCAGTTTAACCATTAAAACTCCGACACCAATCCAGTTTAAGGAAAGGAATGAGAATCAATTCTCAAGTTTTACATTCAAAACTGGGATTTAAAACAGTGAACACCCAAAGCATTTAATAACATCTAAATCTAGTTTGAGGAAAGGGATGGAAAACATTCTCTATTAAATGGAGATTGACAGTTTACATGTAACTCGATTTCAGTTTTAAGGAAAACTAATGACAGTTAACCCAAAACAGTTCAACAATACCAACCCAATTTAAGAACCAAATTCCTAACACCAACCCAAGTCTCAACATTGCAGAAGTCTAATAAACATTTGTAGGAATCGACATGTCAAATTAAACACCAAATTTCAGTTTAACTGGAATTAAATCCAGAATTAGCTAACAGTGTAAATTTTAGGAATATCAGTTAACACACTAACAGTCCAACCCATATTCGAATTCCCCATCTTGATATACACAAAATCTCATGAACCCCTCATGCATAAAATCTTAAACCAAATTCTATTACAAACGTACATTACAGTAAGAATAGTACAATGTAAATCAAGAAAATCAACTTTGAAATCAGGAAAAACCAATTAGTCTTAGTGTGTATCAGGAATTCCAAATTCTCAACCCAATAATCACATAAGACCAAATGAAGTTCAAAACAGGTGTACACACGTGTGCCCCACATGTATACATGTCTAGGTGAGTGCTCTCGTGTCCACACGAGTCGACACAGACGTGTCCAAACAGGGTTCGAACTAAGAACAGGACACTGGTCGAGCACTGTCTCGTACAGCGAGGACACGAGCTCGTGGACTCGATACAGTATCCCAGTGTCTGCGTGCTCGTGCATATGTGTTCGCCAGGGATAGGTCTAGGGGTCCATCACCCTGAATCGGGTCGGAGACGTGTCGTGCCCAAGTAATGAGAGCGTATCAGATGCGATTTCCCGTGCGTACACACAGTGAGAAAATCAGTGCGGGCTCGATTGCTCCCAAACCACTCCATAAAATCCTATAAAATTTTATAGGCTCAAATTCAGTCACCCAAGGAGTGTCCACACCAATTTTTGTGTCAAGAGGTGGCGTGTCCAATGAAAAATAGGACACGGCAGCAGGGCACTGCCCGTGCGTGCTGCGAGCATGTTCGTGTCCTGTTTGGACACGGACACGGCTCGAAAATCAACTCAGTCCAGTTGTAAATCAATGTATGCATATAAATCAACAAATTTGTTCAAACACTTTTCAAACATAACAAATAAAAATCCTTTGTGGCATTTTCACAAACACCTACACACACATCATGATACGTGTCCGATACGGACACCAAATGGACACAAAATTTACCAAACTCTTAGGGACAGCTTGGGGACACTTAGGGCTAGCCTAAAATGCAAAGAAATCAGAATTAAAATAAAATTTTAAAGGTTTTACCTATAGGTGCAATTTGCAAGAAAAGGCCTCAAATGGGGGGTTCTCCTTGGTGGCCAAATGCTCCAATTTGGTTCAAACCTGAGATTTCTCTCCATGAACAACAAGTAGAGGTTGATTAGAACCTAATACAGAGCCAAAAAGGAGTTAAAATGTGAAAGTTATGGATTGGGGAAGATGGATCTTACCTCTTTCTTCAAAAATTTGGAAACTTAATAAAAGAGGCAAGAACAATCAATGAGAGACTTTATAGGGGGCTCTTAGGGTTTATGTGGCCAGCCATAAAGGGATTCTAGGGTTAGGGTTTCATGGCATAGGCCTATGGGCCAAGTTGCATAAGTCATGGAATTAAATTCCTAAGTCATAAGTCATGAACCTATTCACTATTCCTCTTATTTCAAACTAGATTCTTAACGACTAGAATTTGTTTGACTTAAGTTAGACTAGGGTCCTACCATGCCAACCAAGTCACCATAGCTAGGGTCAACTTCTAGGTTAGTCTACAAGTCTCAACTAGTCAAGACTAGCATAACACATAGCAATATTTAATTAATATTAAATTCACACAAATTCCTATAAATCATAATAAATTCAAATAAATCCTAAAATGATCAAAATACCCTCTAGGCTAAAATATACTAATTAAACATCCTAATCACATGGCTAGGCTCTAGGGTAGACAGTCTCTACGGTTTCACTAGCTGCACACCAAATCACAAGTCATGATTTTAAATAGTTTTAAAATAATTAAAATCACCAAAAATCATAATATGAAATAAATATCAATAAATAATAACTATAATTACAAAATTTCAAAATTACCCTCATCTAGAAAACTGGGTGTTACACCTTGGAAGATATGTTGAGATCTTGTACACTCGACTTCGGTGGTTCGTGGGAAGATCACCTGTACCTGGTGGAGTTCTCGTACAATAACAGTTTTCAGGCCAGTATCCAGATGGCACCCTGCGAGGCCTTGTACGACAGGAAGTACAGATCTCTTTTAGCTTGGGATGATATCGGCGAAAGGCAAATGCTTGGTCCCGAGATGGTAACCCGGACTATTGAGGTGATCAAACAAGTCAGAGATCATCTTCGAGTTGCACAAGATCGCCAGCGCCATTGGGCCGATTCTCATCGGTGCCCCCTTGAATTTTCCGTCGACGACCATGTATTCCTTAGTTTCTCGCCTAACTGTGGCGTCATTCGTTTTGGCGTACGGGAAAAGCTTAGTCCTAGGTATATCAGGCCATTCGACATTGTAGAGCGAGTAGGAGACGTGTCCTATCATCTCGCTCTCCCATCGTCGTTGCGTGAGGTGCATGATGTCTTCCATGTGTCACAATTGCGACGGTATATCCCGAATCTGAGTCATGTTCTTGATCATTCGGAATTGGTTGTTGGTACCAACCTTTCATATAAGGAGAGACCCGTATCCATATTGTACCGGAGAGAGAAGATACTCAAGAACAAGACTATTAGTTTAGTCCGTATTGCTTGGGGTCATCACTCTCTAGGTGAGTCAACGTAGGAGTGTTAAGATGATATCCGATTGCGATATCCCAACCTGTTTGACTCGTGAGGTATAATGTCTTCCTTATGCCTCATGCCTTCGATTCCTTGCTTGCATGATTGATTATTTGATTGATTGCTTAGTATAGCTCGCCCTTGCCTCTCTAGCCTCTTAATTAAATTCCGAGGACAGAATTCTTTTAAGGTGGGTAGAGTTGTAACGCCCGTAGTTCGTATTATGTATTTTGGTATACGTGTACGGAATTGCGACCCATAAATTAGACTTGTCTTGCTTAGCTTGATCCTAGTTTAATCTTGCCTTAGTTTATTTTGGGTTCATCCTGGTTCGACTTGTCTTGACTAGCTAGCCTTGGGTTTTGCTTTGGCATGGGTTAGTTAGCATTTTCTGGTTCATGTGGTTTATCCTGGCCTTGGCCTGCATTGGGTTCGGTTGGGTTCGGCTTGGTTGGGCTCGGTTTGGGTTAATATGCAAACCCCCCACGTACCACCTACTCTCTTCCTTTATAAGCCGTCTAACCTCTCTCTCTCTTCCATTAATCCCCATAACTCTTCTTCTTCCTCCATTAACTCTCTCTACCTACAAGAGAGCTTAGGCAAGTACAACTTGCTTCATGGAGGAACTCAAGTTTTATTGTTCTATTGTCTTCCTCACGAGATTCTAAGACACTTTAGTACTTAGTTTTTTTAGTTTTCATGGTTCATTTCATGTAGATCTAAGTTTGTTGTATTTTTGGATTTCTCGATTTTGATCTACGAAACTGGCTTGTTTTTGAAAACTAACAGTTCTATGTAGAAGACATTCTGATGTTATGCAAGTTTGGTTTTGGAATGGTTGGATTTTATCGAGTCTTGGCCGAGATGGGGCTTTCTTGAGCTCTTGAGCTTTTACGCCTGCTTGTCTTGGCCTTGGAGAGAAGATGAAGTTTTTACGCACACGTTCTTACGTGCTAGCATAGTATTTAGTATTATGCCCACGTTTAACGTGCCAGCGTAGCATTTTCTCTTTTATGCACACGTTTTAACGTGCTGGTGTAGTATTTCCCCTTTTTACGCACACGTCTTAAACGTGCCAGCGTAGTGTCCTCTTCACGCACACGCATTGCGTGCCAGCGTAATCCTTTCTACGCCGAGTTCACTTGAACTCTACGCGTGGAGGGGGGTACTCTCGCTCGCGTAGAGTCGTGCTCGCGTAGACTCCCTCTCGCTCGCGTAGAGCCTTGCATGCGTAGAGTTTCACTTGGGTGCTCGTGCGCGTAAAGTTCCACTTGTATAGGGTGCTTGCTAGCGTAGAGTTCCCACTCGCGTGGAAGCGGTCCTTCTTGTTCTTGCTAGCGTAAAGCCATTTTACGCTTGGGGCCTCTTGGCCTAGCGTAGAGGTTCGCTAGCGTAGAGTCTTGAGCCCCCTTTTTGCGTACCTTATTATCTTTATGTCCTTGCATTTTTCATGAACTTGATAATCACGAATTGAATGACATGACTAGACTGATAGTTGTACATGACACGGTATAACAAGTGAATTGACATGACATGGCATGACATGACAAGACATGACAAGCAAACCTGATGGGAACTGTTGAATGATGTTGCGACGGCTAGCATGACACGACAAGAATGAATGGCCTGGACACTGTGGACTATTGTGCTTGCACAAATGAACCAATACTCTCTCGCATCATGTCTAGGGCAGGGACCCCTGAGAACCATGGTCAGGGGTACCTACTGAAATTGACTAAGGCTAATAACTAGAATAACCCAGTAGCCATGAAGAGATTTTCCAGCTACAGGCAATCCCGTTATCTGGACGCGCAAGTGGACTTGTAGCCTGCCGACGAGTAGGGCACATTTTCAGCACACTGTCATGTGTTGCACCCTTTATGAACGAATATTCGACCTGGATAACCTGGATGGTCTGCAGGGCTTGTGGTTGTTAGAATAATCTCATTTGCATCTTGCTAGTAACTGGGCCTGTGATAACCCTAGATAGTTAAAGTATTAAGTCGTACTCATTGCTTGGCCGTGATTGATTAGATGGAGTCTAATCCAGTCTAGTCTTGTCCTGATCCTGTACAAGATTGTAACATGACCTGATTGCTTGTGCTTTATTTTATCGATAAATGGTGGAAAACCAAGTTCCGTTCAGATGAAGGGTTACAACCCCGGCCCTTGTTTGGTTTAAGGGTTGTAACTTGGTTATCTGAATAGTCCTATGGTTATCTTATCGTATATCATCATGATTTTCCATATCTCCAGTTTTATTGTATAATTATATTTTGTGCTAATTGCTGGTTTTAGTTCTTAAGTGAAGCCTCATTTGTGGCACTTGCTCTTTATGGGATCTGACCCAGCTGGTTTAGCGTTGCCAGATACCGGAGCAGCTCCAAAGGATCCACCTACCTTCCAGCCAAATGGTGACCACCAGGCGTAACCATGGCAACGAGTGGGTTTTATTTTGCTCTCCCACTCTATTGTAAAAATATTCTTTTGAGGCGTTTAGCCGACGAGCACGTATTAGCTCGATTGCACTTTATTACTGTCTACCTACGGGCTGTAACATGATTGACGAATCCTAGGGTTGATCATGTATGACTGAAACTCTTGTTAGTCTTCATATTTTGTACGACTAGCTTCATGATCATCCAAATATGTAATATATGGGATGCCTTACTATTGTATATTTGATGCTTAACATCTTACAACTGTTATTCCTTGCATGAGATTGAGACAATAGGCTTGTTCATGACCATAAGAGACTGATGGCTTGTAGTTAAACCCTCATTTATCTAGACAGCCGTGACCGTATAGCGAGGTAGATTCTATTTTAATATACGTAGCTGGCTATGTATGCCCCCGCTCTCCAGTATTCTGGCTCTTGGGCGTTACACATAGTATACATCAGATTGGGTTTATTACACACAGGATAGTTCAATGGCAGCCTCTTATTGATGAAATAAGGAAATTTGTCCACAGGGATTACATTATCAGGAGAGATACTATCCACCTTTGCAACAAGATACTTCACGAGTTCTGCATCCTCTTCAGCTACCCCCTGTGTGATCGAAGGTTGGGACGCTGTCTTGGGCAACTTGACTACCAAGGGTTCTGCTTGTGGCATTGGTTTGCCTGAGGGTCTCGGATCGACACTTGGTTGCCAGCTCATCTTGGGAAGACGGATGACCATCGGTTCGACAGAGGACTTCGTGTCTTCCGATTGCTTTTGACTGGATCTTGGCAATCGGATCACCATCGGCTCCCCAGAGGGCCTCGCATCTTCCAGTCGCCTTTGATTGGATTTTGGCAATCGGATCACCATCGGCCCTATGACGGGTTTTGGCACCTGGCTGGTCCTTGAGAGTCGGATAACCATCGGTTCCGACTGCACCGCTGGAGAGGAAGAACTGGGCACCTCTTTATGCAAAGTTGTGACAAAGGCTGCGGGTTTGCCCGGTTTATGGGCTTGGAGATGAATTCTCAAAGGTTCCTCTGGCCCTGTGATGGCCTCCAGTTCGTCAGTTATGTGCTTCTTAGATTCTTCATATAGACAAGCCTCCGAAGAATAATAAGACTCAACCCCTTTGAAGGAATCGACGTCGACGAATTCAGTTTTCACGAAGCCGTGCTTACTGACATACTTGAAGCGCTGGTGGAGTGTGGATGGCATGATCATATAGTCATGTATCCACGGATGCCCCAAGAGGATATTGTAGGACGTATCTGCATCTATGACGTAGCAGTAACCTCTATCCTCAGGTCGCCAATCTGACATTTCAATCGGATCATTCCTAAGGGATAGCTCCTTCCTGAGTTGAAACCGCTAACGGCAGTGTTGGTCACCGCTAGCCGGTATTTAGGGATGCGGAGGACTTGAAGCAAGCTTTTCGGGATGATGCTTATCGATGAGCTAGGATCGTTGTGCATCCGATCCACCTTGATGTGACTATGTATCCAGTGTGGTACAAGGGGCGATCATGCAAGTTGGTCTTGATCAACATGTCCTGTGGGGTAAATACGATGTTAGGTATTGCATCCGTATAGTTGCTGCCCTGGAGATCTGCCGACGAGTCTTCCCCTGTAGGTTTGACCTGGGCTAAGTAAGCGTCATCATCAGCATTCTGGAGCGCTTTGCTAAATGCGACACGAAGATCCTTGGAGAGCCTTAGGAGCTCGTATAATGACAACTTTGCCGGCGTATTAGCCAGTTGTGCTAATATGTCAAAGTTGTAAGGTCTCTCCCGCCCTTGAGGTGCATCTTTATGGAGCGACCTGTCGAAGCAGGTTTCCTTCGGCTTGGCCTTGTCTGCTGGTGGAGGTTGGAACATCAATGGCAGGTAACGTTGCTGGCTGACGGTCTTCGACTAAACTACCCAGAGTGGACTGGACTTGTGCCCCAGACAGGGTAACAACAACCGCCGCCTCCTCAGCTTCGGCTGAAATTATATGGCATGATCTGGACTTCCTGCCCTTCTTTTTGTTGGCTGGAGATGATGCCGCCTGAGTATATTCGGGCACTAAGTCTAGGTGCACCCACATAACCTCTCATCGTGATGTGGTAAGAGGTACCAAGCCAGTCGTCTGGTCCCGGACGGGGGGTGTAAGCCCTTGAACCAAAATTTTGGGTATTATTTATTATCACTGTTCAATTAAAACTGACTGTACTTGTCGGTAAGATTCTAAGCAAAACCTTAGAAAATTAGACTAAATCTCACCTTTAAGTTTTACTTCATATGGGAAACTTTTGTAAGTCCTATTCATGCTGGGGCCTATTTGTAAAGGCTACATTTCAAATTGATTACTTGATCGAACCTGTAGGCTCGGTTTTGGAATAGAAACGGATATAGCAGGAGACCCAATTTCAAATCTTTAGCTTCATCCAAATCTAACTCAAACATCCAATAGATCGATTACTGATGGAATTGTTCAAATCTGGAATCAAATCCCAAGTAGGATAAAACCCTGTAGGAAATTTAAATCCTTATCTGCCCCATACGATCAAATCAAATTCTGTTTAAACCAATCATCCTTTATCTATTTCCCCCTTGGTTCAATCCAAATGATAGTGTATATATATGGAGAGTAGCAGTGATCCCTCTTCCTTTCAAACCCTAGTTTCCTTTCCTTCCAAGTGCGAGAGAAGTAGAGGAGTAGCCAAGGAGCAATCGAGTGCATCCCCGACCCTAAACAGGTAAGCCTCCCCTCTTCTATATTGAATGTCCTGTCATTTATATGAAATGGTGTGAGATTGGTGAAGTATTCGAATTAATGCCTAATAAAGAACTTATGGGGTTTGGGGATATAGGAAACTATGGTTAGATGTTTCTGTGACAGAGATGTCGAACACTTGTTATATATGTAGGCATGTGGGCAAGGTTGCTACTGGTTAATATTCAAAGACTCATAAGTTTTGTGTCTAAACCGATCTGTAGAGCCTTATGTACCAGAGACATGGGTATCAGAAACGAACCTATATTGGTATCAAATAGGAACCTAGGTACGAAACCAATATGGAAGCATGACCCATAGGCACATGGATGTTAGCATACGAGAGATATAGAGAATAGACACTTGTGGAAGCAAGGGACCAGGAGTAGGTTGATTGGTTTATACACCAGGTCAGTTGCACATCATGCATCCACTGGACATCATATGACGAGTATAAACCGATACAATAGTTGTATATCATATAGCAGATACATTAGATCGCATGCCGTGGGGCAACATGTTTGGGGCAACATGTTGGTAAGGGGCAATAACCGTAGGGTATACCCGGATATGTTAGTTGCTTAGCACATATTAAATTACACATGAGGTTTCAGATTATGCTAGGATATGTTAGTCGTGTATCATGCACCCTTGTGTGGTGGCATTAGAATATTATTAATTGTAAGTTACATGGCAAGTTAAGATTTGGGAAGCCACAGACAGTGGTAGACCATACCATTGCTAGAGACAGCAAGCCTATTTATAGTATGTTGTAGAGCCTATAAGGCGATACTTAGATTGGTAATTGAAATGAGGGCCTAGATACGTGAACATGTGAGGATAATTGTTAGAGAAACCTTTGTAACTTATGTACCACTCCTCTGATTCCAGGATGAAACTGATAGATAATGGGAATTGAAACCCAATTTCAGGAATTAGTAAGAACATAGGAAGGAGTGTTAGCTTCATGAGACATATTGTGAGTTTCATACATCTGTAATCAATTTAAGGGAGAAGAGTGTTCCAGTCAGGGGAGGGTATCATAACATGGGTACATCCCTAATTACCTAATAAGAAGTCAATGAATAGGCCATCTATAGGGACAAGTAACCAGTAGGACTAACAAAGTAGGGG
Source organism: Iris pallida (assembly GCA_029216955.1). Lineage (NCBI taxonomy): Eukaryota > Viridiplantae > Streptophyta > Magnoliopsida > Asparagales > Iridaceae > Iris > Iris pallida. The sequence goes on along the minus strand of JANAVB010006453.1, from coordinate 49,272 downwards.
TTGTACCTACATGAGCCAACCCATGCCCTTCTCTTTAGGATTTCCATTAGGTCTACCTGAATCCATTATTAGTTTCCAATTTTCTATGTGTATCCATAGGCACTTACAAATACAAAGATAAAAGACATCAAAGCCTTCATGTGTAGTATCACTTTGATACATTGGCCTCGACCATACTAGAGAAAAGCACCAACTTTATCCTTTGTACAGTACCTGTAGGGACCTCATAACTGCAGCCAAGAGTCAAGCGCAGATACATCCTATAGCTGAGTGATACCATATGAACACTCAGTAAGGAGATTTCCTACACAAGTCTATGTCAAACTAATGATAGTGAGGTAGAGAGTGTCAGAACAGGCAGGAAACCCTGATAACAAGTCGAGCAGTAGCATAAGGAGGAGTCCAACATAGAATATAGGAGTACCAGGTAATAAAGAAACCTGGTATCAGACACGTATCACAGGAGAACCTGTAACCTTTATTTTAGGCCTAATTGGTAATTGGTAAGTTTAGGAGAACCTGTAACCTGAATGTTTATACTTTCCCCGTTCACAGTGGACATATCGGGTAATTGGTAAGTTTTCTAGCAGTGTACCATGGGATAGTGTTTTGGTAGTTGGGAGAGGTGATTAGTTGAGGCTCAAAGAACGTAATGTGCTTATGTGTATTTCCTACAGGGAATATCACCTACTGGAGAGTACCCAGAGTAGTGTAAGGGGTGTAGCAATTATAACAAAGTACAATATATGAAGAGGACAGGACCAGCACATCAAGTTGCTATGTATCTATGTACAATACTAGGACTGAATGTGTTAGCATGTAGGGCTAGGTAAAAAGGGCATGCATGTATGGAGGTGTATTAAGTAGGCTTATGGGATGTCCAGGAATGGTAAAGTGAATTACCAACTGCACAGTTAACACTTGCACAGGTCGGAACTCAAATCCAGGTAGAGACTGTATACATGAGAGTGTCCATAGTGTAATCCAATGTGCAGGATATGAAGTATGCTTGTGTGGTGTGGCTTAAGTAACCTGTGTATTGAGAGAGTGTATCAATCCAAAGTGTATGTCTGTGTAGTGTAGGGAACAAGCAGGACAGCAACTTACATGGGGTATATGTGTGTCAGGAAATTGTGTGAGGATGCTATACTTCGTGAAGAGGGTATCTCATATTTGTGCGTGACTTGAGTGTCTGGAGGGAGGTATATGTTCATATGTCAGTCTACCTATAGCACTGTTTAAACCATACCCTATTTTAGTTAGCTGACATTGCCCTCTGTTTCAGTCCCCTGGTATCAATATTTCCATTTAAGTTCAATTTCCATTTTGGGCCTACACCATTACATGTCCAGTCCTGAACTTCATGTTCAGTTCAGGTTTTTAATCATTGCACTAGTTCCATTTCTTTTCATTTAATACATCAGCCCCTTTGGTCATGTATCATGAGGGGAATACTTATAGCCCTTTGAAAATATTTTAGCCTTGTATAAGTGGTGTAATGTTCAGTCATAGTATATGAGTCTGTACTCATTTTTTGATATATATATATATATATATATATATATATATATATATATATATATATGCTGTAAGAAATTAGGAGAGCTTCCTCACAGATAATCTAATGAATCTAGTAGTGAAGGAACACTATAGCAATGCACCAATGAAAGGGTATCTTATCAAACCATTAATATCCAGCCCTTACAAGTAGGTAAAAATTACCCATAAAAACCACTAATTATGTAGGGAAACTTGCAATATTTAAAAGATAGACTTATTTTCTAAACTCATGTATTGATTTATATCAAATCATAATATAGGTTCTGTGGACTCTGACTCAGTGCTCGACTCATACCCGCAGCTCAGGACCATAGGCAAGTGCATATACTGATCGTTACCATTTCTGATAGTTTCCTCTACCTGTTATACATATGTCTTGTTTCTTGTTGACACGCTCGTCACACGAGGATTAGTATCATAGATTTTATTGTACATCATGATTGTCTTCTATGTTTACCCCACTTACGATTGATTCTATGAGTACTAGCTGAGGAGTGAAATATCATTTTAGATGTGTGAACAACCCATTCTATCCCATATGTCTATTCTTGAATAATAGCAGCTGCACACGACACGTGCAGGGTGCCGGATTTATCCCTTAGCCGTTCACACATCAAAACTGATATTTCAATGCACATAGATATTTAATATTCCAACTTATTCATTTGACTGAATCCTAGGCCATAAACTTCTTGAATTCCCTAAATGACAGTAGCAATTAAAGAAGAGGATGGCTGACTCATCCGTTAAAAGAGCAGTCATTAAATTGGTCTTATGACTTCGACAAAAACTAGCTCCTTCGACTAAGAAGCACAGCCACTTCAGTTCGACTAAGAAGCGCAGCCACTTCAGCTCGACTAAGAAGCACAACCACTTCAGCTCGACTCAGAAGCGCAGTCACTTCAGTTTAACTCAGAAGCACAGCTCCCTCGCTTCAACCCAGAAGCGTAGCTCCTTCCATCCCACCCAGAAGTGCAGCCCATTCAAATGGCTCCTTCTGCTGATACTTTGTTGACTCAAGCACAAGTCTCCTTGTCACCCAAAAGCACAGTGACTCCGTAGTCTCCGTAACACAGTCTCCTCGTCGTCCAAAAGTGCAGTGACTCCGTCGTCTTCAAAACTCAGTCTACTCGTCGGTCCAAAGCACAATAATTCCGTCGTCTTCGAAACATAGTCTATCCTTCTCATCAATTCAGTTTCGTCTTTCAATTTCAAGGACAAAATTCTTTTAAGGAGGGTAGATTTGTCACTACCATATTTTAGTTTGAGGGTATTTTGGTCATTTTGATTTTTGAATTATTTTATTAATTATTACATTGGTGTTATGATTTTTGACTTTTGCTAGTTGAGACTATAGAGACTAGCCTAGAGTTTGACTTTGACCTTGGTGACTTAGTTAGCATGGTAGAATGGTGTGGGACCCTAATCTAACTTAAGTTGACTCAAGTTGACTTGGGTTCATGTAGAGAATGGGTCTCCTTGGTAGTTGGCCCTTTTAGTTAGAAGGCTTAATCAACTAGCTAGTGCATTAGGCCCATGCCCATTTTCTATGAAACCCTAACCCTAATCCCTACATGGCCGGCCACATCACAACCATATGGAGACCCCAACCCCCCTATATAATGTCTCTTAATGCTCACTTGCCTCTTTTAGAAATCCTCCTTTAGAAACCCTAATAGTTCTTCCCCAAATCATCAAATCTCCCCATTCCTCCACCAAATTGATCCCACTCACTTGCATTGGAGGTCATTTCTGGAGTAGAGATTGAAGGGAGCTTGCTTGCAAGGTTTGGAGCTCACTTGGCCATTGGAGGATGACTTCTCATTTTGGGCCTTTTTTGATTGAGATCTCTCAATAGGTAAATCACTACAAACCCTAATGAATTCTTGATTTCTTTCTATAGTTACATCCATCTAGGTGTCCCCTAGCTGTAGAGTAAGTTTGGTAGGAATTGGACTTGTTTTGATATGCGTATCAGACACATATCAGTGTCCAATACACTGTGTTTGCTGAAATGCCCCAAAGGGATTTTTATTGTTAATTTTCAAATCTATTTGAATGATTTTGTAGATCTATATGTGGCTTCATGATTCGTGTTATACTGAGTTGATTTTTGTGCTGTGTCCGTGTCCAATTTGGACACGAACACGCTCGTACACGACCTCATGCTGTGTTCGTGTCCAATTTGGACACGAACACGCTCACACACGACCTCGTGCCGTGTCCTGCTGCTCGAGGCATGCATCGGACATGACATGCAATGAGAACTCAAGGCACACGTTGGGGCAATGTTTGCGAACGTATCCCTAAAGTTTTGTGGTGTCTCGTGTCGTGTCGGATATGAAATCGTGAGTGCGTTGATTTTGCACTATGACAGAACGTACGTGAACTCGTGTTTGATACGCGTGTCATATCACTCGAACACGTGTCATGAGTGTCTCGTGTTGTGTCGTTTGTGTAGGCCTATGTGTGGGCTACATATGGACACGAGCACGAGATGTATTGTGACTCGTGTCGTATCCACGAGCCCACGTACTGGCTGTACGAGACTGCTCTATGCAGTGTTCATGTCTGTGAGTTTTATATATGTTTTGTAACACCCGTATATTGGAATACGTATTTTGAGTAGGCTCACATGTATTTCGGACCTGTATTTTGTTTTCTTAGATTTTGGTCTGTAATTGTAAATTGGCTCGACTTGCGGATTTTGGTTTTCTCATAAAATTGGGTTTGACCTGGCATGGTTTTATTCTTGTGGAGAAGGATTTGGTTTGGTTTAGTTTGGTTTGGTTTGCATTGGACCACCCTAGTTAACCTCCACCCTCAACACAACACACCATCCCTCGTTAAAACCCCACCTAACTTTCTCTCTCCTCATAACTTCCATTAATTTTCTCCATCTTCTTCTTCTTTCCTCCACCAACACCATAGGCAAGTGCACCTTGCCACCAAATAAGCACCCCATTTTATTTGTCCATTAGCTAGATTAGGCCATGGTGAACAACATTAGAACTTGGCATTTTGTGATTTGGAGCTTCCATTTTTCTACATCTAAGTTTTAGCCATTTTCGGATTTTTTTGGTTTTGATCTATTAAACTTAGATTTTTGCTTGTTTTGAGGCTTCCATGTGGAAGAGAATTCAATTTTACACAAGTTAGAACTTTGAAAACCTAAATTTGGTTTTGATTTGGCTAAGTTATGAAGATTGGAAATTTGGAGTTCTGGGGGTGTCCTCTCGGCTTGGAGAAGAAGACCCCTCGACCAGCGCTCTTTAGCGCAAGGCCGAACTGCGGACTCTCCTCGGCCAGCGCTCTTTAGTACTGGGCTGACCCGCGCTCATGGCCGACGCCCTTTGGCGAACCGTACTTTCCTTCCTTGGCGCGCTTGGCCCCAGCGCAGTTTGACCCAGCGCAAGCCGACTTCAGTGCACTTCGCTCCCAGCGCACTTCGCTCCCGCGCAACCCAATCCTAGCGCAGCTCATTCTCAGCGCAGTTCACTCCCAGCACACTTCGCTCCCACGCAACCCAATCCTAGCGCAGCTCATCCCCTGCGCAGCTCGCTCCCAGCGCAACCCGACCTAGCGCAACCCAACCCCCTGCGCAACCTATTAGCCCATGATGGTTTGACTTTATTTCCTTGGACTTGGCTTCTCTTTGTGAATTGGAGTTTTGAGATCTTGTTCCTCACAACACGACTATCTTGACCCAACACGACCTGGTACAGTTTTCGATGATTTGCTTATGACTAGTACGATTTTCATGATTTCTGTGATTTATGATCCTTGTACCTTCTGATCTTCTTAGCAGTGACCCGATGGGGTGCATACTTAACTTGTAACCTGTGATTCATGATTAATCTCTGTAACTGAATAACTTGACAGTGGCCCGTGGCGGCGCACTCCTGACTTGTAACTTGTAACTTGTAACTTGACTTGACTTGATGCTGTTGCGATGGCTAACTTGACTCTTATAACCAACTCTGACACCGTGGGTGTTCATTCTTGCTGCTTTGTGCAATCCACTTGTCTTGTCTTGTCTTGCATCATATCTAGGACGTGACTCCCTGGTTCCTACGGTCAGGGATTTGCACTGAATATGGACTAGGCTAATGACTAGACCAAATTATAGTTCATGGAGAATTCCCCGTCACAGGCAATCTCGTTATCTGGGCACTTTAAATGGACTTGTAGCCTGCCGACGAGTAGGGCACATTCCGGCACACTGTCATGTGTTGCACCCTCTAAGTCACCTAAGGGTATATCGTTTCCTGGGCGATGTACCCAACCATACTCTCAACCCGCGGAAGGATAACTGGATAGTCTGCAGGGCTTGGGACTGATAATTTCTCATTTGCATCTTGTTAGTAATTAGGCTTGTGATAACCCTAGTTAGTTAAGTAGTAAGCCGTAGTTTTGCTTGGCCGATTGTGAATGGATGGTGTCCAGCCTTGTCTAAGACTCGTCTTGTCCCTGTACCTGGTACTCCTGAACATGATTGTTTTACTTATCTTTAAACAATAATTGGGTAGAGACAAGGTGCAATTCAGGCGAAGGGTTACAACCCCGGTCCTTGTTTGGTTTAAAGATTGTAACCTGGCTCCCGGAATGGTTCCACGTCCCTAGTCGTTTATTGCCCTATTGTACTCTCTATTACTTGTACTTTTCTTCTGTTCATTATGTTCTGATATGCTGGCTTTTGTTCTTATTTCGTGGCCTCCTTGTGGCACTTGCTCTTTCTGGGGTTTGACCCAGCTGGTTTTGTGTGGCCAGATTTCGGAGCAGCACCCGAGGATCTACCGAACCTCCAGCCCGATGGTGGCGACTAGACGGAACCCGGGCTACGAGTGAGTTTTCCTCTTTTATTTCGCCCACTACATTATAAAATTATTCTTTTGAGGCGTTTAGCCGACGAGCACCTGTTAGCTCGATGCATATTTACTTACTGTCTGCCTACAGGCTGTAAACATGATTAACAAATCCTAGGGTTGATCATGTATGACTAAACTCTTGTTAGCCCTCGTATTTTGTACGACTAGCTTCATGATCAGCTGAATATGTAATATTTGGGATACCTTTTATTGTATATTTGGTGGTCTAACATTTTGTAACTATATTACTTGCTTGAGATTGAGACAATAGGCTTGACCTTAGAGACTGTTGGCTTGTAGTAGACCCTCATATCTAGACAGCCGTGATCGTATAGCGAGATGAATCCCATTTCAATATACGTAGCTGGCTATGTACGCCCTCGCTCTCCAGTATTCTGGTTCTGGGGTGTCACATGGTTTAAGTGGTGGCCCATGTAGGTCTTGGCATTCAAGAATGTGAGGGTTTACCATATAGATGTCTCAATCAGTAATCGCCCTTGATCTCTGCTCGTATCTTCAAATCCCTGAGAATCTTGACCTGATCACATGCTTGTATCGTTGATCTGTCCTGGTCCTTTCTTATTGTTTCCTATGTCGTCTTCTTCAGCGGTATTGTTTATGAACCTGTCGATCAGCAAGGCGAAGCACCTTCCGTGGACCAACCGCAACCTGGAGATCAAGCCCAGCATTCAGGAGTAGCCTCCTGAGTCGTGCCTACCGGAGGAGAACCACCAGTTCAGCCCGTCCAGCCTGCAGAGCCTGATGATGGCACCTTGGTGGGTCTCATCAGATCCCTATTGGCCTCCCAAGATCGTCGCGGAGATGCCTTGCACCAGGCGGTGGCTGATGCTTTGACCAGAGGAGGTCACCAGGGTAATAGCGCGGCCAACAGCTTCAAGCGCTTGAACCCTCCATTCTTTGACGGCAGTGAAGATGTGATTGCCGCGGACGCTTGGCTTCAAGATACCGTGGTGGTTCTAGAAGCAGCTAGGACACGTGAGAATGAGAAGGTGGCGGTGCTATGCCTACAGTTTCTAGACTAGCTCGCAGTTGGTGGGCGGCACAGGCCGTGGGATTAGCAGCACCGGTTACTTGGATAGTGTTTAGAGAAAGATTCCAGACGAAGTATTTTGTTGCTGTAGCTCGGTACGACTTGCAGACGAGGTTTACCAACTTGAAACAAGGAGGAAGAACGGTCGACGGTTATACATCTGAGTTTTCTAGACTCAGTAGGTTTGCCCCCACCTTGGTGGCAACTGAGTTTGATAGGGCCCAGCGGTTCCAGCAGGGGCTATATTTGGAGATCTTGTTGGCAATTGAGCAGTTCGAGCACCAGACGTTCGATGCAGTATTGAGGGCAGCTAGGAGGCACGAGTATACCTCCCAGAGGATCGTGGATAGGACCGGAGGTAGGAAGCGGTCCCACAATCAGATACACCAATCATCAGCTCCAGCCCCGACAGCTAGAGGTTTGACCATTAGATCTCCGAGGCGGGCGGCCTTAGTGACGTCGGTTCAGCATTCAACCCCGACGTATCCGCAGCAGCAGAAGCAGAAGTAGACTTCCGCGATAGGATGTTCTCATTGCGGGAAGCGAGGGAACGTGGTGGCAGATTGTCGTAGGGTACAGGGATTGTGCCTGGCTTGTGGAGCTGCAGATCACAAGATAGGAGCCTGCCCGAATAGGGGTAGTTCATTCTCTTCCAACCTAACCAGTCCGTCGGTTAGAGGACCAGCACCTATGCAGCAACAGCAGTACCCGAGGCCATTATTGCCTCAGGCCCAAGCATTTCAGCAGCAGAACCAGCAGCAGTACGTCCAGGCCTAAGTACAGAACAGACAGAGAGGTTTCCAGCAGAGGGGACCCGCAGCCAGAGGACAAGGTCAGGCAATGATGATGACTATGGATGAAGAGGTTGCACCAGGTGAGGTAGTGGCAGGTACTATTCTCGTCAACTCCTCTCCAGCATCGGTATTATTTGATTCTGGTGCATCGCATTCATTTATGTCTGCATAATTTGCAATACGGATAGGATTGGAGCCCGAGTCATTATCAGTGAGGCTCAATATACTTACTGGTAATGGTCTTGTGGGAGTAGATCGAGTGTTTTTCTCGTGTCGGATCGTAGTTAGCGGTAGAGAGTTTCCCGCTAGATTCATAGAGTTTCCCATGGCAGACTATGATGTAGTCTTAGGCATGGATTGGTTGAGGAACTAGTATGCTATGATAGACTGCCATGTTGGCATGGTTGTCTTTAGTATTCCAGGCGAGCCAGAGTTTTTATTTTCCAGAGGCGCAGTGGAACCATCTTTTCCAGTATTACGGATGGCAGTAGCAGCAGCGCAGTTACCCAGGATAGTTGAAGAGTTTCCCGATGTCTTCCCGGAGGAACTTTTAGGAATGCCGCCAGAGAGAGAGATCGAGTTCGCTATAGACTTGATCCCCGGGACAGCACCTGTATCAAGTGAGTCTACAGAATGGCACCTTCAGAGTTGGAGATTTTGTACAAGATGATTGAAGAACTCAGGACCAAGGGATTCATTCGTGCAAGTGGATCGCCTTGGGGAGCCCCGATGCTTCTTGTGAAGAAGAAGGATGGTACGTCTAGATTATATATAGATTATCGTACCTTGAACTCAGTGACAATCAAGAACAGATACCCTCTCCCGAGGATAGATGACTTATTTGATCAACATAAAGGGGCTTCAGTGTTCTCGAAGATAGACTTACGATCAGGATACCACCAGATCAGAGTCAGAGAGCAGGACATCCCGAAGACAGCTTTCCGATCTAGATATGGATATTGGAAGTTCCTTGTTATGCCCTTTGGAGCGACCAATGCGTCAGCCGTATTCATGGACCTCATGAATTATATCTTTATACCTTATTTGGATCAGTTCGTGATCATGTTCCTAGATGACATCCTGGTCTATAGTAAGAGCGAAGCGGAGCACGAGCAGCATCTTAGAATCGTCCTTCAGACGCTTAGGGAGCACCAGTTGTACGCCAAGTTCAGTAAATACGAGTTCTGGCTTGATCGCATTTCGTACTTGGGTCACATCATTACCCGAGGAGGAGTGGAAGTAGATCCCCAGAAGATTGTGGCTATTGAGTCATGGCCAGTACCCAGCACCGTTGCAGAAGTTCGTAGTTTTCTTGGATTGGCCGGCTACTACCGACGATTCATTTCAGATTTTGCAAAGATTTCGGCGTCGATGACCCAATTGACCCGCAAGGATGTGCAGTTTGCTTGGACAGCAGAGTATCAGAAATCATTTGAGAAGTTGAAGCGAGGTTTGATAACGGCTCCTATTCTCACACTTTCGGATGGAACCGGAGGATTTTCAGTGTATTGTGATGCTTCAGGCAGAGGTTTAGGATGTGTTCTGATGCAGCATGGGAAGGTAATAGCTTATGCGTCACGACAACTTCGTGATCATGAGAGAAATTACCCGACCCATGACTTGGAATTGGTAGCAGTAGTGTTTGTACTTAAGTTGTGGAGGCACTACTTGTACGGAGATAGAGTGGAGATATTTACTGATCACAAGAGCCTGAAGTATGTTTTTACCCAGAAGGACCTTAACATGCGGCAGAGAAGATGGCTCGAGCTACTGGTGGACTACGATGTGGACTTGTAGTATCACCCAGGAAAGGCCAACGTTGTAGCAGATGCATTGAGCAGGAGAGCCGAAGTTTACTTCCTAACAGCGCAACCAGAGTTATTAGCAGATCTTCAGAAGATGGGTATAGAATTTGTCCTCCCTTCCAGCTTGGCATTGAAGGCCAGTCTATAGGTTCAGTCCAGCATAGTTGAGAGGATCCGGATGGCGCAGTCAGCCGATTCTAAGATTCAGCGACTCAGAGCAGAGTGTGAGGCAGGAAGAAGGCCAGAGTTGTGCATTCATGAAGATGGTACACTTCGACACGGCACTCGTCTTTGTGTACCTAGTAGAGATATCAGACAGGAGATCATACAGAAGCTCACAGTTCACAGTATTCTATTCATCCCGGTGGCACGAAGATGTCTAGAGATATTCGTCAGCATTTTTGGTGGAATGGCATGAAGAGGGAGATAGCCCAGTTTGTCTCGCGGTGTTTGGTTTGTCAACAAGTTAAAGCTGAACATCAGAGGCCTGCTGGACTTCTTCAGCCCTTGCCGATCCCAGAATGGAAATGGAAACACATAACAATGGATTTCGTGACTGGATTACCTAGATCCCCGGCTGGCAGAGATGCTATTTGGGTTATAATAGATCGGCTCACAGAAGTGGCTCATTTTCTCCCATTCAGAGTCGGTCAGTCGACGGCGCAGTTGGCAGAAATATATCTCAGGCAGATTGTCAGGCTTCACGGTGTGCCCGTCAGTAATACCTCGGACAGGGGTTCAAGATTCACATCACACTTTTGGCGCAGCTTGCAAGAGAGTTTGGGAACTCACCTTCAGTTCAGCTCAGCTTATCACCCGCAGACAGATGGCCAGTCGGAACGCACGATCCAGACTCTTGAAGATATGTTGCGGTCATGTACACTCGACTTCGGTGGTTCGTGGAAAGATCACCTGCACCTGGTGGAATTCTCTTACAACAATAGTTACCAGGCCAGTATCCAGATGGCACCTTTCGAGGCCTTATATGGCAGGAAGTGCAGATCCTCGCTAGCATGGGACGACATCGGAGAGAGGCAGATGCTTGGCCCAAAGATGATCACCCAGGCTGTCGAGGTGGTCAGGAAAGTCAGAGATCGCCTTCGAGTGGCCCAGGATCGCCAGTGCCATTGGGCCGATGCTCATCGACGTCCCTTAGAGTTTGCTGTCGGCGACCATGTTGTTAGGGTTATATACTAAAATCATCACTTTTGTAGTAACCTTATTTTCTTAAATTTTGAATGAGAATCATATGGGCAAATGTTTGCATATTGTATTTGTTGTAAGTATTAATGCAAATGTCTGATATTCTATATTGTAGATAATATGGTGTGTGGTGTCACACAGAAGATCATATTATCAGTTTCCTATAGAGTATATAAATAGTTCACAACCTAGATGGACTTGGACAATCTATTGGAAAGGTTGTAGTATAATCTGGTATTAGTCAATCTTGACTATAGGTTTACACTAGTACACTTTGTGTGTATTGAACAGGACCACTTGACGTTGTTCTCTTTGTACTGACTATATAAAGAGAACAAACACCTCTGTTATTATGGATGCTTGTGCTCTTAATCCGGATATAATAACGGACATGTATATGCAGTGTGCATTACTTTGACTCATAAAAGAGTGAGATTCATTATGGATCAACAACCTCTATGAATTGGGTAATAACATTGTATGTATGATGGGCTGTTGATTATAAATGGAATCCATGTCCCGATACATCGGGTTGATGATGTCCTCTTAAGAAGCTCATAAGGATTGTCATGTAAACCCTGCAGGTAGATTATATCCGACATGACAAATAAAGTTGAGCGGTACTACTTAAGGATAAAAGATGTCGAATCAATATAGTTGTCAGTAACTTAATTTGATCGACGGACATACGATCTTAACATGGGGAGCCAAACGAGCATATAATAAAAGGAGCCCACAAACATATTTTGGGATTAGGGAGGTAGTGCAACAATAGCTTATTAGTGGACCGAGCTATTGTTAATGGGCCTGGATTGTGTGTTCGGGCTGGGCTGAACACGGGATATCCAGATCCGTTAGGAGGCCTAATCCTAATTTCTTCTCATGGTCCCTGCCGTAGCCTATATATATCCTCTATTCTATGGCCGCCAGATTACTGATGAGAAATCTAAATTTTTTTCTAAATTCGTGATTCACGTAAGGAGAGAAAGAGAGTGCTGCCAAGAAGAAGAAAAGGTTCGGAGATCGTTGTCCACACGACGTCCAACTCGAGGAAGGAATACGTGCAGAAGATCTTGGGGTCGTCCGTTCGAGATTGCCAGGAATTACTTGTCTCCTTTCTGCTGTAGGTATAATTCGTGAACCCTAGTTTCCGCCTATGAAGGGTTAGAACACGTATTAGATCTGTTTAACTTTCTATCGATCAATACGCACACCAAATGAAGGGTCCCGGGAATCCCCAGTTCCATCACATGTATTCCTTAGGATCTCACCTAACCGTGGCGTCATTCGCTTCGGCATACGAGAAAAGCTTAGTCCTAGGTATATAGGGCCGTTCGATATTCTAGAGCGAGTAGGAGATGTGTCCTATCGTCTCGCTCTTCCGCCGTCGCTAAGTGAGGTGCATGATGTTTTCCATGTGTCCCAATTACAACGGTGTATCCCGGACCCGAGCTATATCCTGGACCATTCAGAACTGGTTGTTGGTACCAACCTTTCGTATGAGGAGAGGCCCGTGTCTATATTGGACCGGAGAGAAAAGATACTCAAGAACAAGACTATTAGTTTAGTCCGTGTTGCTTGGGGTCATCAATCTCTAGGTGAGTCAACATGGGAGCGTGACGATGACATCCGATCGCGATATCCCGACTTGTTTGACTCGTAAGGTATAATGTCTTCCTTATGACTTATACTTTCCATCCCTTGCTTGCATGTATGATTGTTTGATTGTTTGCTTAGTGTAGCTTATTATGGTTGGTATAGCTGGCTCTTACACCTCTAAGAATCTTGATTTAAATTTTGAGAACGAAATTCTTTTAAGGTGGGTAGAGTTGTAACACCCGTATATTGGAATACGTATTTTGAGTAGGCTCACATGTATTTCGGACCTGTATTTTATTTTCTCAGATTTTGGTCTGTAATTGTAAATTGGCTCGACTTGCGGATTTTGGTTTTCTCGTAAAATTGGGTTTGACCTGGCATGGTTTTATTCTTGTGGAGAAGGATTTGGTTTGGTTTAGTTTGGTTTGGTTTGCATTGGACCGCCCTAGTTAACCTCCACCCTCAACACAACACACCATCCCTCATTAAAACCCCACCTAACTTTCTCTCTCCTCATAACTTCCATTAATTTTCTCCATCTTCTTCTTCTTTCCTCCACCAACACCATAGGCAAGTGCACCTTGCCACCAAATAAGCACCCTATTTTATTTGTCCATTAGCTAGATTAGGTCATGGTGAACAACATTAGAACATGGCATTTTGTGATTTGGATCTTCCATTTTTCTAGATCTAAGTTTTAGCTATTTTTGGATTTTCTTGGTTTTGATCTATTAAACTTAGATTTTTGCTTGTTTTGAGGCTTCTATGTGGAAGAGAATTCAATTTTACACAAGTTAGAACTTTGAAAACCTAAATTTGGTTTTGATTTGGCTAAGTTACGAAGATTAGAAATTTGGAGTTCTTGGAGTGTCCTCTCGGCTTGGAGAAGAAGACCTCTCGGCCAGCGCTCTTTAGCGCAAGGCCGAACTACGCACTCTCCTCGGCCAGCGCTTTTTAGCGCTGGGCTGACTCGCGCTCATGGCCGGCGCCCTTTGGTGAACCGTGCTTCCCTACCTTGGCGCGCTTGGCCCCAGCGCAGTTTGACCCAGCGCAAGCCGACTTCAGCGCACTTCGCTCCTAGCGCACTTCGCTCCCGCACAACCCAATCCTAGCGTAGCTCATTCTCAGCGCAGTTTGCTCCCAGCGCACTTCGCTCCCGCGCAACCCAATCCTAGCACAGCTCATCCCCTGTACAGCTCGCTTGTAGTGCCCCGTTCCGCTCAGTCGCCGACGGCGTTCGGCTTGGCCTTACAACGGCGACTCGAAGACATCGTTCAGGTGGGGTAGTTTCAGTGAACTTGCCTCATCTTAGCCTTCATATAATAAATCACATGTTTTCAACTTGCACAAATAGGCTTGATAATAAAAGAGACGAATCCACATAGCTAAAGGGAATAATCCCGATGGGTCGAATTGAGTTAGAATATGGAAAGGTCCAATGGCCGTCTTAGAGTTTGTGCATGGCGTGCTTTGAAAATGACACTCGGTCCTTCGTTCTGTGGCTTTGGAGAAGGAAAGTTGGTCTTCGACACAAAGTTATGAAATAGCCTAAGTCCTAGGCGTCGCCTGCGTGAATGCTTGTTAAAGCATGCACGGTCCCGTCGAATTGTCCTGACACTTGAGTTGGCCTAAGTCATAGGCGTCTCCCACGTAAATGCTCGACAAAGCATGCACGTTTCCATAATGCAAGGCTTGGCATAGCCTTTGCTCGTCCCTTGAGTCAAGTTATAGGCTTGATTAAGTTAGGCAAAGTTACGCCGATCGACCTAAGTCATTTCTAGTGCTGTCCTACTCTTTCTGCGGTTGTCAAGTTAAATAGTCCCACGATCCCAAGGCCCGTCATATAAAGTATGACTTGGGCGATAGCGTCGCGTAGATCGGAAGTCGATTTGAGACACAATGGCACGGTCCTAGAGTTTTAAGGCACGTGCCACGGTTGATTCATTGAGTTTTGGAAAGTGTTGCGAATAGTTGTTCTTGAGTTGTGTAAAATGATAGGGCAAGAAAGAAGAATGCTCGCGACTACGGGTCGTCGAGGTAAGATCTCAGATGTGAGAAGTATTGAACTTGGCCCTGAAAGAGATGATAACACAAGAGGTAGAATGACTGTGTGAGACGTCAGTTGAGTCGAGTCTTGCATGGTCATGGACAACTTGTCGACAAGGTAGAGTTTCCTCGAACGGTAGCCCGACGGAAGGGGACCGGTTCTTGAGAAGCATCATTAGCACGTGCTGGATGACCGCACACGTTAGCACAGAGGCTTGCCAGCGGGGCTAGCTACCCACCTGGCAAGGGCGGCCGCCTAACAAGCTAAAGGAGTCCAGGATGGCTCTGGGAGTCAGTGACCAAATTATATAGATGAGTAGGCATGGCGGCAAATCCGCGTGTGTGCCTTTAGATTGAGTTGAGTTGTTGAATGTGTGTATAGTTGGAATACAATGTTTGGTCCTAAGATGTGGCATCAACATAGGCGACGTACTTCGGCACGAGATGTGGCATCGAGTCTAATGTTATCAGCATATAAGTTGCATAGTTTGGATATGAGTTGTCCTGAGTCTAAGTCAGGAAAGGCCGCAAGGCAAAGTTGGTCGAGTGACACTTAACCCACAAGTCTTGATTGGGTCAGTTGATGATTTAGTAGCAAAGGGCCGCGAGGCGACGATATGGTTGAGTCGCACGTAGTCGCGAGGCACGACACAAAGGATTTGTAGCACGGTCACACGGGAATGGAGCCTCATCGCGTAGTTGCATCCCTGATTTTGGCCGAAAGGCAAGCACGACTTGATAGGTTAACGTTGTTTGAGTCGACATTGTTGTTGCAAGCACGGGATGGTCTAGAGGCACAGAATAGGCCAAGGGGTCGTCCTAAAACTGATCCTAAGGCAAGACTAGAAAGACAATTGATAAGAAAAGACTATGTTGCACAAAGTAAATCAAACGTGTTGGGTTTTGTATGGGTGGGCGAGGAGCTCACTCCACCAGTACAGTTGAGTACTGACACCCACACAGTATTCATGTGCAGGCACAGGTAGAAGCTCGTGGCGTGGAGCTCGCTTGGATGCGTCGAGGCACGGAGTTCCTTGGCAATTCGAAGCGTACGGCCGCATGGAGTCAGACTTATACGGGACATAATGTATGGACATCGCCTTCCGAAGCTTCCGCTAGATCAAGACTTGTAATTGAGAGATGAGAGAGAGCTGAGTGACTTGAAATGTGAGATGAGTGAGCTTGAGTGATTGAAATCTTGGCTTTGCGCCCCAAATGTAACCGTTTCTTCAATATCAATAATAGAGTATTTTTTAATGACTTGTGCTTTGTTCTAAATTCTGCTGCTGTTATTCAATGTCTCTGCTTGGGACTTCTGTGCGACGACCCCGTCGCAGCCACTGAAATCGGCCGTTATGGAACCCGCCTTGCACGAGCGCAATCTAGGCTCGTGCGGCATCACGCCTTAGCGAGGACGATTGTTCCTACGGGAGCGGGGCGTGACATAATGGTATCAGAGCACGGCTTTACGTCCTTGGACTATCGATTGAATTCTTTAACTTGTTGTTTCCGCGAACTCTGAATTGTGCTTCCGCAAGTTGATATCGTTGGTGCGCTCTCTCTCAATTGTCCCACGGGATGTCCATACAATAAGTCTATCTACTTTGTAAATCATAAGAGAACAGTTTTTGATAAAACAAAAAGATGGTTTACTTAAGCACGGTTGGCTAAGTCGGGCTGGGCATATACACCAAAGTTGCGTCGACCCTAGCAAAGTCGAGTGCGGGATTCGTAGTGTTCGAGCTAGAATAAGTTGAACTCGATTGAGTAAAATGTGGGATTACTATCGATAGGGGTGCTATCGAACGACGATGTTATCGTCGGTACGATATAAGGTGAGCGTGCTTGAAATTTAAGGAATCGTTCGGACGGAAATTCGAGGAAGTAGATTGTGAATCGAATGATAGTTTTGATGATTTGTTGAATGACTTCATCCCTGAGTGGTGTATGCGATAGCCTCAGGGATTTCGATCGATCGATTGAGGATGCGGGGTGTCGATGAGTCTATCAGCAAGCGTTGTACATATGCAAAGCCTAGATTGAGTGTCGTTGAACAAGTTGTAGACTTAAAGATTTGACGAATTGATTCGAACGACTTAGAGATTGACATGCACGGAACGTGCACGAGATTGAAGATTGCGTAAGTATGAAACGCAAAAATGATAGAGTAGGCAAATCAAATCGAAGAAAAGTTAAGGTGTGCGAATGGATGACTTGATCGAGGAAATCGATAAGAATCGTATACGAAAAGTTAGCACGACAGGTAGATAGCGTGCATGAAAGGTTTGATTTTGAAGTTACGCGAATGACTCGGAGGATTGGAATGAATGTTGCTCGATGATTTGAGTTAGCAAGGAATGATGCGATTTGAGGAAATTGATGTTGTGAATGATTCGAGGGATAATGATCGAACTTGAATTGAATATCGAGGAGATTATCCTGTCGGACGATAGCATTATTCGCACGACTCGAAATTGGTTGCAAAGAAAGACCGTCAGGTTACGCATATCATCGACGGTATTGAGGCATATCAAAGATCGATATATGATAACTCGGGGGTACTCTGACTCGGCGAAGGACGATCGTGCAAGTGTTATTGTTCGGTTGGATGCTATAATTAGGATTTTGATGGAGATGAATGTTGGATGAAAGTGATCGTGTCTTGATGGTTACGTTGATAGCCACAACGTCGACGATCTTGTCTTGCGCGAGCGCAACTCTAGCCTCGCACATGCGTTGCGTCAGATTTGGGGCGATCGTTCCGCGTGAGCGTTGACATGGTGATTCATGTCGCGGGAATGATCGAACTCGGAAAATTAGGACGCAACATCTTTGATTGTCTTGACTTGTCGGTTTGATGCGAAGAAAAATTTGAGGATGTTAGGATTGCGATTGATGAATGAAAGAAACTTGAGGATTGAGTAGGTCCAATCCGCGCATCGAGAATGAATTAGTCTAGACGCAAAACAAGAGTTACGTCCCGATGAGGATGATTATCCCGCGGAAGCGTGCATGGTGATTCATGCCCACCATAGAAAATCTGACTCGCGTGAGATCGGGGCGTAACGTATTGTTGAGTCAGATGACCTTGTGATCGATTTCATGAATTAGGATAAATGACTTAGGGAATGTGGAATGTAAATTATGGTTTAGCTATGAAATGTGTCGTAGCGTGCTTGACTTGAGAATGATTGATAGGCGAACTATATTGAACGTGTTCGAAGAGATAGACTATGCGAAGATGGTTTATCAAACGAGCGAGATTGATATGTCAAGGAATTGGTTGAACGTAAGTTGTCGTAGGATGGCTTTACTGAATGACTCGGACCCCATGCTACAAAATGTTGGGATGTGTGTAGGCAATCTATGCTCGAAGCTTAGAAATCGGAGTGATACGAGCTTGGGTAGAAAGACCCCGTATTATCAATTTGGTTTGACCTTAAGATGGGGTCAGTGTTGATATTGTTGTTTGGGAACTATGATTCCAATACTGACGGAAAGACATAGCCTAGTAGTTAGGCAGACATCCGAGTGCGAAGTGGTAGGATTTGTAGAGGCACCACTCGCGAGTCTCGGTTGACATGCATGTATATCAGGGACGCTTGAATATGTGCACGATTCGACTCGGGTGGTGATGGCAGGATTCGCTATCACAAGGCTTGGTTGAAATGCATGTATTTTGGGGACGCCTAGAATATGTGCACGATCCATACTAAGTGATACGTTGAATCAAGTGAGACTTGAGAAACAAGGAAGTGTCGAGGATTTTGAGATCGTAAGTTTTGAAGAAAGGATTGAGGGTAGCACGAGCGTGGCTCGAATTTGAGTAAGGCATAGGAGAATTGTGTGTGAGAGTTCTTGAACGTTGAGTAAAGTGATAAGTCGATAAGTGTACTCAGTTAGTTTCGAGGATGAAACTTTTTCTGACTGGTGTATGATGTAGTGCCCCGTCCCGCTCAGTCAATCGGAGGAATCGAAACGCCGACGGCGTTCGGCTTGGCCTTACAACGGCGACTCGAAGACATCGCTCAGGTGGGGTAGTTTCGGTGAACTTGCCTCATCTTAGCCTTCACATAATAAATCGCATGTTTTCAACTTGCACAAGTAGGCTTGATAATAAAAGAGACGAATCCACATAGCTAAAGGGAATAATCCCGACGGGTCGAATTGAGTTAGAATATGGAAAGGTCCAACGGCCGTCTTAGAGTTGGTGCACGGCGTGCTTTGAAAATGATACTCGGTCCTTCGTCCCGTGGCTTGGGAGAAGGAAAGTTGGTCTTCGACATAAAGTTATGAAATAGCCTAAGTCATAGGCGTCGCCTGCGTGAATGCTTGTTAAAGCATGCACGGTCCCGTCGAATTGTCCTGACACTTGAGTTGGCCTAAGTCATAGGCATCTCCCGCGTAAATGCTCGACAAAGCATGCATGTTTCCAAAATGCAAGGCTTGGCATAGCCTTTGCTCGTCCCTTGAGTCAAGTTATAGGCTCGATTAAGTTAGGCAAAGTTACGCCGATCGACCTAAGTCATTTCTAGTGCTGTCCTACTCTTTCTGCGGTTGTCAAGTTAAATAGTCCCATGATCCCAAGGCCCGTCATATAAAGTATGACTTGGGCGATAGCGTCACGTAGATCGAAAGTCGATTTGAGACACAATGGCACGGTCCTAGAGTTTTAAGGCACGGGCCACGGTTGATTCGTTGAGTTTTGGAAAGTGTTGCGAATAGTTGTTCTTGAGTTGTGTAAAATGATAGGGCAAGAAAGAAGAATGCTCGCGACTACGGGTCGTCGAGGTAAGATCTCAGATGTGAGAAGTATTGAACTTGGCCCTGAAAGAGATGATAACACAAGAGGTGGAATGACTGTGTGAGACGTCAGTTGAGTCGAGTCTTGCATGGTCATGGACAACTTATCGACAAGGTAGAGTTTCCTCGAACGGTAGCCCGACGGAAGGGGACCGGTTCTTGAGAAGTATCATTAGCACGTGCTGGATGACCGCACAATTTAGCGCAGAGGCTTGCCAGCGGGGCTAGCTACCCACCTGGCAAGGGCGGTCGCCTAACAAGCTAAAGGAGTCCAGGATGGCTCTGGGAGTCAGTGACCAAATTATATAGATGAGTCGGCATGGCGGCAAATCCGCGTGTGTGCCTTTGGATTGAGTTGAGTTGTTGAATGTGTGTATAGTTGGAATACAATATTTGGTCCTAAGATGTGGCATCAACATAGGCGACGTGCTTCGACACGAGATGTGGCGTCGAGTCTAATGTTATCAGCATATAAGTTGCATAGTTTGGATATGAGTTGTCCTGAGTCTAAGTCAGAAAATGTTGCAAGGCAAAGTTGGTCGAGTGACACTTAACCCACAAGTCTTGATTGGGTCAGTTGATGATTTAGTAGCAAAGGGCCGCGAGGCGGCAATATGGTTGAGTCGCATGTATTCGCGAGGCACGACACAAAGGATTTGTAGCACGGTCATACGGGAATGGAGCCTCAACGCGTAGTTGCGTCCCTGATTTTGGCCGAAAGGCAAGCACGACTTGATAGGTTAACGTTGTTTGAGTCGACATTGTTGTTGCAAGCACGGGATGGTCTAGAGGCATAGAATAGGCCAAGGCGTTGTTCTAAAACTGATCCTAAGGCAAGACTAGAAAGACAATTGATAAGAAAAGACTATGTTGCACAAAGTAAATCAAACGTGTTGGGTTTTGTATGGGTGGACGAGGAGCTCACTCCACCAGTACAGTTGAGTACTGACACCTACACAGTGTTCATGTGCAGGCACAGGTAGAAGCTCGTGGCGCGGAGCTCGCTTGGATGCGTCGAGGCATGGAGTTCCTTGGCGATTCGAAGCGTGCGGCCGCATGGAGTCAGACTTATACGGGACATAATGTATGGACATCGCCTTCCGAAGCTTTCGCTAGATCAAGACTTGTAATTGAGAGATGAGAGAGAGCTGAGTGACTTGAAATGTGAGATGAGTGAGCTTGAGTGATTGAAATCTTGGCCTTGCGCCCTAAATGTAACCGTTTCTTCAATATCAATAAAAGAGTATTTTGCAATGACTTGTGTTTTGTTCTAAATTCTGCTGCTGTTATTCAATGTCTCTGTTTGGGACTTCTGTGCGACGATCCCGTCGTAGCCGCTGAAATCGGCCGTTATGGAACCCGCCTTGCACGAGCGCAATCTAGGCTCGTACGGCATCACGCCTTAGCGAGGATGATCGCTCCTACGGGAGCGGGGTGTGACATCGCTCCCAGCGCAATCCGACCTAGCGCAACCCAACCCCCTGCTTAACCTATTGGCCCATGATGGTTTGGCTTTATTTCCTTGGACTTGGCTTCTCTTTGTGAATTGGAGTTTTGAGATCTTATTCCTCACAACACGACTATCTTGACCCAACACGACTTGGCACGGTTTTCGATGATTTGCTTATGACTAGTACGGTTTTTCATGATTTTTGTGATTTATGATCCATGTACTTTCTGATCTTCTTAGCAGTGACCCGATGGGGTGCATACTTAACTTGTAACCTGTGATTCATGATTAATCTCTGTAACTGAATAACTTGACAGTGGCCCGTGGCGGCGCACTCTTGACTTGTAACTTGTAACTTGACTTGACTTGATGCTGTTGTGATGGCTAACTTGACTCTTATAACCAACTCTGACACCGTGGGTGTTCATTCTTGCTGCTTTGTGCAATCCACTTGTTTTGTCTTGTCTTGTATCATGTCTAGGACGTGACTCCCTGGTTCCTACGGTCAGGGATTTGCACTGAATATGGACTAGGCTAATGACTAGATCAAATTATAGTTCATGGATAATTCCCCGTCACAGGCAATCTCGTTATCTGGGCGCTTTAAATGGACTTGTAGCCTGCCGACGAGTAGGGCACATTCCAGCACACTGTCATGTGTTACACCCTCTAAGTCACCTAAGGGTATATCATTTTCTGGGCGATGTACCCAACCATACTCTCAACCCGCGGAAGGATAACTGGATAGTCTGCAGGGCTTGGGACTGGGAATTTCTCATTTACATCTTGTTAGTAATTAGGCTTGTGATAACCCTAGTTAGTTAAGTAGTAACCGTAGTATTTGCTTGGCCGATTGTGAATGGATGGTGTCCAGTCTTGTCTAAGACTCATCTTGTCCCTGTACCTGGTACTCCTGAACATGATTGTTTTACTTATCTTTAAACAATCATTGGGTAGAGACAAGGTGCTATTCAGGCGAAGGGTTACAACCCCGGTCCTTGTTTGGTTTAAGGATTGTAACCTGGCTCCCGGAATGGTTCTACGTCCCTAGTCGTTTATTGCCCTGTTGTACTCTTTATTACTTGTACTTTTCTTCTGTTCCTTATGTTCTGATATGCTGGCTCTTGTCCTTATTTCGTGGCCTCCTTGTGGCACTTGCTTTTTCTGGGGTTTGACCCAGCTGGTTTTGTGTGGCCAGATTTTGGAGCAGCACCCGAGGATCTACCGAACCTCCAGCCCGATGGTGGCGACTAGACTAAACCCGGGCTACGAGTGGGTTTTCCTCTTTTGTTTCGCCAACTATATTGTAAAATTATTCTTTTGAGGCGTTTAGCCGACGAGCACCTATTAGCTTGATGCATATTTACTTACTGTCTGCCTACGGGCTGTAAACATAATTAACAAATCCTAGGGTTGATCATGTATGACTAAACTCTTGCTAGTCCTCGCATTTTGTACGACTAGCTTCATGATCAGCTGAATATGTAATATTTGGGACGCCTTTTATTGTATATTTGGTGGTCTAACATCTTGTAACTATATTACTTGCTTGATATTGAGACAATAGGCTTGACCTTCGAGACAGTTGGCTTGTAGTAAACCCTCATATCTAGACAGCCGTGACCGTATAGCGAGATGAATCCCATTTCAATATACGTAGCTGGCTATGTACGCCCCCGCTCTCCAGTATTCTGGTTCTGGAGTATCACATGTTTGGACACCTCGTGTCCAGTTGTTTGGACACGAGATGACTTCTGTGACACGTGTATATATGCACGATATGTTATCACATACTAAATTGATGTTTGTTTGGATTTCGATACATGAATTTATGTTTTGGGTTCGAATGTTCAATATTCTGATACTGTGATATAAATTGGGTTTTCAATTGATTTTTAAATATAAATTGGTGTTAATTTGATATGTTTTTAACTACATTATACTGAGATATCATGTATTATATCTGGGACATGATGTGGTATTCGAATTGAATTGGGGATGAGGTTTCGAACCCTGTTGTGATATATTGTATAAGAACTGAACATATATGTACCTAAATGTTCCTGATATGGGTACATTGACTGAACTGGAATGAGGGTTATAGATGTTTTTCCTGAGAATTACCTCTATATGCTGCTGTTAACATGCCACACTACTCTATTGCTATACACTTGGATACACTCTACCTATTCACAATTGACACCACACTAAGTTCACACACTTTTCACTCTAACACTATATCGCCTGCTGTACACTCTAACATGCCACATTACCTTTACTGTCACACTTTCACATTACTATGCCTTGACACTCACCACACACCCTATATGCTTCAGTACACTTTATGCTATACTTGACACCATGTCCAGTTGACACTACCACTTCACTTTGACACTTATTGACACTAACACTATATACTCTATAGACATACACCCACCTATATATGTCACCCTATATATATATATATATATAAATAAATATATATATATATATATATATATATATATATATATATATATATATATATATATATATATATATATATATATGTAAATAAGATAATTTGAAGATATGATATTGTGATTGTAGAAGCATGGAAAATACTAAAGAAATTGACTCATGCGGCCAAGAAAGACCCATGCGGCTCAGAAAACGCATGCGGCTCTGGGAGTCATGCGGCATAAGGAGCTATGCGGCCGGAGGCATTCCATGCGGCTCAGAAGACACGTGGCGTGACAGTGCTCCCCTCCGATCCATGCTGCATTAATCGCTTTGACGGCTGACCCCTCTGAAAAGTTGACAGACCTGACACCAAAGCAGGTAATTATGACTCTGTCATGATGATGAATCTCTAGGGAAGAGAAAGAAATCTCTGACACAACCCCCCGAGAACAACAAAATGCCACGTGGCCCTGCCACGTGGGTGTGCTTATGCGGCTCGAAGTGAAGACTTCCCATGCGGTTCAGAGTGAAGCTATCCCATGCGGCTCGAGTGGAATCATCCTTATGCGGCTCAAGAAGATCATGCCCATGCGGCTTAAGCAGACACACCATTATGCGGTTCATGCGGCTCATCATATGGTTCAGAAGTCTGAAGAGAGGGGGCCATTGCCCAGACAGTCCTGACACGTGTCCCAAGTCTTATGCGGCCCAAAATTCATGCGGCCCAAATCTTATGCGGCCCAATCTGCATGCGGTTCCAGTCTCATCATTGGCTCTCAGAACACGTGTCCTCAGCCGATCAATCTCCCAGATTTATGGCAATCCAAGATCGGGTCGAATCCCAATGATCTGGGGCACGTGGCAGGAGAATAAATTTGATTTATTCGCAGATATGAGAGAATCATTATAAGGGGGATTTATGCCAATCAACATTAATTGCTAATGGAGATTTGGTGTAATCTACCCTTAATGGTTCTGATTCATCGCAATCAGAAACGAACGGCCTGGATTGATCAATCCCCAGGCCGCCGCCATCTCCAAGAGCTAATCATTGGCAACCCTAGCAATCACATCCCACTATTATAAATAGCAAGGTGCCATTCCCTTGTAGCATATAGAGAGATATACAAAAAAGAAACCAGAGAAGAATACGTATACGCAGAGAGACTTCCCCCATAGTCAGAGAGAGAATATACACAGAGAGAGAGAAGCCAGGAGAGCAATCAGAGAGAGAGCAAGAAGGTATTTCTTCGTCAACGACCAAGCAGATCTTCTCCGAGTCAAGGCTGCATACCGATCGTCCAAGGAGTAAGGCAGAGCGGCCGTCGCTTTCCCGAGCCTCTATCGTCACCCCCCAGAATCTAAAATAAACAATCGTACTTAGACTGCTGTACCTAGGTTTTCGTCCCTAGGCTTTCTTTGTACGAGCGAGTTTGTATTATGAGTCTAAGTTCAGTCCTCCGATAATTGTTCTGTACTTTTACAATCAATGGCAAACACGATGGCGACTCTGCTGGGGACTAACTTCTCCACGGCTGAGGAGTTGGTGACGCAATCGGACGCAGCCAAACTTGGCTCTACACAACAGAAGATGGTCGTACGCTTCGACCAACAGGCGTTCGAAGAGATGCTCTCTGAAGGTAGCACTGGCCCGGTCCAGAAGCGCACCCGCACCATAAAGGCTCGCAAAGAGTGGAGGCCAAAATCATTTGCTCCTCCGCAAGCCCTTGATGGGGTGCTCTCTATTACTCAAGATGGCAAGAAAGACTCCCCTGCGGCCCCACTTCAGACCGTAGACAACTATGCTGTCCCCAAGTCCGGCAGAAGAAAACACTATGATGCTGGACTTGCAGGGGCAAAGAGGAACTCTACGCGGTCCGAGCCGCAGCAGAGTATTAGCCGCAGGGAGAAAGCCCATGCGGCTACAACCGTCGACCGCATAAAGAAAACTCATGCGGCCACATCTGTCAGCCGTATAACTTATGCGGCTACAGTCGCCAACCGTACGGATGAGACTCATGCGGCTATTGAAGTCAATCGCTTGCAGAAAACCCATGCGGCCACAGATGCCAACCGCATACGGTCAGCCTGCACGGTCGTGACTCCTAACCGCATAAAGACTCATCCTACAACAAAAGACAGCCGCATGCAGATAGCCTGTACGGTACCCAATGCTAGCCGCATAGCATCCGTCCTACGCTTCTCTCGATCAGTCTTCGACCGGCTCTCATGCGGTCCTGACTCTGATCATTATCTGGATGATAATCCAGACTCTGTGGTATTCGACTTAGACTCCTCCTATTACGCACCCACAAGTGCTAAAAGGAGGAAGTCTAGGGCAGCGCGGGCTCATCAAGTCCAGACGACTGCCCCAACCTCTGACTATCGGGGCGTCCCGCTGATTGTCACGCGGGCCTCTGATGGGAAGTTGTATAAAACCACTCAAGTCCAGCCCCCGGCGGCAAACGGACAAAGTGGTTCCTCTGACCTGCGTGAGGTTATCCTCCACAAACGCAAAGAAAGAGAAGGAGCTTCGGGGTGTAAAGAGCCCTCACACGGACATCAATGCACCCAGATCATCGTCAACTGCTGTTACAGCAACACGGCGGTGACGGAAGACCGGCCATCCGTCTTCCAAAGACTACATCACCCGAGCTCAGAAGACGAGGCACCTCCTGGTGTCTCCTGCAAGTCCGCACAGAAAGTTCTCGCCAAGGGAAGAGGGAAGAAAACGAGCATCTCCAGCCCAAAGGTGTCAACTACTGCAGCTAAGAAACCGTCGTCTAAAGGGTTATCCTCCATTGGAGTATTTCAACACACCCGTTCGAAGACGAAAACTGCTGCAGTAGGAAGTTCGTCGTCTGCAACATTGGAGGTCGTCGGAACTGGGGGTAGCACTCCAACAAACATCCACGATAATCCGACATTCCAGGAATACGGACTGGAGGAAGCAAACCCTCTGACGGATACAACAGATACCGACGTCCCCAAGGACATCCTAGATGAAGCAAGCTCCGATGCCGGGGGTAGTGTTCCTTCCGAGTCTGAACCTGAAGAGAATATCCCCACATATCCTGATGATTTCTCGATGCACGGGTACGACTCGGAGGGTACATCCTCCACCACTCCTTCCGTCACTCCTCATGTGAAGACGGTGTTCATGACAGACAGCAATCAAGGCGGTTTCGGTGATCGCCAGCGCATCGACACTTTGGAGGCCATATTACACGCCTTGGTCAAGTATGTAGACGAGATCAAAGTGGCGCTTCCTAATCTGCAGGGGGTGACACCTGGCCAGACAAGCACGGGTCCCCCAATCAACGTAGATTCAAATTCGGCGGCACCAAACCCGGGCAATAATCCTCCCGAAGTAACGGCTCCGACTGCGACAGATGAGACCCGAGAAGTAAGGAGAGAAGTTCAAGAGCTCCGAGCCATGTTCCACGCCAGAGAAAACTCTCAAGACCTCCGGATACAGCAACCATATCCTGCTGAATGGAGGGATGTTCCCTTTCCACCAAGATATAAGCCGTTCAATATCAACCCATATGATGGCAAGACTTCAGCAAGTCGGTACATCACTTACTTTGAGGTCGCTACCGACCATCTCCTCCATGATGATGCTATCCTCACACGGTTATTCATTGGAGCATTGGAAGGAGTCGCGTTCGATTGG
The DNA here is from genome assembly GCA_029216955.1 of Iris pallida. Lineage (NCBI taxonomy): Eukaryota > Viridiplantae > Streptophyta > Magnoliopsida > Asparagales > Iridaceae > Iris > Iris pallida. Next base: position 21,975 of record JANAVB010006453.1, on the reverse strand, counting down.
TACCGCAACCTGCCGGACAATTGCATCCATTCCTTCGCTGGCTTCAAACGCCTGTTCTTGGAGAGGTTCTATGAGGTAGGGTAGGACGTCACGATGTCTACCCTCATGGACGTCATTCAAGGAGAGAAAGAGCTGACGAGGAATTACATTGAGCGGTTTCGTCAAACCGCAATGAAGTTACCATCTGGCAACCCGGACTCCTCCTTGATCGAAATTTGCCAAAAGAGACTACTCCCAACAATCAGTCTCTGGATGGGCGAGAGTCAATTTAAGGACTGGAAGGCTTTTATCATTAGTGCTACAAGTGCCGAAGAACGATTAAAGAAGGCTCGCCAACTGGGATTATATATCTCAGAGGGAGAGAACAAAGGCAAGCGTCCCAGCACCACCAACGACAATGGGGGTAGCCCCTCCAACAACCGGGACAACAGAGACAAGCAGGCTATGGTGGCCGATACAGCCCAGAAGCCTGAGTCGCAACCTGCGGACAGACAATGGCCTCAAATCACTTACTCTTTTGAAGACGGTCACGTCAAGCCTATCTTGGACATGCTCATACAAGGAGATAGGATTCAGCTTCCTCCACCAAGACGGGAGCCTCGGTCGGCTGATTTGGAGAACCCAAAGTTCTGCCATTACCACCGCTACGTCCACCATGCTACGCACGACTGCTACCAACTGAAACGATATATCCAGAACCTCATCGATTCGAATGCTCTGGCCATCGATTTCGAGGAGGTAACCGTGACAGCCAACATGGTGTCCGTACAATTTGGCAGCTTCCCTCCAACCGAGACCCAGGATGGGGTTATATCCATCCCTCTGGCAATGATGGAGATTGCTAATCTCCTGCCTGCTCAAGCTGCTGGTCTAGTACCTCTCACCACATCACGAGGGGAAATCATGTGGGTCCATCCGGACCTAGTCTACGAGGTAACTCAGTCCACTCCATCTTCTAAAAAGAAAAGTAGAAAAGTCAGATCCTGCCGTACCACCTCACCAGATGAAGAGGAAGTCACGGCCGTTGTTACTCGATCCGGAGCACAATCTCAACCTGTGGCGGAAAACTCGACTGATGATCATCCGCCCATTACCACGGACGCTCCGGGACCGGCTCAGCCTTCGACGACCGACAAGCCTAGGCCGAAGGAGACTCGCTTCGACAAATCCCTCCGAAAAGAAACATCTCAGGGGCTGGAGAGGCCCTACAACTTCGACATCTTGGCACAATTGGCCAATACACCGGCCAAATTGTCCTTATATGAACTTCTGAGGCTCTCGAAGGATGTCCGTACAGCCTTGAACGATGCACTTCAAAATGCCGACGCGTACCTGGCTCAGGTCAACCTCACGGGAGAAAATCAGCCCGCAGACCTCCAAGACAGTGCCTGTACGGGAGCAATGCCCAACATCGTCTTCACTCCACAAGACATGCTCATCAAGACTAATCTACACGATCGCCCATTATACTACACAGGCTACATCGGCGACATAAAGATGGATCGGATGCACATTGACCCTGGGTCTTCTATAAGCATCATTCCAAAAGGACTACTGCATCATCTTCGTATCCCGATGCATCGCCTGACCCCTACAAACACCGCCATCAGCGGGTTCAATTCGGGGAGGAGCTACCCAATCGGGAAGATCCGTCTGAAATGTCAGATTGGCGATCTCCAATCAGAAGTCACTTGCTACGTCATAGATGCCGATACTTCATACAACATCCTTTTGGGGCGCCCTTGGATACACGATTACATGATCGTGCCTTCCACGCTACACCAATGCTTCAAATATGTCGACAAGCACGACTTCGTGAGGACAGAATTTGCTGACATCGATCCCTTCAAAGGGGTCGAATCTTATTACTCGGACTCCTGCCTATACGAAAAGTCGAAGAGGCACCTCGAAGGAGGAAATAAACAAACTGATGTTGAAGCAACCACGGGATCAGAAGAGCCTCTGACGATCCACCTCCAGGCTCGTAAACCAGGCAATTCCGCACCCCTTACGGCCACACTGCGTAAGGACGCAATCAGCCTCTCGGCACAGGAAGAGCAGTTGAGAATTCGGCTGCCAAGGTCCGGCCAGGTACCGAGACCCACGACAGGGCCACTTACCATCAGATTGCCGAGAGTCGGTCAATCCCAAACAGAGAAGCTCAATCCCTCCGATAGGCCTCTGACGATACGCCTGCCTAAGAAAGGTCGTCACCCCGATGCGAGGTCTGACACTTCAAGCGAACCAGCCACCCCTCGCTCCACATCAAGTGCCAGACTGGGGGTTGCTAGTCTACCGACAACCCCACGCTCCGCTCCGTCAGTTGAGCCTCTGAAGATCAAGCTGACTAGGACGCCATCTCAATCTTCATTCACACAGGGGGTAGCCGAAGAAGAACCAGAGCTAGCCAAGTATGTGGCTGCCCACACTGATGCTCCCTCCGCAGATGATGTAATCCCTCTAGAAAAGATACCTTACTTCATCAATAAAGGGTTATCTTTGAACTACACCGAGCTCAATAAGCTATGTACAATGTATGCTATGGAACACGGTATAGGCACTCACCTACATACACAGGTGACAAATGTGTACACCGTTATCCAACTTACTCCCGTAGAAGACGCTTACCGAATAATCGAGGGAGGGGACCACCCAATCATCTTCGGCCGGACGAATAACCCGCATCCCCTCGCCATGGAAGAAGCCGACTTCGGGTCAGATGCCGGAAGACTACCTCTGTATCTCTATAGCCTTCAATCAAAATATCTTATGCAGAAACAGGGGTATGATCTAGAGACAACGCCAGGACTGAACTACGACACTGGACGACGATTACCTTTGAAGACGCCAGCCCCGGCGGGCAAACCACGAAACTACTATAACAAAACCCGATGCGGTTTAGGGTATGTAACGCCTACTACGACCCCTGAAAGCTTAGATGAAGAATGCGATTGGCAGTCACATTCAACCGGATCACCGACTTTCGACTCAGATACCAGCATCGGAGATGTGTTCAGACAAGTCATGTCAGTCAACATGGCATTCACCGACGCTTACGAGGAAGACGAAGACATCTCCAAAATCCTTGAGCTAGAGCCATGGGCCCAGCAATTAGACGCACAATGGGAAAAGCGGTTCGAACTGAGAGAACCTCCTACCGAAGATGAGGTCATACAAGTGGATCTCGGCAGCGAATCTTCTCCAAAACCGATCTTTATCAGTAAAAGCCTAACTGACGAAGAATGAGAATCGCTGTTAGTACTTGTCAGAGAATACATTGATGTGTTCGTCTGGAGCTATGAAGACATGCCGGGGTTAAATCCTGACATCGCTCTCCACAAACTCAATATACGGCCAGATGCAAAGCCAGTCAAGCAGCAACAACGACGCTTCCGCCCAGGCGTCATGGACGCGATCGAAGCCGAAGTCAACAAGCTAATAGCCAGCGGCTTCATTCGTGAAGAGCAACATCCTGATTGGGTCGCCAATATAGTACCCGTCCTCAAGAAGAATGGAAAGATTCGAATCTGCATCGACTTTCGCAACCTGAACGAGGCATGCCCCAAAGATGAATTTCCCCTTCCTATCACAGACATCATGATCGACAATACATGCGGCTTTGAACGTATGTCATTCATGGATGGATTCTCGGGGTACAATCAAATCAAGATGTCTCCCGACGACGAAAAGCACACTTCATTCCGAACCCCGATTGGCACATACTGCTACACAGTCATGCCATTCGGTCTAAAGAATGCTGGCGCTACATATCAGCGAGCCATGAGTATCATTTTTAGAGAATATTTGCGCAAGACAGTGGAATGCTATGTCGACGACATCGTCGTCAAGAGTCGCCGTAAGGAGGATCATCTGCAAGACCTGAGAACGGTGTTCAACTTAATGCGAGCCCACAATCTGAAGATGAACCCTACAAAATCGTTCTTGGGCGTATCCAGCGGGAAGTTCTTGGGCTTTATCATCACTGCACGGGGTATCCATGTAGACCCCGAGAAAACAAGGGCAATCATGGAGATGGGTCCCCCGAGAAATCTCCGTGAACTTAGAGGCCTCCAAGGGAGGCTAGCTTATATCAGGAGGTTCATTTCCAACCTCTCCGGGAGATGCCGACCGTTCACCCACCTCATGAAGAAGGAAGTCTCATTCGTATGGGACGAGGAATGCCAGCGCGCTTTCGATGACATCAAAGAATATTTATCAAATCCTCCAGTCCTGGTGGCCCCGGTCCCTGGAAAATCATTCCTGCTCTATGTACGAGCAATGGAACACTCCCTCGGTGCCCTGCTGGCACAAAACAACGACGCAGGCCACGAGCAGGCCATTTACTATCTCAGCCGAATGATGGTCGGGCCCGAACACCGATACACCGCTGTGGAGAAAGAATGCCTCGCCCTGGTATTCGCCATTCAAAAGACGCGGCACTATGTCACAGGGCAAACCATACATGTGATCTCACGAATCAACCCTCTCAGGGTCCTCATGACCAAACCAGGGGCACTCAGCTCCCGTCTCGCTACATGGGCGATATTGCTGTCCCCCTATCATATGATCTTCGTCCCGCAGAAGGCTGTCAAAGGTCAAGCCCTGGCAGACTTTTTGGCGGCCCATCCAGGATCAGAATCATCCAGAATATACGAAGAAATCCCAGATGAGGTCGCCGATTCAAATACAACCACCCACGATAACATATGGCGGATGTTCTTCGATGGCGCTTCAAGAACCGGACCCAAGGGAAACATCGTCGTCGGAGTCGGAGTCGTATTGGTCTCTCCTACCGGGCTAGTGATCAATCGTGCCTACTCTCTCACGGAACCCTGCTATAACAATGTGGCCGAGTACAATGCTTTGGTCATTGGCCTCCAACTCGCAAGAGAACTGGGGGTAGAATACCATGAAGCATACGGCGATTCGCAATTAATCGTCAACCAGATCCGGGGAACGTACGAAGTCCGCCATAAAGACATGATCCCTTACCACCAAATAGCGATCAACATTATCTCATCATTCGAGGGATTCTTCATCGAACACGTCCCCAGACTCCAAAATATCGAAGCTGATGCCCTAGCAGGCCTGGCTGCTTCCCTAGCAGTGCCAAACCACTCTCATCATTCGGTCGATGTAGTCGGCCGTGAGCTGGTCTGCCCCAAGAACAACGTTCAAGCCATGGTAAGTTATTCTGCTCAGATGATCGCCGAAGCGCCAGACTGGAGACAACCATTCATAGACTTCGTGGTCTACGACATCCTACCCGAGAACCCGAAGGAGGCTACTTCTATCAGACGGCGTTCTCTCAGATTCTTCTACGATACAGAGACGAAAATGCTGTATCGCCGCTCCTACGACGGATTACTACTTCCGTGCTTGTCAAACGCAGAAGCCAAAGAAGCCGTGCGAGAGGCTCATGACGGTGTCTGCGGGGCCCATCAGCCTGGCCCTAAGCTGCAAGATCGCCTTCGTCGGATGGGCTACTACTGGCCCACGATGGTCGCTGATGCGATAGATTATGCCAGAAAATACAAGGCCTGCCAAGTTCACGCAGACTTCATTCACCAACCATCCGAATTCCTACATCTGACAGTGGCGTCCTGGCCATTCGAAGCATGGGGAATGGATATCATTGGTCCAATCATCCCACTTTCCTCCCGAGGACATCGCTTCATACTGGCGATCACTGATTACTTCTCAAAGTGGGCAGAAGCTGTCCCACTCGCCGAAGTCAAGACTTCGAACGTGATCAGCTTCCTGAAACACCACGTCATCTACCGCTTTGGACTGCCCCGAAGGATCATCCATGATAATGGTCCGCAGTTTATAAGTTACGCATTCTACCGATTCTGCGACAAACACCGCATTCAGAATGTTGCTTCGACACCATACAACCCGGCAGCAAATGGGTTAGCAGAGGCATTCAACAAAACAATCGTCAAACTCCTCAAGAAATTTGTCTCCTCCAACGAACGCGACTGGAACGAGAAGCTCGACGAGTGCTTATGGGCTTATCGCACCACGGTTCGAACAGCCACCGGGAATACACCATTCTCTCTGGTATACGGGAGTGAGGCAGTTCTCCCACTAGAGACTCAGATTCCCTCACTCCGAGTCGCCCTCACTTATCAATTGACAACGGATGATAACTACCGATGTCGACTACAAGAGTTAGAGGCCTTAGATGAAAAATGCCTCCTAGCTCAGCAAAGGATCGAATTATACCAAGCACGCATCTCAGGAGCCTTCAACAAAAAGGTCAAAGTCAGAACATTCCAAGTGGGCGATCTTGTTTTGGCAGTCAGGAGGCCAATGGTCATGACTCACAAGACCACCGGCAAGTTCCAGCCAAAATGGGAAGGCCCATTTATCATCGAGGCCGTGTTCTCCAATGGTGCTTACCGCCTCGCCAAGCAGAACGGAGACTTGCTCATGTTGCCCGTCAACAACAAGTTCCTGAAGAAATACTATATTTAAACAACATTTTCCAGAGTTTTGAGTCATGTGCCCGCTGGTACCACTGAACTCAACCCCCTAATTTTCCAACTTATTGAGTCACGTACCCTCTTGTACCGCTGAACTCATATCCCAAATTCCCAAGTTATGTACCTGCTGGTACCTCTAAACTTACACTTTGATTCCAATATTCACAGATTTTTGAGTCATGTACCCGTGTGTACCGCTGAACTCATGCCCTTCTTCCATAAACATACCCCAAATTCCTAAGTCATGTACCTGCTGGTACCTCTGAACTTACACTTTGATTCCAACATTCATGGATTGTCGAGTTATGTGCCCATCGGTACCCCTGAACTTACATCCCGGTCACTCTTTTAAAAGAAAGTCATGTATAATCATACCGCTGAACTTTCTTCCTACAAGAGGTCCTCCCTCATGATCTAATACCTGCACTCCCAGTGCACAACAAAGGTAACGGATCCACAAATTTCCAAGACGACCATGTCCTCATCACCTCTGAGTCGTCCCATTTCCGCCAAAAAACAAATCACCCCTACATAGAATTTTCATGTCCTCATTACCTCTGAGTTATTCTACGTACCCCCCTTCATTGAGCCCACTCCTGTCATGTCCTCATTACCTCTGAATGGGAAGGCTCCGTCGAAGAAACCTTCATACTTGCCATGTCCTCATTACCTCTGAGTAAGTATGATGATCCCCTTTCGACCTATTATCTGTACCTACAACCGGAGTACGCCAAGGGTAATGGGTCCACAAATGTCCTCTGTTGACCACAAATGTCCTCTGTTGACCACAAATGTCCTCTGCTGACCACAAATGTCCTCTGTTGACCACCAATACCCTCCGTCGAGTTCGCTCCTGCCATGTACTCATTACCTCTGAGTAGGAAGACTCTACATTCAAAAAACTTTCCTACTTGCCATGTCCTCGTTACCTCTGAGCAAGTACGTCAGCTCTCTTTCATCCTATAACCCGTATCCTAAACCAGGGTATGCCAAGGGTAATAGGCCCACAAATATCCTTAGCTAAATTTCTTAACACAAACCTATCACCTCATCATGCCCCAGGAGCCCAGCTGCTCTACGGCAATTCTTTTCTCAATACCAAGAGCACCCATGACCACTTTGCTATGGCTGCTTCAGGTATCCTGACCGAAACTTGTTATCTCTACCTAAAACCAAGGTACGCCATGGGTAACAGGTCCACAAATATATCCCCTATGCGGGGGAAAACATCACCACAATATCACAGGCACAGCAAGCAATACAAATGAAGGGTAGAATTGAAAGTACTCTTTATTTGAAGGAAGAAAAAAAGAAGCATTACATATTTCGGGACCACGTCCCTTTCAAAAAAAAAGAGAAGAGAAAGAAAAAGAAGGGAAAAAAAAAGGCCAACTACATTTCAGTGTTACTCAATTCTAGGAGGCGGTCTCTCACTGAGGTGGTCTCCCGCTCAATCCGTTGCCGAGCGCGACGCTCGGCCTCCTGGAGTAACCGCTCCTCATTGTCCAAATCCAGGAGCACCTGACAGTCATCTTCCAATTTCTTCAAGACAGCCTCCAGGTCAGTCGAAGCTTGAGTAACCCTGTCAGCTTCTTGAACAATTAGTCCCCTGTCATTGCGGGCGGTCTCGAGTTCAGACTCCAGGAAAGTCAACTTCTTCTGAAGCGCAAGGATCTGCTCCCGCATCTCGATAATCTCACAAGAGACAGACTCCTCCCGAGCTACAACGTTTTCGGTCGCATAACTCAATTGATCATACCGATCAGCTAAGTCTCTGAGATCCTTCAGTGCGGCCGGTCTAGTCTTATCTCGAGCCGCTCTGGTCCTCTCTATAACTGTAATAAGGGAATTTCGCTCCTCGTTTATAACAGCAGGCAGATCAGCCTGCCGCAATACTCGAAGTTCGGACACCAGCTGATCAGCCTCCAGCAATTTTGCCTCCAGAAGCGAAGTCATTCCTGCATCATCAGGAAGATCCCTAAGGATGTTTATTTGACTATGGACGCATCTTCGGGCCAAGGTAAAAGAGGTCCCTCTTTCTACAGCGGCCTCGATTTCCATCTTCAAATGACGATGGAAACTGGCAACCACGCCCTGTGACGCGTCGTTCAAAACTTCAGCAGAGGAGGGCGTCAGGGGAAGCCGGAGCGGCAACGTCGGAGGGGTAACGCTAGAGCTCGCCACCAAGGGAGCGGAGTCCGGGTAGAACGATGCATGAATAGCGGCCAACTCGTCTTCCGCCGCCCGGAGAGCTTGGATGCTCGGCAGGGAAGAAAGGTCGATTCTCGAAGCCATTGGAGCAGAGGATGATGCAAGGACCATTGTTCCCTGCCCCGACTGCCCCGAGAACGGGCTCGTTAAACTCGGGCCCCCAGAAGGCCCATCAAGACGAATCGGGCAGTGAGAAAGTGCACCCCTTTCCACCGATGCCTCTTCGGTTGGGGTTGTCTCGACGACGTCCATCCCCGGCACTGAAGGGGCAGGACCTGTCCAGAATAACAGTCAATCGACGTAACCCGAAGGACATGATGATAGAGCAGATAGGCTTCCTCACGGGTTAAGATTCGGCTAATCTTACCAGGGGAGGGGCATGAAGGTCGCGGCTCATCCATAACTGGCATGGTCCCCCCACCCGGGATCCCCGAGTTAAACTCAGTCACGTCCCCTGACCCCGTCACCTTGAAGAGGGATACAGATTGATCTGCGTCCTCTTGAATAGGAACAGGCTCATGGGAGTCCCCGTCATCCTGGATCACCGCTTCGACATCCTGAAACTCTTCTTCCTCCCCTGACACCTAAAAGAGGGAACGAAGACAATCAGGATTGAAAATCAAAGGAAAGAAGGAAGAAGGGATCGAGAGCAGTTTTGTTACCTCTGACGCGGGGTTGACTTCTTCTCCACTCTTTTTCGTGGCTGGCGGATGGTGCCTAGTCGCAACCAGCTTCCGGGATCGAGAAACACTGCCTACAGGAGGAACCTGCCTGCTTAGGACCAGGCGCAACAAGGGACTGATCCCTCAGTATCTCATCTGACAAAACATGCAATTGACCCACCTCTGCGCCTAACACTGGAAGGATAGAGTCATCTTCATTATGCTCGTTGCCTTCATCACCTTCAGCAGCGGAATCCAAATCTGGCACTTCGGCTCTAGTCTTTCTTTTCTTGGCCCCTTGAGAGCCTTCCTCCAGACCAGTGCCAGCAATAAAACTGGTACTTGGGTTAAAACCGACCGGGGGCTTGTTCGCTATGACATGATACAGAGCCGCCATATGCAAGATCTCCACCGACTCCTTAATAGCAGGGACCGAGAAAATGGTGCGAGTATGGAACGAATCATAATATTGCCAAGCTCTGATACCATCAAGAATACTTCCCTCATAACCCAGACAAGAGATGGGGCTGTCTAAACAAAGTTGGCTGTACCCAAACTGCCGGGCAAACCTGCTAGGCTGATACGGCTCCAGAAAAACAGCATTACGGTTGCGGGTGAGGGACGGATGTTACGCAACCATAAGAGCATCTGGCCATCCAGAAGTTGAGGAGGCGCAATACCGTCTATATGCACAGTCTCTATGTCCCTGGCAGAAAAGCGAGGGACGGATACGAAAATATGATACTTATCTGCCCTTGCCAAGACCATCCGGCAAACCCGCATGGCCTCACATTCCCAAGGCTCATTACGGTAACGGAAGATAAGGGCGTCATCATCAGTCGCACCGCTCTCAGAGCCCGACCTCATCAAAGATGGATAATGTATCAGCAGCCACCCCATCAAATAATGATAAGGTAACTCAGTTCGTTCAAAATCCTTGGTCACATCGCGGGCAATGACTTTGGACGTGAAGGTACGAAGGCCACGGTGTATGCTACACACCATAGCCGGAAGGAGAGCTAGCCTGATTCGCAAGACCAATTTTACAGCCGGAAGAATGAAGTTACAACTAATTCTCTCAATAGAACCGGTTCCTCCTGAGACTACACAATTTTAGCCAGATCATTAAAAATCCCGCCAGAAGCGCTTTCTCAGACAGCTCTTGAGTATCCTGGTAAAAGTAATCGAAAGTGTCGGTTTGGCTCCCGAATCTGCTACTAGTAGATGACACCAATTCTTTGACCGCCTCCCGAGACCTAGGGCGACGAGAGGTAACCAGACCTGAGGCATCTGCTGAGAAGAGATAATGCACCCAATCCTTGGTGTAGGGAGCATCCCCTTCCAGGTTATCCTTGCGGGTTATCTGATGGCATGTGTTATAATGACACAATATCTCCTGGTAAAGGGCCGCAAAGCCAGGATACCGTCGTTCCAAATCTTCGAGTTCCTCATTAGTGGGAGTATACGCTTCAAACGCTTCGTCCCCCTAAGGAAGCTTGGAAACCGCATGTATTTCATGGAGCGCAAGTCCCATCTCCCCTACAGGTGTGTAAAAGGTCCCTGTACGACAATTATACATTTCCAGCAGGGACATGAATAGCTTCTTGTTTATGACCATGACTGGTACCTCGGATAGCATGGTACAGGCCAATCTCGCACAAAAAAGCCTCATACTTCTGCAGGATCCAGGTAGATAAATTGATCCACGAGGGAATAGGGTGTATCCAACCAGGAAACGTCAACCGACCAACGGGATAGGAGCCTTTCCGGGCAAGTCGATTTATAAAAGTATCGGCGGTAGAAAACGTGAAGTTAGGACCTGCCACATTCAGGAAAGAACCTGGGACCAACCCTGTCACAGAACAACTGGTATGCACCTTGCCAGCAACCACGGACTTCAGATGGTTATTATAACGGATGTTCCCCACGAACATCCCACTCCTGGTAGGGGTTAGAGTCCCCTCCATCTTCCGGTCCAAAGGGAGCATATTGAACCAAGATAATGGAAAGTGTCGCTCCATCTGAGGGATGCGGATCGCCATCCCGTTAGAAACAAAATTCTAATCCTCCGACACCTCCAGAACATGATCATTCTCCACGGTCAAGGCGTCTCCAAAAGAACGCAGGCTTCAAAAACTCTCCTTCGAATTTCCCGGAGTTCATCATAGCATTAAGGAAATGGAAGGGCTGATTCTTGATGGCATTCAATCTGGCCATAGGCTCATCGCTTGGAAACTGATCCGCCACGTGCTGAACAATATGGTCGTACCTATAGCCGAGAGCAGCTTGAGCGCTACCCACCAAGAGTTCTCCGGCGGCGTTAACCGGCAAATTCACTGAAGAACAGACAAAGAAAAAAATAAGTTAAACAGAGAATAAAAAAGAGCTGATTAGGTGTTTTCAAACCACATGCGGCTCAAGAAAATATCCATGCCCCCCCATGAAGTTCTCAGAAGTCTTATGCGGCTCCAAAAAGCCCCATGCGGCTCCAGTTCAGAAGACTGCTTATGCGGCTCCGCACAATAAAAGTCTATGCGCCACCTATGCGGTTTCATTAATAAGGCGCACATACAGACACAATGATTTTTCTTATGCGGTTTGCAGCTCAGCCGTAGAACATACGATTTACAAAGGCTCGTGCATAAAGTATGCGACGTAGCCATGGCGGTCGGGGTTCCTTAATTCATACATTGTCCTTACCAGCAATGGGAGGATGGACGTCAGGATGAACAGCAGGCACGACGACGGGCGGGGCAGCAACCGCACCCAAGGTGGAGGTGGAGGCCGCCTTCTTGCCCTTCACTGCCATGATCTTCTTGGGAGCCATCAATTATCGAAGAAAAGAAAGGCAAGCGAGATAAGAGAAGAAAGAAAATAAAGAAGTCTTCTTTCTCTTCAAACCCCTCCTATTTATAGGAGGAGGGGAGAAGGCGGACACGTGGGCCAATGACCGACTCTTGAAGAGCGAAACCGACTCCTTGGGTTTCGTCTCTAAGATTCACCCAAGGCATTAAATCCAAAAAGATTTAATGAACTGACCCTTGAGATTCCCCCTACAAAGACGGCGCTGAAGCAACTTGGAGATAAATAAAGACCCGCACACGTGGACTGGACCATCTATGCGGTTAACATACCCCCTGCGGCTGAAACAGTCATGCGAACAACACATTCATGCGGCTAGGACTTTTATGCGGTCGGGATTGCATATGCGGCCAATACAGCCATGCTTCTTGTTCAAAGTATTTCAATTTTACAAATTGAAAACTTTGAAGGGGGTCCTGTAGAAGCATGGAAAATACTAAAGAAATTGACTCATGCGGCCAAGAAAGACCCATGCGGCTCAGAAAACGCATGCGGCTCAGGGAGTCATGCGGCATAAGGAGCTATACGGCCGGAGGCATTCTATGCGGCTCAGAAGACACGTGGCGTGACAGTGCTCCCCTCCGATCCATGCTGCATTAATCGCTTTGACGGCTGACCCCTCTGAAAATTTGACAGACCTGACACCAAAGCAGGTAATTATGACTCTGTCATGATGATGAATCTCTAGGAAAGAGAAAGAAATCTTTGACACAACCCCCCGAGAACAACAAAATACCACGTGGCCCTGCCACTGCTTATGCGGCTCGAAGTGAAGACTTCCCATGCGGTTCAGAGTGAAGCTGTCCCATACGGCTCAAGTGGAATCATCCTTATGCGGTTCAAGAAGATCATGCCCATGCGGCTTAAGCAGACACACCATTATGCGGTTCATACGGCTCATCATATGGTTCAGAAGTCTGAAGAGAGGTGGCCATTGCCCAGACAGTCCTGACACGTGTCCTAAGTCTTATGCGGCCCAAAATTCATGCGGCCCAAATCTCATACGGCCCAATCTGTATGCGGTTCCAGTCTCATCATTGGCTCTCAGGACACGTGTCCTCAGCCGATCAATCTCCCAGATTTATGGCAATCCAAGATCGGGTCGAATCCTAATGATCTGGGGCACGTGGCAGGAGAATAAATTTGATTTATTCGCAGATATGAGAGAATCATTATAAGGGGGATTTATGCCAATCAGCATTAATTGCTAATAGGGATTTGGTGTAATCTACCCTTAATGGTTCTGATTCGTCAGAAACGAACGGCCTGGATTGATCAATCCCCAGGCCGCCGCCATCTCCAAGAGCTAATCATTGGCAACCCTAGCAATCACATCCCACTATTATAAATAGCAAGGTGCCATTCCCTTGTAGCATATAGAGAGATATACAAAAAAGAAACCAGAGAAGAATACGTATATGCAGAGAGACTTCCCCCATAGTCAGAGAGAGAATATACACAGAGAGAGAGAAGCCAGGAGAGCAATCAGAGAGAGAGCAAGAAGGCATTTCTTCATCAACGACCAAGCAGATCTTCCTCGAGTTAAGGCTGCGTACCGATCGTCCAAGGAGTAAGGCAGAGCGGCCGTCGCTTTCCCGAGCCTCTATCGTCACCCCCCAGAATCTAAAATAAACAATCGTACTTAGACTGCTGTACCTAGGTTTTCGTCCCTAGGCTTTCTTTGTACGAGCGAGTTTGTATTGTGAGTCTAAGTTCAGTCCTCCGATAATTGTTCTGTACTTTTACAATCAAACAGTGATGATATAGGGATGATATGCATATATGATGTTGATGATATGATATGCCTATATGTATACATATCTATGGTGGTACTTGTGTTATAGGCATTAGCCTATGTGCATGTGTGTGTGTGTGTGTGGTTGTGTGTATATATATATATATATATATATATATATAGGAAGGATCAAGATCTCCATACTTTTTGCATCCCCAAGCATCCCCCTACTTACACCATTGTATGGTGCTTTAAGTCATTTAATCTTAACCGTTCATTTACCAATGGTTAAGATTAGATGACTTAAAGAACATCCAACGGATGTAAACATGGGGATGCAAAAAGTGTGGGGATGCCTATCCTTCCTCATATATATATATATATATATATATATATATATATATATATATATATATATTTATATATATATATATATATATATATATATATATATATATATATATATATATATACATCTATGTGTGTTGCCATGTGGTTTTGTGTTGGTGATTGTGTTTGGTAAGGCCTAGTTAGACTTGCTGAACTAGGTTTAGACCTAGTATGGCTTAATTGACCTAGTTTAACTAGTATAGTTGACTAGAGCTGACCAAGAGTTGACTTTAGTCTAGAATGACCTAAACATCATGTAGAATGCATTGTAATGTTCAATATTACCATTTTCGACATGTTGTGACCTGTGTTGCTCTATTTAGGACTCATCTTCTCTATCTGGACATCTATACTCATCAGATACTCAAGATATCAGACGAGTACATTCTCTGACCGTTTCATACTTGTTAGGATTTATATTCTGGCTCTAGGTTACTTTACTTGATGCTGTCACGTTGTTAACACGGATTAGTACTATATGGATCATTTCATGAGATGTTATCCCCCTGGGAGCATCAGGATACGTCATATCATATGCTTTTCGTGTACGTCATATATTCATGTGCTTTCATCATTCATGTGCACTCTTGTGATTCATGTACTCTCATGTTCATAGAGCCCCATGTATCATGTGCCCCCATTTATGGGCCCCCATGTGAAATCATGTGCAAGAACATAACTTGTCTGGATCTTTGTGTATTGATTAGGGTATGTGGGAATATAAATGGTCATGTGAAAAATTCCAAAGTAGTATAATCATGTGCAAACTCTTTAGTATAATCATGTGCAAATTCAAGCCGTTCACATGTCTATCTTGTACTCTACATCACTAGCCACTGATAGTTCTTTACTTATAGTAGATATTTTCTTACAGTCATCTCTTTTACTTCATATATATTCTTCAGCGTTTCATGTATCTTACTCTATAGCATGCTTACATTTCCTATCATGATATGAACTGTGTGAGATGTACTATGCTCGTGCCTATCCTGACTGGACCTGTTGAAAATGTTACAAAAGACCCAGATGAGAAGTCTTGCCCGACCTACTATGGAGCATGCCTAGATGACACCTGCGATCTGGACTCCCAGGAGGACCCAGTCCTTGCAGAGGATATTACCCCAGTACTAGTTAGCTAGACTAGTTATCTTACTTATTTGTCTTGTCTCATTTGGATACATTGATGTATATATTTGGGATCTTGTTGCTATTCTGGATGTTTTGTGGAGATGTTATCTTAGAAACTTAGACTTCTTCTCCTATTGTATTTTATTTGGTGATTTTCATATAATATATATCTATCTTACCATACTTCTACCTTAGTTGTGATTGAGCTGTACATTTCTGTATTGTCCTCCGTTTGGAGAGTATATACTGTACAGGTATCTTATAATTGTTAGATGCATGTGACCTAGGACAACGTTCTACCGTCGACACTACGGCATAGGTTAGACGTACCCACTTCTCGTGCCCATACACTGGTTGCGGGTTATGACAACTCGTTGCTCCAAAGCACAGTGATTTCGTCGTCTTTGAAACATAGTCTCCTCGTCGCCCAAAATTGCTGTGACTCCGTCGTCTTTGAAACACAGTCTACTCATCACTCCAAAGCACAGTGACTCTGTAGTGAAGCACAGTCTCTTCATCGCCCAGAAGCGCAGTGACCCTATCGTCTTCGAAAACATGGTCTATTCGTCGCCCAAGAGCGCAGTGACATCGAAGCTTTACCAGAAGCATAGCTTGCATAGATACACGGTCCTGTGAGGTATCATTGTCCCACGTGGCCACAAACGGGTACTTATATCTTGTCTGATATCATCCAATTAGTTTGCTTAAACCACTGCTCTTAAGATAGAACATTGTTTGATGCTGTTGATAAGAGCAATATCCTATCGGTTTGTTTAAACCACGGATAAGGATGGAGTTTGTTCCTATGGACGTGGGCCATATCCAGTCAGTTTGTTTAAACTAAAAGCCCCCGAAGATAAGGACGAAATCCAACTTCGGAGATTGGAACAAAATCTACTCAGGTTCATCCAATCAACACTAAACGCACGCCATGTGTCATTCATTCAGTTATGTTGAAAACTCTCCAAGATCTTGATAAAAGAGAATACCAGCGTCCGCGTGTCAGCTCTATAGCAGCCCTCACCGTACAGCCTCAAGATTCTCTCATATCTCCACATGCAGTATTTCTGTACAATCCTTATGCACATCGTATATGTGCTCATCTATAAATAGAAGGAGTTTTTCTTTGATAAAGTGGCTTTAAAATCTTCATAACTTCGACGTCCTCTCGATTGGCAACCCATAGTTTCAGTCGCAAGCACCAGAAGGCCAGTGCAAGTTCAACTCATCTTCATATCATCAACGGAGTAAAGGAGCCGCTACAATGCTCGATCTCCACCGTCACACTTTTCCAGAAATTTTGTACTTAGATCTCCTATTTAGGAATCGATTGTACACTTTACACGTTTAATATACAAAAAGTTCGTATAACCTTTTGTCATGGCAAACAGGACGACAAATCTGCTGGAGAATTCCTTCTCCTCCAACGAGAAGGTGGTGACGCAATCTGACGACAACTTGTTGGTATCTTCTCAAAAGACGTTGGTCGTACGTTTCGACAAGCTTTTGAAGATCTCTTTTCTGAAGAGAAGTCGAGTCCTTTGAAGCGGTTCGTAAAATCGAAGAAGACTCAATGTACCTGGGTGCCGAAGGCTGCTGCAACGAGCAATATGATGGAGGGGACTGCACTCCAGAACCCCCAGAATGAAGAAGCCCCGATAAAGATTTTGGCAGCTACTGCCATGTCGCTTCGGTCAGTTCTCGCTTCGGAAAAGCGCAATAAGGAGTGCAGCTCCCCTATGGCGGGATTGACAAAGGCGCCTACCTATCGGGTAAGGCTATGTTAAATTCTGAACGTTATGCACAATCTAGGGCTAACGTAAAGAGATCCAAGGCAGCACATGCCTTACACGGCCAAAATGCTATGCCAACCACTCTATTGGATTCTGAATACTACGTACCTTCTTGGGGTAGTAAGAAGAAGTCCAAGGCGGCACGTGCCTTGCGTGATCATCATGCTATGCCAACAGCTGATCGAAGGCCCATGTTAATAGTCATGCGCTGCCAACAAAAAGCTATACAAAACTGGTCCGAGTGCTTCAAAGCCTCAACTGGTAAAAACCTACTGTCAGTTGAGCACTCATACACGCGATTCAAGTCATGGGGTGCCTACTATGGGGATAGACTCGTGCGAACAGTGTTCCTGTAAGCATGGAAGGAGTCTATCTCACCAACAACTCTCTGATCATGGCCTAAGCGTACCTCACACGGAGGAACTAAGAAGATAGAAATTATCTCCACATCCTCACTCCTGCGTGCAGCTCCTCTGTGCGTGCAAAAGGAATGTAGGAATGGAGACCTCAATAACTTCCCACAAGCGTAAAGCAAGTGAGGAGTCTGCGGCACATGACATGTCTAAACCAAGACACAACTGAACCCAGTTCACCATCAACTGTTGCTGTTGCTAAACAGCTACATGGCCGCCAAAGGGGCGGTCCGTCTTCCAAAGACTGTGACCGATGGCGTCTAGTGAAGAAGAAGATGAACTCCGTGTTGCTTTTCACGCAATGCGGTGTGGGATTCTCCGTCTCTCAGGAAGCTTTCAAGAATCCTTTCATTTGGCCAATGCCACGACCCGTACCCAGTGTAAGGGCATGAGAAGTGGGTACGTCCAGTCTACGCCGCAGTGTCGGTAGTAGAACGCTGTCCTAGGTCACAACATCTAACACAATCTAGAATATGCTCTGAAAGGAGAACAATGTAATAAGTAATCTCAATCACAACTAAGATGGAAAAGAAATAAGATAATCTCAACAGAGAGTCACAATATGAATAATAGTCTCGATGTAACCACCCATAAATAATATCTCAATACAATCACCATGTCTCAATGACTAGATAAAGATATAAGTCTAATCTAAACTAATGGCAAGTCCTCAGCGACTACTGGATCCTGCTGAGGGTCCAGGTCACCTGTGTCAACTAGGCCTGCTCCATAGTAAGTATCACAGCAATCCTATCATCTGTAATATTTTTAACGGGTCCAATCAGGACAGAATGAATACATATCTCTCACACAGATCATAACATGAAAGAAAATATGAAACAGCTATAAAATAATATACATGAACTGCTGTAAGAAATAGTAGAGAGACTGTAAAGAAGAAGAATATGATATAGTGGAAATAGATATACATGATATAGATAAGAAACTGAACTAACTACGTGATTTAGAGCACATATTTGGTTAGTAAACATGCTTAGGTTATACGTGACTAAATCTAGTTTGGAGTTGTACATGAAATGGTGAATTACATAACCAAATAAATACTCTCCCTGCCCCAATAAGTACAAGATCTGTCCAGGTCATGTTATTGCACATAAAAGTAGTGTGTCACATGGATAGCTAGTCCACATGAACTGGGTTATACATGAAGCCTCACTTGATCATGAGTGTACATGAATGTCACATGAGTATACATGAATTAACGAATACAAAGAGTAGACGATGCACATGATAAAGTACATAAGCACAATATACCCGATGTATCCGAGGGGATAACATCGCATAAAAAGATCCATATTGTACTAATCCGTGATAACATCGTGATAGCAACAAGTAAACTAGTATATAACAAGTAAATATGTCCAAGCAAGATGAAACGGTCAGAGAATGTACTCGCCTGCCAATCCAAGCTGCTGATGAGGAAGTGTAACTAAACTGGAGTGATGTAATCCTATTTAAAACAACCACAAGTCACAACAAGGTCTAAAATGTCATAAGGAATGCCTACAATGCAATTCTACATGATTCTAGGTGTTTCTAGGTCAAAGTCAACCCTTGGTCAACTCTGTTCAAAACTGTCAACTTGGTAAAACCTGGTCAACTATAAGTCAACTAGTTCATTTACTAATTTTTAGGTCAGGCACAAGTTTTCAAGTCATTATAAGTTCGGTTGAGTCGATTTGGATCAAGTTTGACCCAAAGTTGACTTTTGTCAACTTGGTCAACTTGTCGGTCGACCTCGGCCATTCTAGGCTCCTTGGGTCAATCCTAAACTGACTCAATACTCCCTAGGTCACATTCACAAGCAAACAATTACATATATATATATTTTAAGGGAAGAATTTATTGAAAGTTAAAGGTGGCTCTGTAAGAGCATTACAGCAGGTGCGGAGCCGACAAAACACAAAACGGACTCCGAAAAACAGGTCGAAACTAAAAATGTCAAAATTTACGAAAATTCAAAAACTCGAATTCGAACCGATGATCGCGTCACGCGAGACCCGAGGGGGGAACGCACTTTAGGAAGGGATGTGGGCACTCTGCCCTAGGAAGACACGCGTCCCGGGGGGAGGGTGGCGCTCTGCCCGAAAATGGCGTGCAGCTCGAGCCCTCGGGCCTCCCCCCTGCACGCAGGCACGAGCCGGCCGGATTGGGGAACAGCCGACATGAAGGCGTCGACTCCGGGGGAGGAGGGATCGACTCTGGGGGGAGGAAAGAATCCCGGCGAGGGCACGCGACCGGAAGAGGGGGTCGACGTCGCCAAGGGGGTCAGAGGGGGGGTAGACAGCTCCGGCGCGCGGAGTCCGAGAGGGGGGGCGCCTGAAGGAGTGGAGGAGCCACGGCGGGGACCTGACTCGGGCGGCTGTAAGCGGGGCCTACCACCGACGACGGGGGGGGAGGGGGGGATCCTCCGGCATGAGGGGGAGGGATCGCCGGAGGCCGTCGGTGGGTGGAGGGAAAGGGCCGGACGGGGACGGCGCCGCCGCAGGCATGGATCCACCTACAGCGTCTCGGGAAGGATGCTTAGACGTAGGCGGCTGGCCACTGCGCAGTGGCCAGAGCTGAGCACGAGGGCCGCTACGCGGCCACCATAGCCCACGAGGGGGGCCACCGACGATGGGGAACGCCGACGTGGTTGGAGGGTGGGGCTCGGTCCAGGGCCGCCGGCGCACGCCGGCCACTGAAACGAGAGGAACGCGGCCGCCTCCGAGGTGGGGGGCACCGCCACTACTGGAGGGGGCGCCGGCCACGAAAGGGGGGCAGCGAGAGGAGGAGGCGCCGGGATGGGGGAAGGCGCACCTGTCGGGATGTGGGGAGGCGCACCCGACGGAGCATCGAGAGGGACGACTAGAGGAGGGGGTTCCGGAATGGGTGGCTCTCCGGCGGAACAACAACCGGCGGAGGGCCTCTCCTAGACCGGTGGCGCCGGTGCCGTCGAGGATGACGTCGACGCCGATGATGAAGGGGGGGTGGGGGGAAGATAGTGGGGGACGAGGGGCGCCGGGGTCGGCGTCACGGACGAAGGAGAGGGCGGCAACACCTCGGGCAGCAAGGGAGACTTCCTGGAAAGGCTGCCAGGAAAAGGGGAAAGCACCGCCTGCAGAGGTACGCCGCGAGAGGGAGGCGGCAGGGGAACAGCCGGATGCGGAGGCCCACGGGCTGCCAGGGGGCAGCCCCTCAAGGCGTCGCCCACCAAGGAGCCCGCCACTAAGGGGGATTCCACCCCAAGCCGAAGTCTCCCCAGGGAGCAGGGCTTACCATATCATTATACATATTTTTTTTTTCTTTTTATATACATATATATATATATGTATATATATATATATATATATATATATATATATATATATATATATATATATATATGTAAATATTATATATATATGTAAAAATATATATATATATATAGTAATAAATATTTATATTATATATATATATATACACACACACACACACACACACACACACACACACACACACTCACACATACACATATACTTAAGCTCGTCTCGTGAAGAAGAGGTTGTGTGTGTGTCGGTAAAGGCTGCTACTGGGGTTCAAAACTGAGACAAATTGGTTAATATACAACTATATGAATATACCATATATATATACATATATACACAGTCTATTTAAAAGAAAACTTTATATATATATATATATATATATATATTTTTTTTATATATATATATATATATATATATATATAATATATATATATATTATATATATATATATATATATATATATATATATTTTTTATTTATATATATATATATATATAGATATATATATATATATATATAGATATATATATATAAATATGTAAAAATTATATATATATATATATATATATATATATATATATATAAATAAAATAATAAAATAAATAAATAAATAAATAAATATAATATATATATATATATATATATATATATATATATATATATATATATATATATAAATATAAATATATATATATATATTATATATATATATTTATATATATATAATATATAATATATATATATATTTTAATATATATATAAATATATATGTAAAATATTATATATCTATATATAATATATATATATATTATATATTATATATATATATATATATATATAGATAATAAATAAATAATAAATAAATAATAAATATAATATATATATATATATATATATATATATATATTATATTATATAATATAGAGATATATATATATATTATATATATATATATATAGATATATATATATTATATATATATATA